>NW_010582716.1:86515-113067 GCF_000705375.1 Tinamus guttatus
GCCCTTTCCGGCTGGCCCTGGGGGTAGGAGGCCTGGGAACTTCTTTCTGCTGGTGCCTCCTGCACAGTCCTTGAGGCTGCCAGCAGACGACTGCCAAGAGCACTGCAGACCTCAGCAGTTGTCCTCCAAGAAAAGCAAGAGCTCTAGACCTTGGTCCTTTATGGAGCGACAACAGTTCAAGGAGCTTTGAACAGGGTGAAAAGGAAGAGACATTTTGAGGAAAAGAGTTTTCATCTCGGAGAACATAATGATGGGCTCCTAAAAATTTAACTATGACCTATTAGAGCTACATCTTCATAGCCCGAGGCACAGAGCTGCTTCATAAATGGCCCAAGTCTCATATGGATCAGGTGCCGGGTGACACATGGCACATATAGACTACCAGGTCACATGTGCATTTCTTTTTCAGTCTTGCTCTGGGAGGCAAAGCTATTTACGTAAAGACTGTTGTTCACTGGGAACACTGTTAATTACTCAGGTCATTAGTGAACAGGAGGTGCAGAACAGAGCAAATATGTGAAAAGCCCGTCTCTCTGTAGAAAGTCTCCAAAATCTGCCAGACTTCATGAAATATGAGAATGTATCCATTGCTTATATACTTAGAGTCGCAGTAACCACTTTGGTATTTTTTAATAATTTGCTGGTTTTTAATTTCCAGGACCTGGAAATTTGGGGATGGAAGGAAAAAGTGGGGAGACAGAGATAGAGAGAGAAGTGGAAAAAAAATCAAAACTCATAAACAAGGATCTTATCAATTTCACCAATGTGAACATATCATCGGATGGAATAGCTGATACTTTAGGACTTTTATTTAATTCTCTTCCCCTCCTAAACTTTTTTTTTGACATTTTAGTGGCCAGTTTTGCTTATATATTTTATACGGATCCATAGAGTTCTACTTTGATGTGATCTGCTTAGCATTAATCTTTTTAAAAGCAAGATTTATAATTAGACGTGGTCTGATTAGAAAGCATATTTTTGCCCTTTAAGCAAATGCTTATAAAAAAAAATCTGAAAGGTATAGCATCCACCATCAAATGAAAGCAAATTCTCTGTAAGTGGAGAGTTAAATATTAACTTTCTTCTTTCTGCTGCTTCTTTCTCCTAGCCGCTTCTGCAGACCGTGGGCTATGAAAAGATGGGAGAAGCTCCAGGTTTTGGTTCAGAGACTCCTGTCTCTTGTCATTCCAGCAGAAGCCGCAGCTTGTGGATACAGCAGAAAAGACTTTCAGCAAAAGGGACAAGGAGCAATAGATAAAGTTAATGATCAGACCAGAAAAATCCCACTCTTGACAACTAATAGCTTTACCTCTATGTTAGTAAGGTCTACAAACCCAATCAGAGCATAACAAGTGGGAGAGTATGATACCTGGCACCACAACCTAATTTGGGAATTAAACACTCCAGTGACAAGAGGCAGGTATTTGGAGGGCATCGAATCAGCAGCAGAGGACAAACTCACCACGGAGAGTTTGCTGATGTATCAGAGAAAAGCTGCTGCTGTCCAAGCAGATAGCTCAGATCCAAACCCCATGGGTCATTTCCATTAAGGTGATAAAGTCAATCTATTATTTTTGGTGCAATCCTGTTTTTGTATTTTACTAAAAGGGGTGAAGCTTTGCTTCTCAGAGCACAGGCCAAGAACCAGAAAACAGGAGCTGGTTTCACTGCTGCAGCTCCTTCAGTCAGCATGCAACTCCCAAGCTCACTCTCCCTGGTAGCTGTTTTGTTTCAGGGCTACACCTCCATGTCTTGTTTTACCTGGCTGACTCTTCACTCAGCTCTGGTCTTTTTGCTCTTTCTCAGAGACACTGAATTGCAGCCCTCTGCATGAGCTGAGGCCCACGGCATTGGCTGAGGGTTTGCTGTACCAGTCACCAGGGAGGCTACTTGGGTTGTAGCTGCTGTGGCCTTGTGCCAAGTTTTACCCTGAATTTGTGCTGGGGAGTGGTCCTTTTCTATCAGATACCTGGAATCAAAAAAGGACCTTCTTGGCTTTTTATGGATAAATGAAAATATGGTAGAAGAATACTTCCATCAGCTTGAAAGCTGGGTAGCTCATACTACAAGAGTATTATGAAAGTTCTCTAAAACATTTATTTCTGCAGACTGTCAAACGCAATAGCAATTTTGCCCCAGTAGTGACAAGGGATGACTTTGTGTCCACCACTACATTTTAGTCTCCAGATACAAATCGGAAGACCAAATATTTTTCCTATGTGACCAGGCATACCATGAGCTCCATTTCATATAGCAAGCCTGTGCAATTCCAGAAAAATCTTAGGACAATCAATATCTATAAGGAAGCCATGGTGTCTAGAGAAGATCACAACCTCATCTCTTCCCTACTCCTACCTTCTTCTATATGACAGGAAATCATTTTCCCTTCCTGATACTCAATTCCTGCTCTTATTTCCCTCCAAGTCACAGCCCCGCACAGCCCCCACAGTCCCCATGTCCTTTGAGTCAAGCTGACCCCCTCTGATGCTGCAAACCACACTGGTGGACACCTCAGGGCAGGAACAGCATCTCTGCTGCATTATGAGTGCTATCACAATTTTGGCAATAAAAATGAGAGTACCAGTAATACACATCATCTTGACTGTCCATCTTCTTTTCTCCTTGAACTCCAGTGGCTCCTTGTCTTTTGGGATGATGTATCACAGAAAGACAGTCTTCCAGGTGCCAAGTTTCCTCTGCTGGGCTCGAGCCAGCTTCTCTCTTTGCCCATTTTCTCTCTTCATTGACAATTTATTGGCCGCCCTACACCTCCATTTTTTCTCTTATACTTTCACCTTTCTGGGCAAGCTTTATGCATGTCTTACCTGGCAGTGTATTTCCTCTGGACTTGAGCAAGAACATGGCAACTGCAAGAAGAAAAAAGAGCCGGCCTCCTCTGAACCCATCACTGTGCCACAGCCCTTCCCATTAACATCAAAACACAGCGTGCCTGGGAAAAAAAAAAACCTGCCTGTACCTCTATACTTGGCTTGCTTGGATCATCTCGACGGGCCCTGGAGGATGATCTCAGACATCCCTGCCTCCCACCTCACCGGTGGCATCTCCTTGCACTAGATTCAGAGACCAGCTTCCCCATTCCCCCTCCCAGTTGCTCTGCCCAGAGGCTCCCATGGGCGTTTGTGCCTGTGCTAGACTTCAGAAAGCATATTTAAAATCAGTTTACACTTAAATTAGCTAAAGGCAGTGTTGTTTGGATCATGACTAGAGAATAAGTACACCATAACTATTTTGTCTCCTTGAAATTCAACATACAGAGCAAAGAAGGATGGAAGTTTTTCCCTGTCAAGCTCTGCCCTTCCCCTTCCTCTTAGCAGGTCCCCAATTCCGACATTGGCAGGAACAAACAGTGTGTCCGTCCATGCTTGGGATTGATCAGAGCCGGCCACAGGATGTCACTATTACTCCACAAACATGTGCTGAGTGAGGTGTTTGTTTATGGAAGGGCAGGCTCTGATTTCTAATTCTCCACAACTCGTACGTTGTGAGCGCTCTCAGCTCTGGTGCCATGTCCCAGGACACGCATCCCGCTGCTAATCCACACGGGTGCAGGCCTGTGGTATCTTGCCGTGTGTGTGTGTGTGTGCACTGGTTCTGCCCAGCCCCAAGCTCACAGAACCCTTGGATTTCACTTTGGATAGGGGATTCGGCTGGCCAAAGTCAGCCAAGGATTGCTTTGTTTCAAGCCAAAATCACAAAAAGCCTCCAAGTATCAAATGGCTCCCTGTAAAACCTTAAATCAGCCCAGGTCCCCTTCAACTCAGTCTAGGCTCATAAAACCTCTGGTAAAATTTAGTTTCAAGTTCATAACAAAACCCAAAGGCAGGTTTCAGGTTCACTTCTGGACTTTGTTCTGCATGTTTGCCTAGCTCTGCTCAATGCAAGGTCACACAGACTTGAGAGAGGAAAATGGCTTTTTAAAATTTTTCCATTCTCCAAAGAAAAAAAGATAAGCCCATGACTATAAATTGGTGCAACTATGGAGCGAAAATTCAAACATAGCAGCAAGGAGAAATGACTGTTCAGGAGAAGCAAATCTTCAAAATACAGGTGGAAACCAGGCTAAGTAAAAGAGTCAGAAGAAAACTTCCCTATCCTCAGAAGCCGACTATCAAAATGTCAGGATAAGGAGACTTATCATCCTCTTCCTTTTGCCTCTCAGCACCAAGTCCTTTCCCTGTTGTGGGCAGATGCACAGATTGTTGTGCTTCAACTTTGAGGCCTCTTGGGAATGTCCTGCTCCCACTCACTTCCATGCCAGTAAATTTTATTGTTCACATCTTGCTTACAAAACATCCTAATTCACCAAAATATGCCCTCTGAAAATATATTACCCTTGCAGTAGTGCAATCTATGAACTTGCACTATGTTTACACCTTGCTGTATTGAATTCAAGAGACTTGTGATCATTGGTACCCACTAGCTTTTATTGGAGTGTACTGTAAGGCTGCAAGTATTAATGGCAACTGTGAGATTTTTCTCAGGAAAAAAGTAACAGATGTACAAATACTGCTATGTTCTTAATTTGCTCCCTTTGTTTTTTCAAAACTTGAGTGACTGCGTAAGACTCCCCTTATAATTTACAAAGCTTTTTGCCAACACTGGGCATCATTTTTATTCTTTAGAATACAAGGTAGTTAACACATTACCCTGTGAAACCTGCTCTAGGTGTCCCTGCTTGAGCTAGGTGGATTGAACTAGACGTCCCTTCCAACCTCAACCATTCTGTGATCTTTGAACACTTTGGAGGTAATGATGTCCTGAAAAAAAAAGAGGAACACTTTTATTAGTGTTGGGTCAGGAATACCTATTCTACAGTGCTGGTGCTGAACAGGTACCAGACATAAGGACATTTATGTGGGAAAGAGAATTCTACAGAAGATGAGCGCAAGCAGACCTGCCTAAAAATGAGAAAGGACATACAAAGTCCTTCCATACCTAGAAGGAATTCATGAATGCTAGGAAGATTATTTTGCAAACTGAACTTCACGGGTGTATTTTGGCCTAGATTAGCAGAACGAAGACAGTCAGCTAGTTTAAAGGCAGTTGGAACACATCCTTGCCTTCCACATTACCAATGGACTCATGATCTGCCTTGTTATGTCCTCATCTTTACCTCTCCATTGCTTCAGAGGGGCAGCAATCTGTTACTCGCCCCTACAGATCACAGCCTCTATACCCCTTCCTCACATCCGCTCAGTACTGCGAGAAGGACCAATACATCTTCCCAACACTCTCTTCTGCTCAAGGGCTAAAGAAACTGCCATCAGTTTGGTAAGTCCTTGTGTGAAGGCATGTCCCATGTGGTTATCCTGCAACACACACCCTTTATTCCTTGTGCAGAAACGGAAGGTAAGGGAGTGTTAGGGAGCAGGACAAAAACGGTTGACCAGATAATATTTCCATTGTTTAAGAAATAGACTTTGGTTTTCACACATGTCTACACTTCAGTTGATAAGATAGATCTGTATCATGTCTCCTTAATTCTGAGCTGCCCTAAGACAAAGACAAGTGACTTTGAAGTCTTTGCTACTGTGAGTTGCATCGTCAGATGAGAACAGAGCATCATCTGTGTAATCCACAAGCCATGCTGGATTTCTCTGAAACACTGGCCTGCTCTCTTTTATGTTTGTCTTTCTTATCCAAGTATTTTTCTGCAAGAGGAATGTTTATTTAAGGAACCTGGTTCCCAGCTCAGTATCCAGAGGTGTTACATTTAATACCATATCCTTTATAGCTGAGTTGCAGCTCTCTGAGCAACTTATTTGTTTGGAGCTATTCATCAACTCCATATTCCCTTCTGTCTGTCCAATTCCAGCGACAATTCCACCAATTTTGCGTTAGAATCATGAGTCATATGGTGCATGACTCATGCTTCTTTCTTATACTCCATAAAGCATGTACTATACTTAGAGGTACATTAGTATACCATGATGCTTCAGAAGCTTTATTCCTCTAGAGGCAAGCATGAAATTCTTAGAAATCCCTTCACTTAAGCCAGTCAGGTAAAGCAGGTATATAAACAAAATCAGACCTGTATTCCTTCCTCAACAATTCCTGAATCTTAAGTAGTGCACTGGTATTTGACTTTCTGTCTTCCAGACACATGCCTTGAAATTTGGGCTAAATTTCTCATTTCTCCTGCTTTTTTTATCTTAGACTTCTTTCTGTGCTTTACACCTTAAAATCACCTTACAGATATTAATGTATGATGATGATTGTATTCTGCTACCGGAGGTCAGTGAGGAATAAGGACACCTGTCAAATGCAATACTACCTGCCTCATCTCTTTTAGCTTTGGGATTAATAGAGCTGCTTTGAGGTACCAAGATAAAGCACAGCAAGATTTATTTAAATCCATTTAAATGCATACGTAGTCAGACTGTCTTCAGATGGCACTTCAGCATATAACGGTGAATTGATTTTCTTTGGTTTGTCTATTCAAGACAGTAAACAGGTTAAATACAAATGTAATACTCTTTACCATGTATCCACTAGATGGTAGCCTCTCCTTATCTTTTCCATTTACCAATTACATCAAGATATTTTATAGGATAATCAATGATCCATCTCAAGAAATCTCATTGTGTGAATTTCTACTAGCAGGGAGATACTCACATTTCACTCATAATGCCCTGTGGACCTTGACACCTTGGCGTGTGAGCAGGGAAATGCAACCCCTATAATCTCCTGTCTGCTGGAATCCCATCTGCCCACCGTCCCCATCTGTATTTGGAGCAGGTTGGGGTGAAAATATCTAGGCAATAAAACCTACATAGTTCTGGAAACTGAGACTACATCCTTGTCTTTAACTCATATTCGTGCTGGTAATCACAGTGGCTTTCCTGCTTACCTTGGTACCTAAAATTATGATATTTCTGAGGCAGAATGGCATTTTCAGAGCATGATTAGCTCTTCAATAATGCTCGGATTTAGTACAGAAATCTAAGAGATTTCCCTGCATAATAATTTTGGAAGAGATAATAGTGGGTCAATAAGTCTTTCCCAGAGCCTTCCTGAGAAAGGATAGGATAATCATGAATTTTTGTGTTCCTAAGAAAAATTTACTTCTTTGAATCATTTCCCAACACAAAAAAGAAGAAAGAGAGAAAGAAAGAGGAGTATATTACTAAGTATGATTCCTGCTCACCCTGGTATCGCTGTACCAACAAAGAGAAATAGTCACCAAAGACTTCAATGGAGAATGAAAAACAATAAAGATTACAGCAGTTTGTGCAGTGTGTGGCAAAAACTGGTTGAAATACAAGCATGCCACACAGCTGCTTTTTCGCTGTGTGTGCCTCTAATCTCTGCCCTTGCGGTGCTACCAGGTAGGAGGTCACAAGCAGCAGCAGGTGTTTGACAGGCCTTTCACTTTAATCACATACGCGCAACATGCCACAAAATGCTGCAGCTACCTCTAATTAGCTTCATAAGCATTTTCATATGTATATACTTGAATATATATGTATGCATGTGTCTTCTCAAAAAATCTACTCGAAGCTTGTTCCACTAACCCTGTGAGGTGCTGCAGATGTGTCTGAAGATCAAAGCTCTCTAGGGAAGTTGACAGCTCTCAGATATTATGGTTGAAGGTATTCAGGTGAAAATTCAAGATAGAAGACATCTTGGAGAACCAGCACAGACCCCTGACTTCCACCCAGAGCTAGAAGGTGACCAACAACCATTACAACATCCCACAGTTTGCTTGCTATTCTTAGCCTTGGAAATGCGTTGGCTAGATACCAGGATATTTCCAGAGCTGTTGTGTCACTAATTTCTCTCCTAAAGCTTTTCCAACTGAAAAGAGAAAAAAATTAACAGCAACCTAATTGGCAAGATTCCTATATGAAGAACTGAAAGCACATTTACACCCTAAATTGTTTTTACTCAGCAACTGAAAATGCTTTCCTGGTTCCTGCATCTCATTTGTATGATATGCAGCAGTTAATAGAACACTTTGGAGAGATATTAAAAACACTCATTCCATACCATCTTCACCATTTTTATATTATACCAAGGGGAATGAAGCTCAGTAATGCAACACTAAAGCCCTTCAGAGTTCTGACTGCTGTACTTTTCTTGCCTGGTTCATGTACCATGAGTTCATTTAATGTGGTCCAAATGAAAAATAAGAGGAATATAATAATAAAATTCTCCTCTGACTTAAGTTTGTGTTTGGTCTTTCTGTCTAGCCAGAGAAAAAGGAAGCTGGCCAGAAGCACATGGATTGTCTTTCCATATTCATCTGTAGGAAGGCAACTGTGATTGAGTTTTACACATTAGTGATCAGGCATTTATGCATTATCTAGATGCTCAGCTAACCAAATAAAACTCTTCACCTTTCTAAGTCTAGGATAACTATAGAGTCACCTACTGTGCTAGATTTAGAACGATTCTTAGCTTTTCTCCAACTTCTCTGCCACAAAGCACAGATATTACAGCCCTTGTCACTACTCCTGGATAATTCACAGTCACTGTCTCCTCACTGTTTACCACGACCCCTTCCAGGGATCTCAGGTTCCCAGAAGAGAGTAAAACAGAGAATTGCAGCCAATTGCAAAATGTGCTCATCAATTGTTAAATCTTAAGTGCTAATATTTGATGCAAAAAAATTGGAGGACTGTGTGATGTGATCTCAGGCATTTCATACTGGCACATGAAGAATGCAGCTACACTGATGTTTAAGAAGAAGTCCCCAAGCAGCAGTGTTGATCATTTAATGAAAAGTTCTGCTCAGAATTTAATTGCCTTTTAAAAAAAATAATTGAACACTACCCTGATTTTTAAAGAGAGGAATAGAAATTAGAGATTACATGGTCCCACAATAAGCATCTATCTTGCTCATGCTGCAGCTACACCATTGTATGGTCCTGGTTTCTGAAAGGAGACAGTAGAGGCAGGAAGCAGAATAAAACCAAGACTGGAGTGGTTTCTGTATGAAATGAGCCAAAGAGAATGGGGCAGTTCAGCACAGAATGGAGATGAATGGGAGCAGACAAACTGCTGCACTTAAAGTAATATGTTATAAAGAAGTGTTCGTATTTATCATGGAGTAAGCTGAATTATTCTGAAAGGCTAAATTGAAAGGAAATGTCCTTATGTACCCTGCAATTAATCCCACTGTATCAAGATAATATTAATGTAAATTACTGGTATGTCCCAATGAGGACACTTTTTCAATTTCTGATCTGATTCTGAACCTTGTAGCTGGAATTAACTTGGGCACATCTATGAAAAAGTATTAACACTTTAAAACAGAGGGAGTACCTGATGCAGAAGCAAGCATACACAGACAACACCAGTATTTCATGCTTAGCTGCTTATCTGCAATGCACACAAAGGCCGTGGTTCCCATCTAACATGACACCAATTATCAAGGAAGCCTGCAGGACTATGCCATGACAAAGGAAACCTTTGCCCCTGACGTGACAGTAGCCACAGAGGCAGCTATAAATGGTAAAGGACTTATTTATCTAGGGAACTCCTTAGGAATAAAGGCTGTTCTAAAATTTCATATCTTACAATTCATATTTCTTCCAAAATAATGTAGAAGGGTAGATGAAGTCTAAATCCCAGTGCTTATACGAACTCTGATTAGTGGCAAATAGCATAGTGCAGTGCAGTGTAGGCAACTGCACCCTTTCTTGTGCCTATTATATGCTATTAATAACAGCACAAGGAGTTTCCCAGGAGAAATCATACCAACATAAAATAACCACCTTGTTAAAACAAAATGCCAGGCCTTTTGCCTTGGGTGATCTTTTGCCTCCTTGTAGATGTTCCAGCAGGACTACACAAGAATATCCTCCTAGCAGCATAAATCAGAGCATTGCAAGAAAGGCCTTGCTAGTGGTGCAGTATGCAAACAGGTTGGTTAGAGCTATAGTGGGGCGAAAGGAAATACCCACTGCAAACAGACCCTAGCTGAGATCTACACAGCATTTAAAGTAGGCCGGGGTATATTGTACTGGCAAGGTTTTAAATTAGCCCTCTGTTAAGTTCTTGACAGGCACAGCAAAAGCGAGCGTGGGACTGGGGATGGTGCATCCCATAGAAGGGGAGCTTGCTCTGGGGTGCTCCCCAGGAGTTAACAAACCCAGGGTGCACCATGTCATGGTGGAAGCCACCACATTGCCACCACTGCTGTAGCCTGGGGGCACACCCTCTAATGACCATATGATTGACAAGTCCAGGCAAAGGAGGAGTGACACCACAGACCCACACCGTAGGCATCTAGGTGCTGTGGGGACATTCCCCACAGAAAAAAAGATATTAAGGGACCCGTGATGTTGATGTTACCTGTGGAGAAGCGCTGTGGACTGAGCACTGAGTCACCTGCTGATGTGCCTGCTGTTACTGACTAGGGCCTTGGAGCCTTTGTATGACTACAGGCCGGTGTTGTTCTGCCTGAGTGTAAAAGAGAACAAGCCACATACGTTTGGTGTGGACTTGGACCCGTGATCAGCTGGCCTGTGAGCCCAAGGAGCCAATTTCAACTGCTGGGGAGGAGAAACCAGGGAAAACAACACCAGAGGGGTAGCCTGTAAGGGGTGAGAGCAGTTATTACACTGTGCATCCCTGAGTTAACTGCAGAGCGCTGATACATGCACATATATTTATACATGTATATATATATTTATTTATATACATATTTTCAGTTCTGCTATTTCTCTCTATAAAAGTATATTTCCAAACTTTTAGCTTTGTTCTAACCTCTTATTTCTATTAAGTCTCATCCTTGACAAATGATGGTCTCTCAAGTTCACTACAACTAACCCCAGAGTTCGACAAAATTCCAGACACCCCTCTGGTGGCACCTCACAGTTCTGCACATGCAGCCAGATGTTAGCAGGTGAGTTTAACCCCCCGAAAAATGTACAGAATACTTTCCTGCAACATGAAAACTTGAGGGCAAGCTGGTCCTCAAATGCAGAAACCTTGTTCAGTCATTCATTAGTATGAAGGGCAAATATTCTAGTATCAGTGGCAGCTGGATTTTAAGGTAGTATGTGATCCCTGGGGCCTAATGATCGTTAAATAATGATGTATAAACTCAGACCATGTTGTGTGGGATAATCTTTCTGCAACCAGGCAGTTGTGTCCATACAGCAGTGATCTGACTATTGATTACATTACAGGCTTAGCCATGGCCATTTAATTAATTTCAGTTGATGTCTACAGGGTAATTTGCTGAGGTCTGTTCTTCTGGAAGCAGTGTGCTACATTTTGACTTTACAGCAGGTAGCTCTCATTGTGATCAGCAGAGATTCCCCAAGGAGGATGCTTGGAAGTTTAGGATCTCTGAAGAAGTTACCCCATGTGAAATATGTGTGAAATTTACTTGTAGACTAAGTTGTTTCAGTCATGGACAAAAATCTGCTGCTTAAGTAACTCTGGTTTAATCAGTCATTTCTTCTGCCTTAAGTGCTTGTTTTTGACTTCACAATCCTTGCTTGTCTCCTCCTCTCAAATATTCAGTATCTCACTTGCTTTCGCTTCCCACTATCCTGGTAGCCTGGGAAGTGCTGTTCCACACGTTCTGCCGTGTTATAGGTTGATGCTTGATGTCCTAAAGTGATGCTTCTTAAACTCGCATAAATACCTTAGTCCTTCTGATTTCATCAAGATTTATAAATCAAACAAAGTGTAGGTAGGGAGTGTTCTTCTCCTGTGCCTCTTTTCCAAGTTGTGTGCTGTTACCTCTCTCCAGTAAAGACAAAGGTGTAATCCCTTCTTTAGCCAGAAAAAAAGAAAATAATGAAAGCAGCCCTGAGACAAGAAGTTGGCTGAAAAGATGTGGAGAGAAGCACATGTTCCCTCCTGTGGAAGCAGTTCCATGCATTAAATGAGTCTGAGAAAGAACGAAAATCCCAGTTTTGGGAGTATTCCTCAGGGAAGAATGGCCCTAAGTACTGGTCTTTCTTCCAGCAAACACCTCAATAGTTGATGGTAAATACCTGATCCATCCATGCAAAGTGGCAGACCCACAGTAGGATCGAGCAGGAGCAGATGTGCACACCCCCATGTACAGGGCATTTTATTGTATAGTAAAAATCAACCTGTCCATGACAGGTGGAGATTCTCCCCGAGGGCGGGAAGCCCAGGGGACGAAACAGCTTGGATGCAGCTTGGATACTTAAGGACCAGAGCTGCCAAGCAAACATTTGCCCATAAACACGAGTCCTTCTGCACTCTCCTAGCAGGAGCTTGGCCACTTTGGACCTTCTGTGACAGGAATTTGGTTCCTACAAAGAGCAGCCAACACAGACTCTGAAAAATCGTATTTGGGTCTATACTGACAGCTGGGTACCTGCATCCTTCTGACTTGCTCAAGCTTGAAACATTCAGAAACTTTTTCTTCACTCTCAACTTAAAAGAGTTAAAAGAAAAATGATTTTCAGACTTGTCATTTAGTACTCAGGCAGCTTCTGAATTGGCATAGATTTAATTCAGGTATACATCCAATAGTTCACAAACTAAATTGAATCAAATACCTGGAATTGCTGAGGAAAGGTAGCTGGCTTTTTTTTTTTTTAATACATGCCAAAACCACAAAATTTGTCTGAAAAAAAGTGTTTTGGTAAAGCTATTTCGAGTCTTTATTGACAGAAAAAAAGTTTCATTTCCATTTGAGAAAATTTCCGGCTTGTTTCTTAATGTGATCTGGTAATGGATTCATCCCACATGCCATTTCCACGCCATGCAATAATTACATTGCAGATTAAGGATTTACCGTTCCAGGACATTTAACCTGGAATTTGTCACACATGCTCACTTTCAAATGCATAAATAAATAATCTCAGAAGCAGCTAAATTCAGTATCGTTAGCTGAACTGAACCTGCATATTTCTGAAGTTCCCAGTCTCATTGCCTGAGTAAAGAGCAAGAAAGATACTTGGAGGAGATACGTGGAAGAGTAATACTGAGTTAGTTTGAGGAGATTCCTTTTCTCTTTTGGTATTAGCGCTTGCTGTGACAGAGCCCAACAGAGCTTGTCTTTGGTACCAGAGTGGTGTTAAAATGTAATCGCTATAACGGTAGCTAGCCTGGTGCACAGGCCCACATCACAGGGAATTTTTTTCCCCACAGAGAAGAAAAAAGGCACAAATAATTGAACGGAGATGAAATGGAAAGATCAGGGTCCATGCTGGTCTTCCAAGACCATCTTGGAAGGATGAAGTTAAAAGCCAAGTAGTGGCTCCTTTACTACTCATTTATCGCCACCTACACAGTGACTAATTAAATCCCCATGGGGTTAACAGCCACATAGATTTTTATTGACAGCAGAAGTGAAAATTTATTGATTTGACGGCATCCCAGATAAATCGCATACAGGTCTGGAATGCAAGATTTCCCTGGCAAAAACCACAGTTTGAAGGAAACTTGAACAACTCTGTCAATAGTGGCTCATACAGCTTAATAAGCAGAGGGAGTACACAAAGCAATAAAAGACTTTTCTGGGGGGCAGGAGGTTAGTTTACAAGAAACACGTAATAAATTTAAACTTACAAATGCCTCCCTGTTTGAAACTATATGGAAGTCAGCTAAAATAGTAAATTTCAGACTGTTTTTGAAATCTTGAAACTCTATTTCAGCGACAAAAGTAGACTACCTGTTCAAAAGAGAGGAGTATAGCAAAATATTGCCTGAATAAATTTGGAAGATAATCTGAAAACAAGTTCTGGTGGCATCAGCGTGGGCTTTTATCACTTTCGCAGGATAATGTGCCAGGCCCAGCCAAGAACAGAACTGTTACTTTAGGCATGGTGGAAGGGCAAATAGAAGATGACCCCTACCTCTTAAGAGCTTACTCTGACCAGCTGGATTTGGATGCATTTTTCTCCTCAGTTTTGCTTAGTAATGTCTATAAATGCATAAAACACCTCCAAGGTTATTAATATTATATCGGCATCATAATTTACTATTTGAGCTACAACGAATTCAAAAGGTTTCAGTCAAAATCAAGACCCAGAAAGTAGTCATTGCATAGGCATAAAAAGGCAGACGACCCATTCCTCAGTAGCCTGTCATTATGAACTGCCTAAAAATATACCAAGGGAAAGTTCTCCAGTCTCAGTTCTCGCCCTGCAAGGTCTTTCTGTACCTTTCTGTTCCCCCACTTTGCTAACACTCCAGGCAATGATGCTGCATGGAGAAGCAGGCTGAGTCTCTTGCAGGATTTTCCTCCCTGAAGCAGGACATGTGTGACTAGAAACCAGAATTTACTCCCAGGTCTGTTCCAGTAGCAGCAGCAGCATGGGCTGCTTTTTGCCTGGAAATAGGTCCTTGCTAAAGAGATGAAAACTGTTGATGAATAAACAAGTGTAACACCCTCATTTCTGAGCCCCTGAGTTTGCATTTTGATTTTGTTATTTGGACACTGGAAATGTTTGTTCATTTCAGGACAGTTTACCTGTTTGGTGATGGTTCTAAACTGGCGATTACCTTCCTTTGATCTGTTAATATTGCATATGAACAAATGAGTTATGTGTCTTGTTCTGTGAATCTTATGCTAGTTGGATTCAAAGCAATACTAGGATCTGGAATAAGCCAGAAATTCTCCTTTTCAATCAATTTTAATCTGCTTATTTTTCAAACAATAAGCAAAAGGGTCCTTTTCATAATTTTCCACCCAACATTTTGCTATTTCAGATTGCTGGTTTTCATGCATAAATAATTCTACATAGTTCTAAAGTGGCAATAGGAAAGTGCTCTACACCAAATGACAAAAAACATGACAGACGCACAATTTTTACTTTAGGTGAACTAATCCAAAGAAAGCAAAAGAATTCTAATATTTCAGTGAATTCATAATCCTATTCACAAAGGTATAATCTTCCCCAGAAAATGGTGAGGGAAAATGAGCAAAACAGGAGTGTGAGCCAGATGCCCCACTCCTTTCCAAGGGATCCTACCCTATTAGGGGTCAACCTCTGTTGCCCAACACTGAGGTCTGGAAGTATTCCCAACTGTCCCCTCTGCACAGCAGTTGGTAAATTGAGAAAAGCTGAATCTTTGAATCTCTAGCTGCTGGAGATTTCCAGGAAGGAGTTTGGGTGCAGACAACTGGGCACAAAATTGGCAGTTGCCTATTGCACCTCAGAAAGCCGATAATTCAGAAAACAGTGGAAAAACCTGGGCTTGTAACTTCAGAGATCTTTTCCCTTGCAGTGCAACCACAACTGCCCCTGACTACTAGAGCAGGGCTTGACCACTGGGAGATGAAGTTTGCAATAATGCAAGTTAAACCTCCTTCTTCCTTCATCAAATATTGTAGAAACTTCTTGACATTTTGGAGAGAAGTGGGAGAAAGTTGTGTTGAAAAGTAGCTTATCCCACAGAATTCACTTACCTTACTAGAAATCTTTGACTGTCCTTGGATTTGCTCACCCAGCTGGCAGCTTGCGAGGCTAGCCCATCGGGCAGCTTGCTTTCTGCCATTAGGTGGAGAATGCTTTTCTACTGCCACTGTTGCACAGGGTAACATTTGTGTATTATAAACGGGGGCTTAGCAATTGCATATCATTCCCTACTCTGGAGAACCAAAAAATAATGATTCTTGAAACATGCAGATGGCTTTTTATCTTTAGGGAAATACTAAGCAACTCTCTTTGCACAAGCCTCTGATGCTGTTAATGGTCATAATTACTATATGTTTTCGTAACAGCATATTAAGGGTTTTTTTCCTCTTTATGAACATTTTCATTAGCCTTTGTTTCCTTCTTAAAATTAACCCAAGCTCATTTTAGTTCACTGCCACACTTCCTTAAGTTTCATTTACACTTGTAATTAACAATGGAATTGCTTTATCTTAATCTAGCACAAATGTCTGCTGAATGCCACCACCTCGCTTAGAAGCTAGAAAGGCCCAAGATTTGCAGGTTGCAAGTCAGGTGTGCCACTTGCCAAGGTCAAACACGTGGCAGCAGTGCACAAGTGTCTTGTAATCAAGGCCTGGCAGATGGGGGCCGAAAAACTGCATGTTCATGGCATGTTCTTTGCTCACAGAACCTCTTCTCATGGGTATCTAGACTACTTTGTTTATAAAAGAAAGTTAAAGGGTGAAAATTATGTCTCCCTTCTGAGGCATCCAGATGGAGGAGGAATTTACCTCATTTTCATCAGACCGCTGACAAATGTCCGGTGGTAAAGCAGACCTACTGTGCACACACCTTGTGAAAGCCTCAATGGTAGTGCAAACCCAGGAGCTTACATATGAAAACAGCGGGAACATTCAGAAAGACAATGTTGCAGCCTATCAGTCTTGATAAAGGCCCAGGTGGATAAAAATGTCAGCTTTATGTGTGTTCCAGCCACTCTCAATCAATCTACTTTCGTATGTAGGTTACTGAGTGTGTCTTCCCCAAAGCCTTGAAGGCTTTAAATCTTGTGCCCAGAGTGATGCCATTATTTTTGTGATAAAATTGATCCAGGCAGACATCAACTTTCATTTTCATGGTACCAGACTGGTGGGACTGTACTTTTCAGCTCAATGGTTTTGGAAATTCTCATTGCAGTACTGATGTACTAAATTGATCCTCTTTAGCTTGATATATCACTAACATTGGACCACAGGAGGAGATGGTTTTTTTATTATTCTTTTTCTTCTGCCTACATTCAGTATGATGCAACAGAATTGTTCAAAACCAGGTATTTAAAGAATTTTTCAGCAAGGTCTTTTAATGAGTGCAATTCATGAGTTAAAATTCAACTGCAAAAGGGCTGAAGGATGAGGGGAGAAAAGTAACACATCAAGACTAAAGTGAATCATGCTATTTTCTCATCTCTTCCCATTTCTCATCTTTACACCCCTTTCAGTGCATTTATTTTCTCTTGGAGATTCCACCTCCACTCCTATAGTATCTATTGAAATCATACACTGATAACATCACATAAATTACTTTTGCCTCCTTCTCACTTTTCCCCAGTTCTCTCATAATACTCATCCCACCCATAATACTCCCACCTCTTGTCCCTCCCAACCAAGCTTCCTGTGACAAGCTGCCGTGTCCTTGGATTCTTCACCACTGGTATCTTGCCCAATTTCCACACAATAGCATAGCGCTGAGCATCACAAAAGAGAGCTACAGGACAAAAATCAAAAAAAAAAAAAAAAATCTTTTATGTGCAAGGGAAAATGAAAGGAAATCTACAAGCAAGAAAAGGCAGCAAGCTGCTCTCTCCAGAATCACAGATTGAGAGCTCATGGGGATTTTCAGGCCACTCACCATTGTTACTTCATATCCATCTTCTTGTTAAAGACTGAAATTACCTTCCTTTGTGACATATTCTGAACTTGAGGAACTTTTCCACAGATTTAAACCTTTGTTGATAGGCAGGGAGTAGGTCCCATTGAATAGTATCTTTCCATTACCTATAATTCCATTTTATTTTACTCAGAATACTTCTCAGAAAATAGCCATGAAATTAAATAAATTTTAATGTCTCTAAACATTTCTAAAGTCAGAAATGTATAAAAACATTTATTGTTAGAAATACGTATCTCTGTATTTGTATGATTGTCCCACAATTTCTCTATGCCTCCATGAAACCTAAAATTAATGTATTTATGACAGGGTGAGTAGCATTTTCCTCAAATCCTAGAGGCATTTAAAACATTTCCAAGGGGTGTTTTTCGGCTTCTGTATAACCTTCTTGCTTTCATCTCTATCAAAGTCTGTGACACTTTTCCTGAGGATTTGCTTCTGCAGAAACAGGTGTTAATTCTCAGCAACTCTGCGTGTCCAACCTGCTGTGAAAATTGCAGAAACTCAGAGCTGTTCTAATTTATTCTGTGCTTCCCACTGCCTCTGTGGGAGCAGCTCTCCAGCATTGTCCCATTTCCTATCTCTGTTTCATCCCCTGTTGTCTCTTGGACTTTTCAAGGGAGACAAAAGTCATAATGCTGTGTATCCATGAAAAGTGGGGAGCCCCACCATGCAACTATATCCTACTGTGAAGACACCCTGCCACCAAATCTCCTTACCATAAGCGGGTTGATACAAAGTTTCCCAAAAGGAGAAATTTCGAGTCCCTTTTTTTTTAATAGAAGTAATTGTTAATGTAATTCATGAGAGTGGGAATCTATGTTGATACTTAGTTTTAAAAGGATGAGACTGATGACCCATTCACTTACTGGGCAATGTTTTAACTATGCATACAGTTTTCTTATGCCTGTGTCAACTGGGCAGGAAGATTGGATTGTTAGCTCTTAGTTAATTCAATTATAAGGGTATTCTGGTTATGTCATATACTAATTCTGACCCTATGCTGATGGCTTCAACACCCATAGCCTTCCCTTTCATCTAATCTATCTTCATTTCACTCCTAAACTATCGATCTTTGCCTTCTCACTCCTCCTATTCCTTTGTATCCTCCTTCTTTCCTTTAAAATCTTCTCTCCCTTTCTTTTTCTTTTCTTTCTTAACTAAATATATTTTAAAAGAAGCTAATATGACATTTACTACTGCCATGACATCCTTGTGGGCCACATCCCTTCCCAAAACTGTTTGGCTTATTTTTATAGATTTATGCATATTTTCCACTCTATGCCATAGTTATCCCAAGAAAGTCTGATTTTTTCAGTTGCCCCTTATGAACTATGGATTATTAGTACTCATGATCAATCTAGGCCATCTCTTTTCACCAAGACCTTGATCCAAAGGTTTCTGAGTCTAGGGGAAGGATTGTGGCAGATGTGAATGGTCCCTATGATAGATGTGCGGACTGTGGTCAAGACAGTTCAAAATGAGAACTCAACATTTGGGAAACTGGTGCAAACTAAATCAACCCTTTTGAGGATTAATCATTACTGTGCTCATCCCTGTTCAGTGACATTTAATAATAGTGTCACAGTTTTCCCAAAGTAGCCTTTTATATCTGCATAAAAATGTAAAGAAGCAAATACTGAATCAGCTTGTTGTAGAAGGGGGAACTGTGCAGCTCTTACCACTGTGATTCTTTTATCTCCTTTCAATTTAACATTCAGAGTTGGTGCTTTTGAAATAGAAAGCAGTTTTCTTAAGGGAGAACAACACTGTAGGGCTTGGAATTATACAACTGAAATATTGAAAAGGCTGCATACATCTCCCAGTCAAACACTTCCAAGTAACCATTGTTGGTATCTGAACACAGTCCCCTAGCCCATCTTGATGTGAATATGGTTCTCAGAATGTACTGGTTCATGCAGCACTGTTGCAATAAAAATATTTATTCATAGGCATTTAATAGTTTCTCTGCCACAGTTGCAAATTTTGACCTTGTTCTCATATCTCACTAGGGCACTATCTGCATATGGAGAAGCTACAGAAATACAAGAGAAAAAAACTATTAAAAAAAAAAGTGTCTATTTGATTTCATCACTTAGTATGTGCTATTTTGTGGCTTTCCAAAGGATGACATAAAGCATCAAAACACACTTGTTCAACAGGTCCTGCAAGTTCTGAGATTTCAAACAGTGTGATATGTACTAACATTTTCCAAGACCTTTGCCAGCCACCATGAAAGCATCAGCACTGAGTCCTCTGGGATCAGGTCTAGTAGGGACCTCTCTTGGCCATTGCTTATTTGCACTAGGTCTCTCTCTCTGATCTAAGAGACTTGTGAAGACTTGTCAGGCCTATTGCATAAGAGAGAGCCCAAAAGTGAGATTTCAAAAGAACACCAACACGGCACAAAAGCCATGAGATGCGTGAGAGCACAGATGGAAAGCAGACATTTCTAGAGAAGAAGTCCTAAGATTTCTCTGTCCTTGAATAACAACAGAACAAAAGTACACAGTGAAGATCAGTCTAACCTTTTAAGAAGACCGCTTATACAGGCTATAAGAAATAGGCAAGGAGATCACTATAAATCTGTCAGTGACTGTAAACAAATATTAGGAGTCTAAAAACTCAGATGATTGACCTGAAATGCTTGGTTTAAAATGGAAGCATTTGCATCTGGGACTTAGTGGTACAAAGATAGTCAGTGAGGCACTGTGATATGGTGATACAAAGAAAACTCAGTCAGTAAGTGGAATCATTTTTTAAGAGCTGAGGAAAATAAGATTATTAATCTCAAAAATGACTTTCTCTTTCTCTGGATTGGAATTTCCTGCACTTTTAGGAGCGCAGGATTATAGTTGTTCACTACCCAGTGAGGGCTTGGCTCACAGTGTTCATTGTGAGGAGCTCCTCTCCAAAGCTTTCTTCCAATTCGGCAAATCACTGGCACCTTAGGCTTACAAATCCCCAAAAGACAAGGAGGGCTGTAGAAGAATTCAAACACGAGGTGAGTCACAACTAATTTTGATTTGAGTAGTAGTTTATATACCAGTCATGTCCTATAGCAGACAAATGTGGGACAGCAGTTATGATATATAAGCAATATATAAGCAGGGGTCAATATGTGAACCTCAAACCAGTAAACCTAATTTCTGTACGAGGAAGATGCTCAATGCTGTAATAGAAGTAGAATTAGCAGAAGTGGGAATAAGAAAAAAAAAAAAAGTGGAGGAGCCAACACCTATTACTCTTCTTGAATATATTTTGAAGAAGTCAGTGAGAACAGGGATAAGCTTCTTTCCACTGCATTAGTCTATTTATTGGTGGTACCAGACATGAAACTTCCATCTCAGAAACCCACTAAGTTTTTGACTGATGGAAGATAGATATCTTTCTGTTTTTAAAGAGCAAAAAATGTGGATTTCCCAGGGCTCTCTGCATTTCCCCATCTCCATCCTATCAAGGCAAATGGGGATCTCGTTACGAGCAAGACGAGGCTGGGAGGCTTTACATTTGTCCTGTTTTGCCAATGCAATTCCAGTTGCGCATCTTTCCCACCCTGGTTCTGCATCCATGGGTCCTTTATTTGTTATCTTTCTTCTCTTCCTTTCAATGAGTTATTTTTATTTGAATTCTGTTTTTCTGTTGCTCCTCACCCCAAGTGTCTCTGCAGGAGAGTGGGGCATACTGTGCCCTTTATAAATTAAGTATTAATTACATTATTAATTATCATTATGTTCCATTCCCTGGAAGGTTTTATATAAAGGCAGTTAAAATGCATATATTCTCTAATGTATGCCTGTGGAGTGATTATGGACTTCACGTTTATACAAAGCCATTGATTTTTCTCATGTCTTCTAATCTATAGTAGCATGTTCTGTTCCAGACAGATGCTATTTTAATATATTTGTCCTCTTTATGTTCAAGTTTTGAATAAAATTTTTTGGAAGGGAAAAAAAAACAAACCTGCATATTTCCCCACTCGTGGACGATGCTTTGTTTCCTGAAACACTGTATTCCCTCGGGAAGCAGAGAAATTGTACTTAACCTCTGTTTTCATTAGTTGCTCTTTATTGCCATTTTGCTTCCACATAAGGTAATGATGACATTAATGAACCTTGGAGGCAATGAAAGGATTTGCACTCCTAGGTGAACTCATAAGAAACCGTAAGAAAGTTGCAGGTATTTTTAAGCAAGGTCTGCTCTGGCTGCTGCTGCCGCCCCAACAACAGCCTTGGGCTGCAGGGAGTTTACACTCTATAATTTATTTCAGAGGCAGTTGTGAACCCTTTGTTTTTTTGTGCCTCCCATTACTTATTTAGTTTTCCTCTGGAAACTTAGGGCTGTTGGAGGCCCAGGGCTAGGCATGTGGGAGCAGTGTCTGCACTTGCCCCACCACACTGACCCCCGGCTTGGCTCACAGTGTTCGTTGTGAGGAGCTCCTCTCCAAGGGTTTCTTCCAATTCAGCAAATCATTGTCAGCTTAGGCTTAAAAAAGTCCAAAAGACAGGGGTTCAATGCAGGCCCTGGAGAACTGAGGCTTTTCTAGGGTAATGCAGGTGGTGTGGCATGGAGACCCATCCCTGTGGGACTTCTCCAAGAGCAGGTCTCAGTGTGACAAACCACACTTGCATGGACAACAGTCATGGAAAATGCAGGCTCCCCACACCACAGATGGTTTCATCCTCTTACTATACCTCAGAACTGCTCTTTTCCTCCATCTCCTGGGCCTCACTTGTGAGTGGGGGAAGTTCTCTTAGTTGAAGGACCAACTTGAGAAAGCAATTTTCATACTCCTCAGTATCCAAAGATTATCTAACCTCATTGCTACTGTCATAACATAGTCAACAAAAATCAAAACAATATGAAATTACACATCAAAATATTCACTGGGGAGACCAGTGTTCTGAGTTTTGAATGAGAAATATATTTTAAAAGTGAAAGATTGTCATCAGTTCCTCTAGAAATGTTCTTACCTGACTGCATGCAAGGAGAGAATTTTCTCCTGCTTATGCAAGAGCATGGATACTATTCACCTTAGTGATGATTAATCCTCCAGTCTGAAAGGAGAAATGCCTCTGTGTGTAAGTCCTTTAAGATGCTTGACATCATTAAACTTAGCTATACAACCTCTGTCCTGTTTATCATTTGGAGCCTGGATGTGATTCTTGAGGCCTTTTAAAACCTACTTTAGAGTTGTCTACTGGGTCTCCTGTATTCTGGGGTTAACTGGCAAGTGACAACAAGGTGATGGACGAGCACATTGCAGTAAATATTTGTTTAAGACATTTTCTTTTTTTCTACCAGTCCTTGTTTAGTGATTTAATGCAACCTTCTGCTGTACAGTAATGGTCATTGACTGAAGCAGAACACAGTCGTTTTATTGCAAGGCTTGTAACTCATCACTTTCAGTTTTTCAGATATATTTACATTCATAATAATAAATTACTATATTATTAATTATATATTTTATATATATGTATATATCTAAAATTATAAATTACTATATTATCAGGCAAGCCAGTGGCTGAGAGATCAGTATCTAGCTCTGAAGAAGTTCACAGCCAGGGCTTTAAAAAAAGTCTAGATTTTGATACCAGTGTTATATGTTTATGCCTTTCCTGAATATTAGGCTGGAGAAAACAGCTATCTTTTTCCAGATATTGCAGTCTCATTGAGACAAGTTGGAAAATGAGAAAGATTGATCTTTCATCATAACAACAGGTTTAAATAAGCCAAATAACCAAATAAGTCATACTTTATGTACCCAGCAAACCCAGCAGCCACTGCCTGGTGGAAATACTTTCAGCTGACCTAGTTGCACTGATGGAGCCCCAGGCTGGCCTCATGCAAAGAAGCAGAGCAAAAGCAAAACTCTTTCCTTTTAAGCTGTTTAAGTGCAAAACTGAAGTGTGTGGATGTGGGAGCAGCCCCAAGGGACACTTCCTTCAGGGAGACAGGAGCTCCAAGACCTTCTCCATCTGGTCGTGCTTAAAAGTACCAGCCCCAAACCTGCAGCTCAATGCTTCTCTCCTGCTTTACTTCCCATCCCTGGGGCAGCTGGCAGGGCAGCCCACAGCAGCACTCCCAGGAGCATCCGCAGGGAACAATAAACGCGGTTGGGAGGTGAGGAGGTGCACAGGCTCCATGCGCCATGGCAGAGGTGCCTTGGAAGCAGCTGGCTGTTCCGCTGGCAGCGGGTAATGATGCAGCCCCCTTGCAAGCCCAGATGTGATTCTACATTCCTGCAGCTGTTCTGACGGGAATTGCAACACCCGAAACATCTGCTGCTGGGAATCGATGGCACCACAATTACATGATCTTTTAGGGCTGTTATTTTTTGTTCATTTGCTTTTTTTTTTTTCTTTTGAAAAGATGCTGTGTTTATAGGATGCCATTTGCCCATCGGTGACCACTCCTCTGGAAAGAGGGGATGCCCACATAAAACTGAACAATATGCCTGTACCACTGGGGACAAAAATCAGATTTAGGGTTCACGCTGCACTGATGTCACAAGTGAGGTGGGGGTTGACACTGCAGAACATCATGGTCTGTCATGTAAATATATATGTAGGGAGTTGCTGAAATGAAGTCATTGCTGTGTGCTGCATAAATATGCATTTAGACCATCTTAATAATACAGAAGCACCAGTCTACCAGGTAATTACATATTTAGAGTGTGGGAGAGATGACTGTTTTGAAATCCAGTAGTTACTTACATGCATGAAAAATATCATTACAGCAGAAGAGATCAGAAGACCATACTATGCCATTAAAATGACGAACAAGAAAGGACGAAAGCGTGTGGGAGTAAACAGGCAGTGTAATGAGGAGAGGCAATGTAACTTTATAATGCCCAGAATGATCCACTGAATTATATAGGGGAAAAAGAAAAAAAAAAGGTTTCCATCTGACTAACTGTCCTCTGAATATCAAGATTAATCTTGATGTGCATGCTTATGACTGGATCGCTCAGACTCAATAGAAACATATTTTTCTAATGGAAATGCCAACTTTGCTCCTCAACACAAGAGATCAATACTTTAATTCCTTACTTCCCATGACCATGGGCAGGTAACACACCAAAGGAAAACAAGAGGGCACAGAAAAGTCACACGAGTGGCCATGCCGCTGCATTCATTAGCAGCTCCATTAATTACGCTCCACTCCTTGCTGAGCGGTTTGGCGTGGGCTCACCGTGCCCTCCTGCGCAGGGAAGTTAATCCCAACACGTTTGGGCCGCTGCAGAGGATGCACTGCACTCCCGTGCACTCTCCTGCATGTTGATCCCAAACACTCCGGACAGGGATAATAACATGTGCTGGGGCTCCACATGCGTTACCATGGGAACCAGTGGTGCTGTGGGATGGCGGAGGTGGCCTGGGGGTGGCTGCGCCCGGACACCTAGAGCCAGGTCAAGGTTAGGGTGGGAAACCAAGGGGGGACGGGAGGAGAAGTTGGGGAAATGGAGGAGCTGAGCAGCTGGACAAGAGGAAAAGGCGAGGAGCAGAAAGATGGGAAACGTAGGCCGGAAAAGGAAGGGAGGCAGAGGTTCCTGCTCTGCGGGGTTGGTCTGGAGAATGAACCATCTCTGGGGAGGGTGAAGGCTCCTCGGATGACCTGGGAAAACCACCCCACCACAAGAAAGTCAGGAGGAGATGGTGCTAGAGGGGATGTTGGTGAGCGGGCGGAGAGGAGGACACGTCAAAGAGATGAAACAAACATAGATGCACCTTCTTCAACAGGGGAGGAAGCGCCGAGTTAACTTCCCCATATTTTCTTTGGCTTGTTTTCAGGAGAGGCACCCTGGGTTGTGTGCCATATCTCCAGCAAAGAAAGCCCAGCAAAGAAAGCCCAGCTCCTCACTTCAGCACCTCAGTCAGCAGTAATTTATATAGCTGTTCCTCCTTAATAAAATCCATCGTGCACTCCAAAAGAGTAACTAGGACACTTAGTTTTTATTCCACATGCATCTCATTTGTCTTCAGCAGGTTCTTCCATAATCTCATCATTATTGCAATCACCCTCTGAGGACAGCTGACTTGCATTAATCAGCTAGGCCTCTCATCCCTCACTAGATTCTTTACAGTTTTACTGTGCCCTTGGGCATCCTAACTTTACTTGAAAAATTAATAAACCTCCCCTCTCT
The DNA here is from genome assembly GCF_000705375.1 of Tinamus guttatus. The sequence continues at coordinate 111,950 of NW_010582716.1, forward strand.
TATCTTACCTTATTAATGTCTGTCTTTGTAACCCATTATCCCTGCATCTCATTGGTGACCATTTGAGGAGCTGGTTGCCACCAAAGGATTGCGCCCTGGTGAGGCAGCACACAAGAGTGCACTATGTAATTGAAAAATAAAATTAAAAAAAAAAAAAGAGGGGAGGGGACAAAAAGAAAAAAGCCAAAAAAAAAAAAAAAAAGACCAGCATCATTGTTTACAAGGTTAGGTGACAGAATAAAAATATGGGAGCTCTTATGAACCCAATAAAGACCAGTAAGACTCATTGGATAGATCCTCCTCCTTGCTCTGTGAGCTTCTCTTGCAGCCTCCTCCCAACACGTCCCCCTCACTCCTTCTCCCCTTCCCTCCTCCACACCCTGTTAAATCTGACTCGTTAGCTCGAGATGTTTTGAACCACTGGTACGTTAATCACTTGTGTTTGCACACACTTTATGTGGGTTGTTGGTCATGGTCGGTAGTTATACTGGCTGTCTCCCTTGCTTACTTAAAAGTACAATCCAATTGGAAATAAAGATTTTGCAGGTTTGCTCATTTCACACAGTGATAGCAGCTGGTAAGTGTCTTTCCCAATTCATCAGAGACCTCCCAGACCACCTGCTCTTGGCATCCCGCAAACAGCTGGCTCTGTGTAAGTACCATAAGCTATTATCTTCCTCAATAAATAATGAAATAAAGAAAGGAAGCAGGACAAACCCATGTCTTTGTAAATAAAACGCATTCATGACTAGCCATCCGTCCTATTTCAGAGAAGAAACGGCATTAAGATCCTTCACTGGATTTAGCGGTGCCATAGAATGGAAAATGGAGATAAATCAACACCAGAGTATAAGGCTCTGTATTTTCTTTCTCTCTTTCTTCTCGAAACCTGCCCTATTTCTGAAAAGGCCATGGGGAGCTTTTATGAAACTTTAGCTAATGTCACCAGATGTCCCACTATTGAGAGGTGAATCTCGGCCTGTGAAGGGCTGCCCCACTTAACTTCTCGTTTTGAAGCGGACTTTGCTCCTCTCTGCCCGGTCCCGAGAGCAGGCGCGAGGTCACGGTCCCCTCCCCGGCGCTCTGCTGCCTGCCGAGCTGCAGCCGCCGCTGCCGCC
>NW_010582716.1:118918-144003 GCF_000705375.1 Tinamus guttatus
CAGGAATGAGTATTATTTATTATTTGTATTCAATGTGTGTCTAGTATGCACCAGCAGGGGTTAGGACTCTGTTGTGCTAGAGACTGCAAACTCATGAGGAAAACTGTTCTCAGGACGAAAAAACCTTGAAGGAACCTCCGATGAAAAATGAAAAAGGTAGCAGCAGTCAGCAGATGGGAGAGCACAAGCCCATAATGACACAAAAGTAGCACACCAAACAGTGTCCTGCCCCCACCAGCTTCCCAAACAGCAAGAACCCAGCACAGGACTCTCATTTAGGGCCACATGTCTCCTAAAGCTTTGGAAAACAGTTGTGATGGCAGAACAAGCAGTCTTGGTTGATGGTATCTGGCAATGGAACAAGCTACCAGAATGATCCAAGGACTCCAAAGTCCAGCCATTGCCTAGAGCCACAGCAAAACCCTGCAATATCCTCAGCAGCAGTTCCACCTCTGCATTCCAAAACCTGCAGCTGAAAATGTGTGGCCTTTCCTTCAAACCTACCAATGCTATGTATGAATATTTCAGAGAGATGTACCAGCTGATCGGTACAAAGGATTTTGAAGATATTGTCAGCACATTCACAGTAGTGCGTTTTATTTTCTGATTCTTGTGAGCCATTAGTCATCTGACATATCTGTATGGTTACTAATCCTAATTAGTTCAGTAAACTCTCCACAAGTCCTGAAAGTTTTCTGGCCCAACATGTTCAGTTCCTAAGCCCATTTCCCAGGCAGGATAGGTGTGACCAGCATCAAACAAAAGGGCTTGGAAAAGGGGTTGCTTAGCAGACAGCACCTCCTCCAGGCACCTTCCCTTCTAAACACAGAATATAGGGGCTCTAGCAGCTTCAACACATTCCCTGCCTTCAGGCCCTTTAGTGCATGAAGTGAAGACGTCAATACAAAGAAATGAGAATCGATGATTTGGAAAGGAAGATTATTTTCTTCTCCTTCCTCCATTAGGGACTGTGACAGTGTGTATGACATAGGGAAACTCAGCATCTTTTCAGAGGTACTTCTCAGTTTCCACCATAGTGAACATGTCTACAAAGGACAGGGAACAGGACACCATGAGGATGCCAGCTTTGATCTAGTAGCATGAAGAGCAAAATCAAAGAAGGCACAAATGCATAAGCCTAAGGAGCGTGACTATACTGAGGGGCTGTAACAACAAGAAAGGGGCACAGTAAGGGTTTTTTTGTCCTCCACACCAAAGGCAGTGGGGACAGCCATATGACCCACAGGATCTCACGTCTGTGGCTGCCCAGCCTTGGTGCTCATCACCAGGACACCCTGGAGCCCCCAGTTCTCTATGTGTGGAGCCTGTGTAGGGCACCTTCAGTGGAGTTGTTATTCACAGTAGCAACCTAGCACCTACCACTGATTACTTTCCTCCTGCTAAAATCACACCTTCATTTCTCTGGTTCCTCTGCACCAGAACCGGAAAACTGGGTTTCCTGTTAGAAAGAAGAATAAAGGACTGGTCTGACCATGTATTTTTCTTTCTTTTTTTCCTAACATTTACACAACTGAATTCCCATTTCCTTCCCCCTAGCACTGAGAAGTCAGCTGGCTAACACAGAGACCCTGTGTGATCGCAGAGGCTGGGAGGCCCAAATTACAGGCCCCACTGCCCCGTGGTGTAAGACAGCCCTGGTTATTGCTGAATACAGATGCGAGTGAGAGAACATGTTCTTCATTATTAGTTATTCACCATGTGTGCTCCAACATTCATTAGCCTCCTGTTTAACTAGAGTTATTCAAGTAAGGAGCAGAGACAATACCATATGACTTATGTGAACACTCACACTCCGTGAATAATGAATAGCGAATAGCCAAAGTGAACCTCTCCATGGACTGGAAATGCTTTGTCCGAGCTGTTTAACAAATACTCAGGAATAATATTCTCATAGCCTGAAATTGGATCTTGTTGAGGAACAATTGATGTGCAAACCCCACCCGCAAAAAAGAAAACAAAACTAAAAAGCACCCTGACTTTACTGATTTTACTTACAGTGAATAATCTCAGTTGGTTCTGCTTGCTTACAACTATGGGAAATTTTCCCTAGATCAACAGGAAGAGGAAGCATATATGTATGTTTATATATCTGCACTTGATCCCTTTTTTTCTTGCCGTTGTTACTGCTTTCTGCAGTTTTCCGGATAGCAGTAATATTGAAATAATTGCCTCTGACAGCAGACTGTTAAGTGGAAGCACAGTGGAAAAGTAGGACACTGCTTCAGCCGTACAGGAGTTCACCCGGGTAAGCTTTGGAGGGAGGGATGTTCTTTCCAGTAGCGAGTTGCCTAAGGTCGGTATGGAGACTATACAAAGAGAATGGATATCCCCAGACACGGACCTGCTCTGTCATTCCAGCCTGTCAGGGTCTGACGTTTACTCAGGCTTCCTCATGTTGGGTTGTCATGTTCTGTTGAATTCAGTAATCTACCTAGAAATGAGAGGTGGCAGGATCAGAACTATGAGACAAAGAAGATTGAGGGAGCTGAAAATATCTTCTACAAAGCTAATTAGATAAAAAACAAAATCAAAGCTAGATATATCGCCTTGCTCTTATTCCAATAGCAGGAAGACTAGAAAGATATCCACAACCTGTGCATGTATGAGTTGAATAGCAACTTGGAAACCTCTCTAAAGGACTTAGGAGACTGCTGAGAAGATGCTCAAGTGTCAGGCTTTCAAAGCAATCAAAACCCTAACAGAGTCCGAAATGGCCATGTCTTCTCCAGTGTGCTCTCACAACATGCTGTGAGCCTTGACTTTAATTGCAAAGACTCAAGCTGAACACAAGGAGCTTGATCCTAATGCAAAGTTTAGCTCAGTTTACTGGAAGGGTCCAGGGTAGCTTTGTAAGCAAAATGTGCATATTCCCTGCACTTAGGCATAGCACATATTATCATCCCTGGGAAATATGTGATCCACCACAAAAAGAAACAGGCAGACTCAGAATACCATTTTTTTCTCCTTGCAGTCAGAAACAACTTTTATTCTTAATATGAGTTCAAACACACCTCTTGGTCCGTTTTATTTCATATTACTCTATTTTGTACTTTCGCACAGGAGCCATGAGTAGGGCTGCAGATAGAGTGGAAAATCCCAGAGCTGTGTTAAAAAAATTCCAGATGTAAAGCAAAATGGATTAATACACTTTTCTACAAAGTGGTAAAATGAAAACACGTCTGATGGACTTCCACACAGTTTGCCTCAGGCAAAGAGCATTCCATTAAAGTAAAAATACATTTAGTTAGAGCAAATTAAATGTTCCCAAGGAGGAATAGCTTAAGGTCAAAGGTGAAGCCACTTTACTTGAACACATGTTTTCAATCTGTTTGACCTCTGTGATCAGCAAAGCTCAGAAGTGCAAAGGGGAGGAAGCTTAAAAGAGATTGGGAAGAACAGAAAATAAAGAGTAATGCATAAGACAGCTGCTTAATATAGGCATAAACTCAAACTACTAAAAGAGAAAAAGTTTTGAAGAGTTCCTCTGTTCCTTCTTGGGGTAATAAAAGGCCTGAAAGATCCTGATTATATTACAGAGTAGCGATTTTTTGGGTTTTTTTTCCTCATCAGTTGGGATGGAAAGAATAACACCTAAGCTGTTATGGCAGGGATGAGTGGCTGATGGTGAACATGCCTGAAAGGACCCAAGAGAAGTGAAGAAAAAAAAAAGAGCAAAGGAAGGACCATCCTTCTACTGAATCCGTGCCCTGTTTTCCAGCAGCTCACCCACAGCCACTTCGCCAGGCATGTTTGTGCCCCCAGAAAGCCACAGACTGGAGCAGCCAGGCAGAGAAGAGCAGCCCACCTAGATACCAGGCACCTGAGACTTCCCACATGAGCCACTTGATGACTTAGGTCCAGGGTAGAGGTTCAGTGCCTGCCCCGGCTCATTTACCAGACTTGCCTGAGCTCAGCTCTTATCCCCACAGTCTAGGTAGACCAAGCAGCTAGGGGCAAAGGAAGAGCAAGGGCAAGAAAAAATGAGGTTGAGTGTTTTGAGCTGCCTCCCCTCTTCTTCTTTCTAATAGATACCACAAGTCATGCTCGTCTTCAGCACAAAGTTGGGGGCCCAGACTAAATATGGCCAGATTAAAAACAAATAAACAGATAAATAAATAAGCCTTCATCTTAACACTGTTTTGGAGCTTGCTCACTTGAGTATACGCAGAACACAAACTGTAAACCCTTTTATTGCCCGCCATGAGTTCACAATCCTGCTAACACGGTGCATTCACTGTCCTGGCAGCCAGCATTGGACTGGCTTCCCCTGCTGCTAGCACATGAGAGAGGATCCTCTCAGCAGCACTGTCCCTCGCAGTCTGTATTAATCAGCTCAACGAGAACGGGTTTTGCCTCACACTCTCAATGAAAGGCTGTCGCTTCACACACCAGAAGTCCACAGATCCTTTGGACAAGCCAGGCTTACCAAGGAGCCATGTTTGGTCAGACTGCTGTTTTAAAGCCAGCCAGGGTAGCTACTCAGTATATCACAATTCATCAGTTTGCTACGGGTTTGCAGATTCATTGGCCTGTCTCCATCTATGACAGCTGTGCTATTGCCTGTGCTACTGCAGGAAGATGAGAAAGGTGCTTTAGGTCCTAACCGGGTTATTTTACTGTGGATTGATCCATCTACAATGCTGCAGCTGCCGGTTGGACTCCCGTAGCTCCCTACCTGTCCACACACTAGTGGGCACCAGTGCCACCAGTGTGTCTGCTGCGCACAGCCCTGGGCTCAGCTGTGGGCTCGTGGCCTGTCTGCTCCCTTCTGGGCAAGGAAGGTTTAAGTGACATAACCCCCTTGATTTTCAGCACGTGTTTGCCTTCTCCATTGTTTCAAAGAGGAAGATAACCATGAATGCCTTCTTCAAAATGAGAATGTGCCTGAATCTCTGCTAAGTCCTGGTCAGGAGTAGCAGCTCTGAGTTTGCAGCCAATCCTTGCACTCACCAATCTCGAAATCTCAAAGCCAGCACCTCAGGCAGTGTGAATGAGAAGAGCTGAATCAATTTGGATTGTCTGATACAGGCTGAAATCAGTTAGAAACCTGATAGGCAGCAGTCAAAAAGTGCGCAGCCACCTGGCAGCTCCTCCAGACAAAAATCATCCCAGAACCTCTGCTCAGAACTCACTCTGTTGAGAGTCAGCCCCGTGCTGCCCACCTTGCATCCCGAGCAGGTCCTGAAATCAGGCTCAAATCACTTGCAAGATCCACCCTATTTACACCCTGCAGAACAGACGCAACGCATGCAAAGGGGAATGCTGCACCCGACTGGGAGTAGCTCAGCGGCAGGAGGAAGCCGTGCCATGTGGCAAGCACCACCATTTACACTTGCTGTTTGCAACACGCACTGTATGCCTCAGATAACTGTGGCTTCATAAATTTTAGCATGGTTTCAGCAGTGCACCTATGAGGAGATTTTAGAAAGAGGTGCAAAGAAGCCACGGGCACGTCGAGGGGATCCACAGGCAGAGCTGCTAGAAGTGCACGTGGCCGCTGTGCGCTGCAGCTGGTGCAGCTTTTCCCCGCTCTGCGCTCCCACCCACGCACAGACTTGCATGGGTGGCTCTGGAGGGGAGCGAGCAAGCCAGCACGTCACGATCACCTTTTGCACAGCTCGGCCCCTCGTTGCTGTGGGCTGTCGTGCTCGGGACCCCCTCAGCACCGCACAGCCAGGGGCCCTTTGGGACAGCAGGCGGGGGGCTTGCAGGGGGCTGGGGCTTTGCACATGAGATGAGGAGCAAAGACCCCAGTTGTTTCCCTTTCATCTGTCTGTACCGCCGAGGTCTCTGCTTTCCCCGTGTTATATCCAGCGTGCGGCGTGACTCATCTGCAAGCACAAATTACCTTGCTAAAGTATTCTTAGGAGAAATAATTAGCCACAAGCACCTCCTCTGCAGCCTCCTGTATCTGCCTCAGGGGACTGTGGCGCTTGACATAAATCATTTAGTCCCAAGCCCTAGCACACACCTTTCCCAAAGGAGCCCGTAATTGGCAAAGTAGTTGCCAACTGGGTTTAAAGTGATTTGAAATTGTTTTCCATACAGCCTTGCTGATAGCAAAAGGTTTCCCCTTTTCCTCAAGCATGAGTTACAGTAACATGATTGAATGTAACCAGTTATTCAGTTCAAGCTGTGATTCTGATACAGTATAGACAATATAAATTCCCTAGAGCTCCGTGAGGCCACCTCAATGGTCCATTTAAGTCCAATTCAATTAGGCTCACTATAGTTCTTAGGATTTCTTAGGTATGTTTGCAGCAGCCTTGGGGTTTGAATGTGAGAACAGTATTCATCTAGGAGTTTTAAATTAGGTCTCAGGTGTCATCACTCTAAATGAATTATTACAGTGGTGTGTTCGTGCCATTACAGGTAAGGTTATGTTAGTGTCTCCACTCAGCCATTTTAACGCACTCAGGGTTGGAGCTTGGTATGTAAGGTCCTTGCCTTACAGTGACTTTTTAACCCCATTTTTTTTAAAATAATTAGGCTGCCTGGCACCAAAGCAGATTTAAAACACATGTAAACAAGTTGTTTACTTTCAGCTGCTGAATAGTCATTGGTAATGTGGTTTAGGACATCCTGCGATGCCTGTAGCACTGCCACTGTGCTCCTCTCAGCCATGAATCAGGAGCACAGGGTCCCCGTCCTGCCCAGCAAATGAGTGGGCAACAAGCGATGAGTGCAGGGCCTGAAAAGGAAGGAGTGCCTATTTCTGCCTTGCTCACATCATGCCTTCAGCTTTTGATTCTGAAGCTCTTCTGATTTCCTTGTATTTCCCGTGCTTCTCCAGGGGCAGTGGTACATCCTCACAGACAAGAGGAAACATGGGGCACTCACTTTTTTCCTACTCTGAGCCATCTAAGAAAGGGTCAGACCAGAAGCCATCGAGCAATGTTAGCACGTTTCCAATGTAATTTCCAACTTCCCAGCTTCAGAGCAAGGCTGGTGGGCAGAGAGCCTTGCAAACAACTTACTGCTCTCTCCATTCCCAGCCAGGTCCCTGGTCAGGGGAAGACCTGACACACACTATTCCTTGCATACTTTACTTTCCTCAGGAAGGTTGATCAGACATAGGGTTTGCAGTGCACCCTCTTGGGCCTGCTTTTCTGGTGACCTGCCGCTCTGGTTCCCCATACACATGCCAGTCTACTGAGATGCAGAGCCCATGTGTCCTGTTGTTTAGGCCAGAGATGTGTGGACCCTTATTTCTTCATTCTCTCTGTCTATTGCATTTTTTGCAGGCTGTGTGCTAAGTAGCTGAAAGTCTCTGAAGCACTTCTCAGCCCAAAGCCTCTATAGAGAGGCCCTCTGAGTTCCTGCCTTTTCTGTAACTCAGCTAGTTTGGTCACGGTTTCTTCCAGCATCGATACGGAAGCTACCACAAACAGTGCTACAGCACTAGCTGGGCCCATCATCAAAGCATGTCTGGTGCTTGCATGCTGTGACACCCGGAGCATCCGTATGGACCCTTTTCATGTAACTTGATTGCTCAGACCTACTTAATGCAGCTGCACCCTACAGAGGGTGCGAAAGTGTATGCTCTCCCATATCACAGCCATCGCATTGCTTCCCCGGGCTACTGCTCCGCAGCCTGTTTTCTGCAGAGCAATAGTGACATCCAGTGGCTGGTGAGACCGAGCTGAGCCGTGTAACTGCTGCATCCACTTTAACAAGTTGCATAAAACTCATACGCCCAGGGCCAACACGCTGATGAGACAGCAGCATTGCTGGAAATGCAGGGCACTCTTTTTAACAGCCAAACCGTGCTTTCCTAAAGTCACTAAAAACCAACAATAAAAATTCAGCCCAGGGAGCTGGGAAGGAGCTTGGACTCAAACTGCACAGATAATATACAAATATTTCAGTGAGCAGGGAGAGGCTGTCTCTGGAAGGCAAAGTCACCTTCATGCCCCCTGTAAATATAACAGAGCTGATAAGAAGCAAACCCATAACAGTGACTTGGCTTGATTTTTACAATCAAGTAAGTGCAGGGTTATTTGTTCTTTTCATTTTGAATCTTAAGACTGTATCTGTAAATCTTCCCTCCACAACTAAGGGTCTTTAAAAAAAAACAAATGCTGTGGTTCCTGATGTCTGCCCATCACATAAGCCTTGGCTTCCCAGTGAGGAGTGCAGTCCAACGAGCAAAATCAAAGGGTCGGTCATGTTGCGACCTCTCTTGCCTTTTCCCCAACTATCCAGCTTTAGTGTAAAATATGACAAGAGCTACCATTACAAACAGACCTGAGGCAAAGTCTACACTGGAAAGCTCTATCTCTTGAACCACGTTGGTTAAAGCAGTGACATTTTTATTCCTGTTTTTTATTCCTGGAGAATCCCTAGAGCAGGATTAGCTGTACTAGCAAAAGCTCATGCAAAGGGCTGAGGGGAGGCAAGTTAACAGGCAGTAGCCTCTCCTCACTAGCAGTGCCTGGGGCAGCCACAGCTCAGCCCGAGCGTCCTTTCCTGGTCACTCTCCAAACTGCGGAGACATCCAGCCCTGCATTTGCCTCTGAGCTGTGCCTGTGCTGGAGGGCTCTGCAGCTGTACGAGCTAAGCTCCCTCTTACAAAGCCCTTAATCACGCTTGCCTTTCATGTTCCCTTACTAGAGCATATGTGTTTACTTGCAATAAGCAATTGCGGTAAACAGTACTGATAATAAGTGCTTCAAAGCCATTTACCACAACTCCTAGTCGAATCCTTCTCATCAGTCCAAAAGTGTCATTGTAACAGAGACACAAGGGCTCCAGCTGCCATGTACCTGAGTCACCGCTTGTACCCTGTGGGTCACAAGCACTGGAGTAGCTACGCAAGAAGCTACTTCCCATCATCATCATCCTTGCCTGCACCACAGGTACCACAGCACTAGCATTTTTAAAAAGTGCACTGGTGCAGGGAGAGGAACCCATGACCAGTGAATGTTGATATTTCATGGTTCCTGAAAGGAAAAGCATATAATTAATTAAGATAAATAGTAGCTTTATTTCTAGTTTTCTCAGTAGCTCCAGAGGCATTGAGGACTATCAGAGTATTCAAAGAAAATCTATAGCTAACTGAGAAATAAACACTTGCTCTTACAGGTCATTCAGTGCAACCTCAAGCCATGGAAAGAAAAACCGGCACTTGTGAGATCTTTGCCCTTGAGTCTGACTGAAGACGTTGGCTGGGTGATAATGTGCTCACCTTCTCCTACTGCATGGTAGATCTGAGAGAGAACAGACCCCTTGGGGCCTCTTGCTAGAGCAAAAAGTAGCAATCCCATCCCAGATGCACACATTTCTGTGTGCCATTTCCCAATGCCCTGCCCCTCAAAGTGCAGCCTGGACATTCCCCTCTGCCCTTTCCTTGTTCCAGCCCTGCCTACACCTTCTAACAACTGTGGGCTTTTTAGCAATCCCAGAGGTAGACTCCCCACTAGCAGTGAACATTTGGGGAAAGCCATGAGATATCGGATAAGAGCTGGAATTAGGCTGCAAAAGGAGACCATCAGCAGATGACCTCTGGCACGGACATGCCATGGGTGCAGTCAGTTCTAGAGACACTTCTGTGGATACCCACATGGGAAGTGAACACCTCCCTCTTCCCAGGATACAGCCCACTGATCTCATGCAGGGAGAACTAAGCTGACCTTTTAGCAGTGCAGGTTTCACAGCTGCCATTGCTGACTTCCCTGCAGACAGGCAGCTTTCTTCCTAAAGAAGGAGCTACCCCTGTTGCACTTGTCGGTGACTGCTCTGTGCGAAGCAGGGTAGGAAGGTCTCTGCTATTCCACCCATTCACACTGACCTGACCTTTCAGGACAGCCTTCTCACTCAAGTTGCCTGTTTAACAGCGTTGCTCCTTTCTTCCCTTGCCAAGCTTAAGGGGGAAAAACCCACGGAAAAATCAGCGGCCACTCATGGTACAGCGGCTCCAGCGAGGGGCCCGGCTCTATGACTGGCAGTGTGGCAGGCCCCTGGATATGGGGTCCAGACGTCAGCATGCTAGGCGGGCACCAAAATCACCGGGGTGTCATTAACCAAGAGGGGCAGCTCTGGAGCACAGAGAAGCCAAGGCTGGCCGAGGATGGGGTTTCCAGGCTGTTCTTCCCGGCACAGCACATGCAGTAATTGACAGCTCCATGCTGTCATCCAGGCATGGAGGTGAAGCCTTCAGACTCATCATCCCGACGTGAGAAAAGACTCACATGGCCTCCTAACGGCCTCGCTTCAGCATCGCCTCCTTTTCCAAGTGAGCACCACATACCAGCAGCAGCAGCATCTCCTGTCAGTTGCTCACACAAGATCTCACACAGCCCCCACGGATGCGCCAGCAACAGCGGATTAGGAAAGGAGTGTTGAGTATTGGAAGATCTAAAGGAAACAAGGAATTCTTTGTAAAAGAAAAAGGAAAAAAAAGAAAAAAGTGGCAAGAACAAAAAGGCTGGGGATAGAAAGAAAAATGGGGAGGAAAATCTACTACTACAAGCATACTATACCATGCTACTAAAATAGAATCACACCATCACAGTCTGTTGTTCATTGCTCTTTACAGACACAATTCTGTGAACTCCTGCTTTGTTTAGCCCAACAGTTTGTCACTGACTCTTGATGTGAAATACTGTGTTTATATATGTGGTAAGTTGTGATTTTTAAGTATGTGCATATTCAGCCTGGTCTGACCACACAATTGAGTTACAGCAGTTCTGACCCCCTCTAACTCTCTGCAGCCAGCAAAAATCTGCCAAATTCCAACCTGTTTTGCCTTTCTCTTTTTAACTACCTCAGAATCTTTAGTTATGGGCTTTGCTGTCTAAATGGATGTCTGAATTTCCAGATAGCTCCTACAGCTATAACTTCCAGGTGGCTGTCATATCCCTTCCTCTGTAGGAATGGCCTGGTGGGTCAGGGCAGAGATCTAGCTAATGTGACATCTTCTTTCCACTATGGTCAAAACCAGATGGTCAGGGAAGAGCAGAGTAAATCGGGAAGCACATAGTGATATTTTACCTGGCTGCCCCTCCAACCTTTCTGCTCAGTGATTTACCTTTCCAAGACACTGAGGGCCTTTTTCCCCCTTTAAATGTCAGTATTATACCCACTGCTTCTATGACCACAGGCACCGCTCTATAATGTGCTTCATTTTTCACCTTTTTGCTTTGCAGAGGCAAAGTCCCTCTTGTTCACCTGGTGAACTGAGTCATCTGACATTACATTTGCACTTTCCCAGAGGCCAGCAGGCTTCAACTACTAAACCATCATCATCTAGACTTCCCCTGTGGGCATGATATGCTAATTTATACCCACAATCAAGCATCTGTGATACCATTTGTGCAGTAGATACTGTGGAGGGAATTGATGGGTATTCAGATCTTGTGTTAACTGAGGAAAAACTGATTTATTCCCCCACTGAGCGGAGCAGTTACTAAAACCAGGGTGGATGAACTCTCCGTTTGCAATATGCCTTGGCTGCATGCTAATAGTTTGGAGTCTAGATAACTCATTCATTGGAGAAACTTTGCTCTCTGAATTATTCACTTATTCAGCCTACTAAGCCAGATAATAAGAGATGGCAGAACCTTGCCTCATGTCTCAGAGGGTATATTAATATCTTTTAAACATTCATACTCTGCCCAAATATATATATTTCAAGACTTATTTTTGTCTGAGTTCTTTTTCTTTCATCAGTTTGATACCCTTTTGTTCTAATCTTGCTTATAAGATGAAAGTTTGGCTGGGAATAGAGCCATGCTTCCGCATGAAGGAAGAAGACTGGTTTCCATTTTTTTACAGAGATATTTGAGGAAGCTCAGCAATTGTTCTTCATGATAGGAAAAATCTAGGACCACGTCCCTCTTCCATGTCCTATAGATGTTGTCTGCATCTAAAGACATCAACTTTTCTCTGGGGTGAAACCCAAGATACACATTACTACTTTTGTCTATGCTAAACACGCTCAAGACAGCCTTTTGCAGTTGCTTGCATTTCTCTCGTGCTGATGCTGCATTTTGAGTTTGCCTTCTCACTTCCAGTCTTTCCTGCACCAGGTTCAAGCTTCCTGAAGCACAGAGCCCTCTGCTTTGCTTCTACCCTTCCCCTTGAGGGCCTTGTTCTGCTGTCTGCTGTGGCTCCCCGCTTAGTCGCACATAGAAAATGCAGCTCCTTCTTCCTCCTCACTCCTTTCTCACACTTTCTCCTGCATTCATTGCCCTGCACAGAGCACACACATCAATAGCTTGTGATGTCCTCAAGCTGTTACCTACTCTTCTAACAAAAATGAAGCCCTAAAACCCCATGTCAGGGACATCTGAGCCACAGAGGAAAAAGAGGTACCAGAAGACTCCTTACTAGAAAGGACTTTAGTATTGCTATTGCTCTTACATTCTTCTTACCATATCTTGCGTACAGTGAAGAACAATACAGAATCCAGCAACAGCAAGATGAGACAAGATGGGTCTGAGCCACCATCTGAGCCACTCCTTCAAATCTCTTTTCAAAATCCACCTCTTCCCAGATGTCTGAAGATTGAGAAGGAGCTACAGACAGCTGAGAGCTATTCCTTCACATACTAATTTCCTGAAATTATCACATATGTATCAAAGCTGTCAACACTTTGTCCATCAGCCACCGGTTCTTTCTGTGGTTAAAAAGCATCTAGCACAAGCAGTTCTTTGTCCTTCTAGTCTTTCAGTCTCCAGTAGCACAAATTATCACAGCATCCGGTTGCCCCTTTCTCCTCCCTTGAAGCAGAAGGTCTTGGAACACCATTCCGGGACTGAGTCACCCCATTCCATTTTGCCTTGTCTAGTGCAATGAACTCTCCTCTACACAACTAATAAAACGTAATAATATATAGCAAACCTTGACTCATATTGCTTTTTTCTCCATCTACTCCTACCACAGGAACTGCTGGAGCACTCAAATATAATAATGTTAATGAGGTCAGGCATAATTTTGAATGTATATGAGGACAGTTTCCAATCACAATAAGGTGAAACGGATTTTTTTTTCCCTGCTGAGGCCTATTTGCTCTGAGTCATTATTTACCTCTGGCTCTTGATAACCCTGCTGTGCTAATACTGTTTCAACAGAGATTTTTAACATTTAATGAAGGTGCTATGTTAGCTTTCAGCCAGCTGATTGTTGTATTCTGCATTGCTGAAGTTAATTACCCTCCCCTCCTCCTATTTTTTTTTCTAAGCATTACATTTCATTTCAACCAAACCAGGCCAAATATAAATTTAGGCAAACTTTCTAATGATTTCTCCACCTCCAGATAATAAAGCCACACATGAAGTTAAGTGCTGAATGATACACGGAGAAATAAATAGCACAGATAGTAATGGATGAATAAAGAGAATGACATGCTGTTTTAAAAAGAATTAACATGTTAAAGTAGAACAAGGGACACACAAGGACTATACCTGGCCCATGAGTACGAACAAGGCAAAGACTCAAAGAAAGTCATTCTCGGACATCTTGTGGCAAAACCTTCTGATTTTTCCTCATATAGATACAGAAGCTGAAAAAAAATCCAACTTATACATATATTAGCACTCATAGAACACAAAGGAGACTATATCCCTCTGACATATCTGTGGGTGCTATGGGCCTATGCCGCAATACCATCTAGCCCAAAGCAACTGTCATCTCTTCACAGCAGATGGACAAAGGAGAGACAGTGTCAAATTTTCTGGCATATAGTTTAACACTTCTTACATTCTGGAACTTTAATTATATCCAGGTGGTGTCCAGGTGCAGTTGTCTGGACTATCTCCATTGGGCACATTTGCTTATAGAGTAATATGATTGGTGGTTTGTTTTTGTTTTAGAAAAATGTGCTCTCTTGGCCATTTATTATGGGCTATGCCCCTAAACTGAATAGCAGCTAATCAAAGTCATAAATAAAAGAAGCCACCTTTGACAACTGAAAACACTTCTAAAATAGTTATATGCTTCACTTGTCCTCACTGATCTTTCCAAAATATACAGCAAGTAGATTTTTAAAACACGTAGTAGTATTCTTGCACTGAAAAAAAAAAAAGGTTTTCTTCTTCTTTGTGCCCCTGAGGAAGCTCATTTTTACCATGGTATTTAAAAAAGAACTTGAACTTTATAAGGCAACCCATAAGAAGTTAGAATTGTGTCACCAATAGGTTATATGCACCAGAAGACAAAAAATCTATACTTTGGGGGACAAGGGACAATAATCTGCACTAAATAAAACCACCAGATTTAATTACGCCTAACAATCTCACTATAGTCATATAGAACATCACTAGACATTAGAGAGATAAGTGACGTCAGAATTAAGAATCACAAAATAGTTGACATTGGATGGCATCTCTGGGTATCAGCTGGTCCAATCCCCCTGTTCAAGCAGGATCACCTAGAGCAGGTTGCCCAGGGTTACGTCTGGTCAGACTTGGAATATCTCCAAGGATGAAGATTCCACAACCTCTCTGGGCAACCTGTTCCAGTGTCCAACCACTACCACAGTAAAAAAAGTTTTTTCTTGTGTTCAGATAGAATTTCCCAGGTTTCAGTTTGTCTCTCACAGTCCATCACAGGACTCCACTGAGGAGAGTTTGGTCTCATCCTCTTCTCTTCCCATCATATATTTCTAAACACTGATAAAATCCCCCTTGAGCCTTCTCTCCTCGAGGCCGAAAAGCTCTCACTCTCAGTCTTTCCTCATACAAGAGATGCTCCAGCCCCTTGACCATCTTACTGCCCCTTCAGTGGCCTTGCTCCAGTAGTTCTATGTCTTTCTTTTACTGCAAAGCCAGCACTGGACACAGTGCTCCATATGTGGCCTCACTAGTGCTTAGTAGAGAGGAAGGATCCCCTTCTTTGACCTGCTTGCAACATTCTTCCCAACATGGCTCAGGATGCTGTTGACCTTCCTTACCATAAGGGTGCATTGTTGGTCCATGTTCAACTTGTCCAACAGGGCTCCCAGGTCTTTCTCTGAGAAGCTGGTATCCCATAGGTCAGACCCAATCCTGTACTGGTGGATAGGTTATTCTCTCCCCGGTATAGACCTTTACCTTTCCTTCTATTGATCCTCATGAGGTTCCTCTGTGCCCATTTCTCCAGCTTGTCAAGATCCCTCTGAATGGCAGTGCAAACTTCTGGTGCATCAATCACTCCTTCCAGCTTTCTATCATCTGCAAACTTGATGAGAATGCATAAAGCTCCATTATCCAAGTCATTAACGAAAATGTTAAACAATATTGGCTCCAGTATCAACCCCTGGGAATAACATCATTATAGGAAACCACAGCATCCTAGACATAGGTTAGCAAAGAGATGCTTCTAATGGTAGCATCATCTGACAAATACCATCAGCTAGGATAGCCAACAAGTGCCTTCATCCTCAGTGACCTTCATTCACCGAACATGAGATGATCAGAGTTAAGATTTTTTTTGCTTTTGGTTCGTATTAAAGACACTGTATAAGATGGCCAATCACAGAAAAAAAAAAATGTTGCAAGCAATTACAAATTGATTCAGCTTAAATTAAATAGAAAACACACCAAAATTGTTTTGCAACAAAGATTATTGATTTCGCAAAAAATGTGGGTAAATCAGCTGAACTGAATTTTGAATGAAGAGAAAATGTGCGACTTCCCTAATACACAGGAGATCAGTGTACTCAGATCAGAAGAAAAGAAAATGTCCCGCCTTATGTTAGGAAAGCTCTGTCACAGGATTCTTCAGGTTTGTTAGCAAGTCTCTTTGATAAAGTAATCAAATTGTGGACAGTTCCATAGGACTGGGAAAAAGCAAATGTATGACCTTCAATAAAGAAGGTTAAAAAATGGACCCACATTACAGGTCTATTAGAGGCACTTTTAATAGCTTGCAAGACTTTAACACAAAATTCTTTGGGGAGTCTAATTAATGATGCAGAGGTAAAAGCAATATGGGATAAAATGCAACATGGGTTTACTAAAGGTAGACCTTGCAAGACTAACTCAATTTCTTTCCTTGAAAAGGTAACTCTGAGTGTATCAGGGGAGATATTGCCAGAAAAATAGGGAAGCATTCATGTCTTTGTATGAGGCCCAGGTGATACCATATGGAAAACTGCACACAATGATGGTCACCCATGTTTAAGGAAGACGTGTTACAGCTGGAAGAGGCACAGAAAGGTCAACAGAAAGATTAGGAAAACAGATACGAGAAGACTGGCTGTTCAGTCTAACAAAGGGGAGACTGCCTGGGCACATGCAAGTGCTCTAGAGGAAGGTGACCCATGTATAATAACAGACAACACTGGCACAACGAAGGCAGGCATGATCCCAGTCTGACTGAGGAAGCCATGCAGCCATATATAATAATCACACAATGCAGAACTGCACCCCACACCAGCCAAATGCTCACAGAAAGATGCTTTTGCTATATACTTGCCCTGAACCTATGCATTCAGTGGGTCTGGAGGGAATTTAAGGTGGAAAGAAAGCTAACTGCAAAACCAACGGAATCATGCAAAGGTTTCCAAAAAGAGCTGTGGGACAGAAAGCTAATTTAATCTCAGGATGAGCTTGCGCTGTTTAAGGCATGGCCCAGCTCAGTAGCCTGCGAGAGCACGGGCATCTCAGACATTCAGGAGCTGTCTTTATCTCCTCACTTCCCACTTGATGCTTTTCAAAGACCATTGCTATAATTTTACAAAAGACACATTCTCTAAACTAACTTTCAAATCAAATTGTTTAAATTAATTCATGTTAAGAAATACAGCATAAAACCAGTATTACTATTAATTTTGCAAAACTGGAATGAAAAGCAAGGTTACTTGAAAATCCTTGTAACTGGGTCATTTCAATAATTCACACAATTTACATTCAAAGATTCCTGGATTTTAATATCAATGAATATTATCTCAAAAATAATTTATCATGTGAATAAGGCAATAAAATTAGGACTAGAAATAAAGCCCAGCAGCAATAAGCAGATATTGGTACAGTTACAGGCTGGCTATTACTAGCCGCTACTGCAGACTTTTCCTCATATGAGTAGGACAAGTTACACAAAACCTGATTCTGCTTTACAGATTTTGTTTCTAATTAAATTCGTTGGACTTTAATCAAGCATCCCTCCACTCTTTGATTTGAGTAACTCTTCCTATAAGCATAATTTCTTGCTATTTGATGAAGTTAACTAAATTTTAGAAAATACTCTGCATTCCTAGCACAGATAAAGCAAAATATGGTAATTTTGGAAATATTTTTGGCTTTTTCTTAGTGTTCCGGAAGACAAAGGAAATCTCTGTCTCAAAGGATAGAGATGGAGAGAAATCTCTGTCTCAAAGGACTTCTCACCTGATGCTTTGACTCTCCGACTGTGGTATTTGCAAAGTAATCATAAGAGGCTAGCAGTGCTGTATAAGGGCAAATTTTCTTCAATCAAAATTTTCTTAAGCAATCCAGGTCATAAAAGAAATTGCAATGGCTCACAGTGATCAGTAGGTCCACAAAGTTTGGAAGACACTGTTGGAGTAAATGGAGGTCAAGATGACTGGACAAAAAAAAGAAGAGGAAATGTTTTTATGTTATAACCACAATTTTAATACATACCACCCTTAATGTCCAATTCAGTGGTTGTTGGTGGTACCATGAGCATTAACTGATCAGCAAAATAGGAACTGTGAGCAACGGCAGGAAGGTAATAGAGTAGGAAGAAGGATGGCTGGCAGTTTACAGTGTGTAAAGCCCATTTCCCACCTCGAAGGGGCAAAGTGCTATGTGGACATAAGTATCATGTTGCTGGGGAACTCATGCATAGAGATCTCATTTCACAACCTCAAGACCTCAGAAGCATTTACATTTTTTTCTAAATTAAGCCTTCTCTTAACTTGGACAATGATCACAGATTGTAGAACTACTCTTCATGCTTTCACTAATCATGCACTACCTCAGAAAATCAGAACTAAAATAAAAGGAAAAAAAAGTCAAAAAAAAGTTTATACCTTTAATGTGTTCACTGTTTCATCTACAGCTGCAACTAAAGGACAATTTTTCCAACTCAACTTCCAGTGAACCATGTCCACTAGCTCATTAACATTTGGTATATCTTCCTGTACTTACATTTCCTTTTGGATATTTCTTCCTTTAACCCCATCTCATGCAAGTTGCTTTTCCATAGCTTGACCATGCCCATGCACATAAGCTCAGGCAAAAGTTGTCAGGTCCTCATCCTTCAAGCAGTGCTCTCTTCAGCTATGGGCTTTGATGGCCCCATCACTGGTGGCAGCACAGTCACAGCCCTGGTAGCTGCAGGACTGGTTACAGCTGTGCAATGTGCAGAGAAATAGCCCAGAGGACTATCTACCTTCAGTATGATACTCCTGTTTTGAGTAGGAGATTGAGCCAGATGACCTTCACAGGTCCCTTCCAACAAAAATTATTTGAAGGTGTGCTAACGGCCTCTTCATCCTCTTCTTCCAGCTACACAGTCTCCCTGAAGCTGGAAATGATAGGGAATACCAGGGCTCCATTCAATGCCAGGTTCCATCCCTCTACAAGGATGCACTTCAAGATCAAGTCATAAGAAAACTACTTACAGCACCCCTAAACACATGAACATTTTGAGAAAAAAATAATAATTAAACTATGTGTTTCAATAATTTTATTTCCATAGGTCAAAGATGTATACAAAGTCTCTGAGTACACTTTGAAAAAAATGATGGATTAGAGGCAAACTGCTGCATAAGGAAGCCTTAAAATCTTTAAGTTGTCTTAGCAATGGTCTGCAAAGCTTCAGTTAAGCTGCATTAAGGGTTTAAGAAAATTTATTATTTTATACTTGTCTAAATCCCTAAATCATCTTAAACTTTTATGCTCACACACAGTCTTAAAATAAAAGAATGGAAACTCACCATGTCACTGTCGAACATTAATCTGATCAATATTTGTTAAAATTTAAGTCTGTGAATAAAAGTATGAACTGCATACCAGTAATCATTTGCTAAAAAAATATCATCAGATGCCTCTCAGCTGACTTCACATATGCAGTGAATGACTGTGTGAAGTTTCAAACTTCAGAGCTACTTCAATCACTGCATTACAGGCATAAATTTAGGGACCCCACTTTGTCATTTTGAAGTTGTGAACCACTGTAAAAGGGGTTATTAAATTGATGTTATAGCATTTTCATGACTAAGGTATGCATTCCACAGTATTCAAAGGTTTGTAAGGGTGTAAGTTGAAACACAGGAAGTTCCACCTCCATATGAGGAAGAACTTTAC
The DNA here is from genome assembly GCF_000705375.1 of Tinamus guttatus. Next base: position 138,175 of record NW_010582716.1, read on the forward strand.
TGTGAGGGTGACAGCCCTGGCACAGGCTGCCCAGAGAGGTTGTGGAGTCTCCTCTGGAGATCTCCAAAACTCGCCTGGATGCCACCCTGTACCACATGCTCTGGATGTCCCTGCTGGAGCAGGGAGGTTGGACTAGATCATCTCTCGAAGTCCCTTCCCACCTTAAGGATTCTGTGATTCTGTATGAATAAATGCATTCAATTTTGTAAAAATTTATTTCCCTTCAATGGCTTTTAGCCACAAATTGCACAAAATACACCAGTATTGTGAAACATCCATAATCCAGCAATCTGCCTTCCACTTTCTTTTTGTAATCTTTCCTCCTCTTTCAGGGAAATCTTGCTTTCCCTGTTCTATGTAACCATAGTGGTGCCTCGTCCACTTGGGCTTTGTAGGTGACTGTTGTCTCTCTGCTTCTCACTGCAAGAAAATACCTAAGCTGCATTCCCCCTTGACCAGCAAATCTGCAATTATAACCTGGAAGCATCCTGAGACCACATTTATACCATTAATTTGCGGAATTGAATAGGAGTCATTACCTTTCGGACCTAACGTGAGCTAGGAATTAAAAGCATGATTGTAGCCAAAAAAAAAAAAAAAAAGACTTTTTGTAAAAAGTTAAGTGTGAAACAGAAAGAATCAGAGGATGTTGTTGTTTGAACTCACAAGCCTGAGGAGCGTCACAAATTAAGCAAACCTGCCCTCAATTTCCCATGCTATATTTGAAGATAATTTCCAATTTGAGCCTTCACAGACTTCAGACATGCAGGCGCCCAAGGCACAGGATACCCAGATCTTGAAAGTTGCCTCCTGGGCTTGGTGTCATGTCACCTACCTCAGTTCCCTGCCAAGATTTCCTTGGGGCGAGCCACAACTTTGCAGTTAACCTCATAGCTGCGGAGGAGGTTTCAGCTGTTAGGAAAGCTAACATGGACGCAAGTGCTCTGCCCGCCAGCAAAGCACAGGCAAAGAAAACAGCCAGGGGGGCAGTTTGCGAGGCAGCACTTCTCTTCACAGCTCCTGCCTAACCCCAGGCTCCGCAGGTGGCTGGGCCAGGGTGGCAGCTTCCCTCTTTCCTTTCAATTAACTAATCAAAATAGAGAGGGGAAGCGCTGTGGAGGGGGGAGGAATTATTCAGGATAGTCAAAGGAGACAAAGCAAAGGCTAATGGCCTAAAGCAAGAAGGAAGACTATCCAAGATGAAAAGATCCTAGCAGCAAGCTCAGCCAAAAAGCACCCAGGGGAGCACTTACACTGGTGATTTTTCTTTGGGAGGGTTGGGGCTGGGGTGGGGGAGGAAGGAGAGGAGGTGATGGCCTCTGTGAACACTCTGTGGCTTCAAGGGCAAGAAATAAACAGGCTTGTTGGAGGAATACTACAGATGGAGAGCTGTTCTGTGGTGGGTGAGGTCATCCCCACTTGTCTATAGGGATGTGATGCTGCCAGCAGTGTGAAATCCCAACAAGCACTGTTTCCCCTCTAGGTATTTCACTACATACCTATCAAAAACTAGAGAAACCCCTTTTTTTACCTCAGCAATCTAGCCAAACTACACCTATGTAATTAACATCCTTTCTTTAAAACCATGTAGTCAAAAACTAGCAAATGGTGAAAAGAAAGAAGATGGTCTTTTCAGTTAAACCTGTTGGAGCTTCTCCAGCCCACAGTCACATTTAGGCCACAAATGCCACATTTAGGGTGGCATTTAACCACACTTGTTGATTTATTGCTCTCTTTTCCATAAGAAATACATCCACAGAAGTTTGCTAGATCTCTCTGTGGCTTTTGAACCAGCCGTTCCTCAGACAACCCCACTTAGCATCTAAGATGTTATGTGGGAAAACGGATTCAGATATGGCTCAAGGTCTTCACCCAGTCCAGAGATTTTCTCAATTGTTTGTTATCATAGTGTTATTTCCTCTCAGGGGTCAGTAACCACTAGGTTCAGCCTTTCTCTTTCTACCTTTCTACCTTTCAAGACTTGTCAAGAAGTCAGGCGATTCAATACATCGCCATATTGATGCCAGCTGCATGTATATGCTTCTGTCATATATCTTTTAGCCATTGAAGTTTTTACTCATCATAACTAAAATGTGTTTCATTGCTCAATTCTCCAAGTCAAGCAATTTAAAAAAAAAAAACAAAGTGAAAACTATTTGACCCAAACCAAGAGTAGCTAAGCTGTGCTGGAGGAGACCACACTTCCACTTTTCCAGCCAACGAAACCAACTTCACCACCAAGGTCAACATGGACAAAACATGTCATCTATACATGAAACCAGACTAAACTGAAATGTTGCTAGAAGAACAAAAAAAACTTATGAGAAGATTTTTTTTCTCCTTTGTGATACCCTTCACTATCCAGGGCACCTCTTCTCAAATGGTTGTACCAGTTTTGTGTACCCACCACCCTCAGTGTCACTGGGAGCCCCATATCTCCTCAGTAAAACCACTAATTTCAACATGTAAGCCTGATCAAATAAGATATGAGTTTTTTCCCTAATGAGCTGGTCAGCAAGAAACTGCCAGGGATAGAGGTGCTTGATCCTATTCACTGCCATAGCTCCATCTGAAAATTCATTTCCCTCTGCGAGTTGGTTATGTTTTTATTCTATGTTCTAAAAAAAACAAGGCAGCTTCTCAGCTCAGTACTGTCTGTTTTTGCAGATCTACTATGGTGATTTGCACTCCACACTGGCTCCCCAATGGAGCTGACATCTCTCTTTTACTGCTCAGAAGCTGGAACAGGTTTAATCGTAACCTGCTTTCCCTCCCTGCCTACTTGTGCCCTCCCACAGTACCAAAGGACAACAAATGTAGCTGCCTCACAAGAAAAAAATAAACAGAGATAGGACCAAGTGTCTGGGTAATGTCCAAAAGGAGAGATGTTCTCAGAAGGAAATTAAAACATCTTTTTGCCTCATTTTTATTTTAAACTTTCATTTCCTCATTCTATTATATGCACAGATATACATCTTGACAAAGAAGATATAAACCTGCATGCTAGATGGGAGAATTATTTAAGAAAAAGAACAGAAAAAAAGCAAATAAGAAGCAAGCATTTATGCACAGCTCCTCGAAGAGCCCTACCTGCAGTTGCCCAACAAGATAGAGAGGAAGGGTTTGCCACTGGGTATGTGGCTGTACTGGAGGTGAGTTGGAGGCTAGTGCTGTTAGCTCTGCATCAGGATGCAGAGGTTGCACTGCTGTCTTGGTGCAGTGTCAACAAAACACCAACCGCACAGGCAGACCATGGTAAGGGAAGCCAGATGTACAATAATGAAAAGATACACGAGTGCACTGTAAGATTAACCAGCCTAACCAATCCATCGACAGAGACAGAAAAGAAACACTGTATCTGTCAATGCAAAATGAGAAAAGGCAGGCAATGGGTTAAGTCAAAATAGCAATAGCAAAACAGGTTGAAAAATGACTGAAATCATTACTGAAACATAATACAAATAATGTAAACAGCTAAACTTCAGAGGCTATACCCATTCCTTAACTTCCATGGCATTACTCCAGGAATTAATTTGGCACATGTCCTGTAGCATGAGCATTTGCACTGAGATGTTGTCCATGTCTGTCTTTGAGATCTGACTCTACTTGCAGTTGTCAAAAGCAGTTGTCAAATGCAGCAATAGCAGTTGAATGTAAATGACTCAGCAGGGAACTCCACTAATTCTAACAGTTACAGACAGTCTCTCCCAGACAAAGAGCTTGAGCCACAGTAAAAGCTGCTAAGACCCTTAGCATGGCAGGGAAAGCAAGAGAACTGAGATCTGTCCATCTCTGCAAGTGCTCCAGCCCCAAAACCCGGATGAGCAGATCCCTTTGAAGATGTGTAGTGATGCATATCAGGCAATTTCATCTTCTGGTCTGTGCTGGCACAGCTTTACTAAAAACAGCCCAGCTAAAGATCTGTTCTGCAGAAAACAAACAAGACACATATCCAAAGCCACAGCATCGACCTTGTATTAAACACTAAAGTAAGATGCTGACAAAAGGACGGGTCTTGCTCCTTTTACACCAGCAGCTAGCACATATGTGGTTGTGTGATAAACCAGATAAGGTCTAAACTAATCAGAAAGAAAAATGGTTGCTTTTCATCTGGATCAGCTCCTCGGTTCCTGTACAGCTGCACCCATCCTTGCCCCCAGATGATGTGGGGCCAGGAGCAGTAGCAAGCAGGGTGGGGGAGCCGGGCAGCACGTCCCAGCTAGATCTGCTTCACACGGGCATGAGGACAAAGACTTTCATATCAGAGAAAGGGATGTGTTTTGTTTTGTTTTGTTTTTTTTCAGTAAGCTGGTACTGAAATCTGCTCTCAGCTCAGCAGGACCTTCTGTCCTTTCTCATGGGTAAAAGGAAGCTGCATTTTGAATGCAGGGCATAAGATGATTTCTATGCAGGGCAACTTAGGAAAAACGACTGTGCTGACTTACTTACTGTTATCTGTATGACTGAAATTTCTTTTGCCAAAGTACTAAGTCCTTCCACTAATCTTTTCTGCTGTAGAGTAAATATTAGATGTAATATAACAGATCTGGTAGCTTTTTTAGCCGAAAGCTGCTGGTGTCAAACCAGGCAGTATTGTATAAACGGCACCTTTTGAAAAACCCACAGATTAGAAAGGTTTAAAAATACCATGTAGCACTAGTGACATCTGCAGGAACATATCAGTTGGAACAGCAGTAGGAAAATGCCAAAAATCAGGCTTCCGCAGGACTCTCTCCTAAGGAAGAGCAGCAGGTGTATTCACAGCACCAGTCTTCACATGCCTGCCAGGGAGGAAAGGGCCCTCTGAACCACTGTCACACAGGGGCAAGACAAGCCCCTCTCCTAAATTGCGCTCATTTAATTAGCATTAAAGTGTTTTTGGAAAGCTACCCCCCAATTGCAAGGCCCCTGTGTAGCAGTATGACTATCCCTCTCTTTCCAGAAATTAGGAAATGAAAACAAAACAAAACAAAACAAAAAACTTCTTCCATGGTAGTTTGTGTTTTTTCCTCAACTGGGACTAGATAAAATGAGCCTAGAGACACCAGCATGAAGGAGACAAACACAAATAATTGTGCCTTGTCCCACAGAAAGTGGGGAGAAAGAGAGCAGTTCATTTATTTTTTTCCACCACTGGAGGGCAGGTCTGTAAGAGCTACTACTGGTTAGATTGACCTTTGCTACAACTGCTAAGTCTCTTGAATCTTCTTGGAAGCTGTAATGATTAAGAAAAGAGTTCCTACCAAAAAAGCATTTTCAGATAAAACCTCTGAGCGGATTTTTTTAGAAAGGAAAGCAGGTAAGCGAGTGAACATGCAAGTGAGTGAAGGTGAGAGCAAAGTGCAGACACTTAAAGGCAAGAAAGTTTGATTCAGTCTAAAGAAGTATAATAGCCAGATCCTGAAAAACAAATTGCTACAGGGAAAAAGTCTTGGGAAGAATAACTAGATTTGTAGAGGCAAAGAAGCATAGGGTCTCCTTTTTAGATTCTCTTTTCAAGATTGCTGCCCCTTATACATAGTAAAATATAAAATTCCACGTTCTCTCATTGTGTGTTACCATTCCACTCTAAAACTCAAAACCACTCTACCTGCTCAATAACCTGTTTCTAATCCACATCATTAACACTCCTATTAAAACAGCATTTGGTCATTCTTACAGAACAATTTAAGTAAAGTTCCCCAAAAACATAACATATTGTGTCAGAATCTCCATTCCTTCAAAGCAAGTAAGCTATGAGCATTTATATTTGCTAGAAAAAAATGGTCATTAAGTTTTGGCATTAGTGATACAAAACATTACTTTGGAGATAGATGTGCGCTGAGGTGA
>NW_010582718.1:16033-28709 GCF_000705375.1 Tinamus guttatus
CAATAGTAGAGGATAATAGTCAGACTCATGAACAATTCTTGGGAGCCTTTCTGTGACATCCTTTATTTTGGCCCCTGGCAAGCAGCAGACCTCTCTGGATGAGGGGTCCGGTCTACATATCGGTGCCTCCGTGCCCTGCAGCGTGGAGTCACCCACGACGATCACCCGCCGCTTCTTCTGGGTGCTCCTTTTCACTTTAGGGGGAGCAGCCTTGCAGCATGGACCAGACTGCCTCTCAGGAGAGAGCCCCCTAGACGGGCCTTGGTTCAAGGCCTCCTCTATCTGATCCACATGTTCCAGGGCCTTGTACCTGTTGAACGTGGTCACCGGTGGAGGTGAGGTGGGCCGTGGAGGGGATCTTCTGCCACCTCGAGTGGGGACCTGTTTCCATTGTTGGTCATCCCTGGAACTCCAGGAGGTTTATGGATGCAGATCTATAGCTTATCGAGCTACCTGTCTTTAAGAATGTCCCTTTACTTAATAATGCATTCCAAAACTATTGCAGCATTTGGTTAGGTCATTTTTTAAGGAATGGCTCTAGGATGTTGGGCCATAAGATGGGGAAAGGCTCATAGTTTTTGACTATAGCTGAAACCTACACTTTGCCTTCATGCATACAACATTGGCAAGTGTCACATCCCTTCAGTCTTTCCTTAGTCCCATGCACCATGAGCCCCCAATAAACTGGTAAAAATACAAACCTTAGCCTTAGATTTGGGGAAGGTAGGACTTCCATATAACTGATTCCTGTCTTATTTGGTCACTTATGCACGACAGGCCTGTTTATCAGGATCTCACATGGGGAAAGTTTTCATTCTGCCTTCTCTCATTGCTCATACCGAGTACTTGATGTTATTTAATGTTTTTATTTATTTATTTATTTATTTATTTATTTATTTATTTATTTATTTATTTTTAAAAACCTCCTGAGCCACAATATGACCCTGTAATAATTTGACTGTGTGCTGCTCTGGGCACAGCCCTGCAGTCTCATCTCATACCAAACTCTCATTGACTCTTCCAGGATGTACAGCAGGGGTCCAAATGACTTGTACTTAGCTGTGTATTTTCTCTCTTCATTGCCTGTGTATTTTCCCTAGTGAATTAATTTTGCTTAACAACTGCATGTATTATATAGCAAAAGAAAAAATGACTATGTTCATCATAGTCATCACCAAACAAGTTAGTCACTTCAAAAAAAGAAAGAGGGGAACAGTTCTGAAGTGCACGATCTTATTAATATTTTAGGTCATACATGGCCCATGGGATAAAAGAGCGTTCAACAGTAGGGAATTTCTGTCCTAATGAATTAGTAAGTATCTTCCCATTTCAGCTTGTGTTCAGATTTACAGAGTTACAAACAAGCCATCAAGCAAGAAAACATTTTGTATTTTGCTAGCCACACACTGTTTAAGGAATTTATACCATACCATGATGAAAAACAGACCAAGTATGGAGCATGAGCCCAAGATGAAATGTAGAAGGAACAAAAGCAATTAATAGGATTTGATTAATGAAATGGATTAGTTAATAGGAATGGTTTAATAGGAGAAGAGTGATGATGTCTGCATTGACCAGTAAACTCAGCTTGGGTAGTTAGCTTGGACTGTTGCAGGAAGTCCTGTTTTTTGGGGGCAATGCAGGCACATCACTTAATCCAATGTTTTAGTTCATGGGTTTTGTTTTTCCTCCTCTTCTGCTCTGCTTATCCATCTGCAAGTCAAAACAGAGTGCTTTTTTTATAAAAGTACTTTATAAGAATTCTGCAGTTAGACAGACGTATTTGTAGCTGCATGATCTTCCCTATTCTGGGATCAGCCCAATTTATGATAGATCTAGTTTGCATATCACTATGAGTTGTGTTTGTTGCCAAAAGTTTTCAGTCTACTGAATGTGAAGATACAGTTTTTTAAAGGGAGGAAATTTCCTTGGGGGTCAGTACTGATATTCCAGTTCACTTGCAACCGAAGAGAGATCTCTAAATCTATTAGAATTCTTTCAGTCAGGATAATTAAGGTAGGTCATTTTTTGTTTAAGAAGTTCCCAATATGTATTTAAATGGCAAGAGATGATGATAAATACTAAATATTTGGAGACTGTTTTTAATCTCCCACCTGCGCAATTTGGCAGTAATTCTATCACAGCTGACAAGATTTGGTCTTTATTTAGTTCTACACCACTGTTGTTTGCTAAAGTTACAATAAGTTAAATGTGATATGAACCAGTTTTGTTTCCTACTGAAAAAGCCAGTCCTTCCTAGTTTATGGCAATCAATTGACTCTAGGGAGTCAATTTTGTATTTCATGGCAGGTAATAGCCACAACTTTTTAAAGAAATGTATATGCAAACAAAATTTTTGAGCTAGACTTTATAAACTTCTACTGGCTTGTCTGTAAGCCTTGAGAATTTCCCAGTCTTCAGTTCTTGTGCTGTTCCTGGGGGGAGGGTGTGGGTGTGTTGTGGTGGGTGGGTGTGGGTGGTGGTGGTGGTGGTGTGTGTGTGTGTGCGTGTGTGTGTTTTGTGGGTGGGGTGGGGGGTGTGTGGGGGGGGTGTTTTTTTTATCTTTCCTGTTTTGCAAATTGGTTTTTGCCATACTTGAGTTAGGTATGAATGGAAGGAACGTGAGCACTTCTGTTCCAAATTGTGATTCTTCAGTGGTCAGTTCGATTATTCCATTTTTCTAGTTAGCAGTTTTTCCTAACATATCAAAATGGTTATTCTTAACCGTTAACATCTTAACATATCAAGATGATTATTCTTCTGTTGAATCATTTCAAAGTAATACTGCTAATACTTTTTGCTGTATAAAGGTCTCTGATAAAAGTAAATAAGAAATATTTTTTTCTATTTCTCTTCCTCATTTTTTTTTCTTTAAAAATCTGCATTGTACATGCAGAGATAATATTTTTGATGGTAGATAGGCAGATATTTCATGCATTATTGTGGCCAGTACTTGTTTGAAGCTACTGTTTTCCCAAACTTTATGAATCTTAGATAACTTGAAATTGGTAATCAGCATTTTCAGCTTTCCTAAACTGAGTGCAGGACAATGGAAGAGGATATGTATGCATGTGTATATAAATACACAGATATTTGTTATTGTACTATACTTAATGACGGTTAAAAGCTGGTGTATAATAGTATCCAACAGAAATTCTCTTCTTAGACATTTGCTGTGTAGAGGTTGGATGAACAGTAGTCAGCTTTTCCCTCAGCATATTGTCAAATGGAAGCATTTCACTGTAAAGTGTTTGCAGCTGGGGATGTCATAAAATTGATAAAGGTCCTATCATGTCAAGTTTGAATCAAGCAGGGGCTTTCTGTGCACTTCTTTGCTTTAACATCCTAAAATACTTTATTTCTGTAACATGTTAAAGGCTCTGTGTCTGCAAGGAAATAATTTTAAAAGAATGACTAGTTAGAATCTGGCTGGACAGACTTTTGTTTCAGTGCATATGCAATAAAAAGGGTTAACCCTTTTTAAGAATAATGGAGTAGTGTAATGAAACCTATGCAAAGTCATAGGCTATGTTTTACCCTTAGGATGTGAATGCCTAAAGAAGCTCTTGTAAGAGCATGAACGTATAGCTTATCAGTAGCTCTGCTATGTGCATGCTGCTGGATAGCAGCAACTCGCCCTCTTTCACTGAGACTGCCTTTACTCCTATGATGTAACAAAACATAGCTCTTGCAATCCATCTGGCAGCTGAAAAATTCAAAATGGTTTGCAAAACATGTCAATAACTTCATGGTTATAACAAATGGAGAAAGCAAGTCATCAAGCAGTGAATTAATTTGCCTATCTAGGAGAATGGTGGAGACTAGGGCCTTTGGGCTTAATCAAGGACTCGGGTTGTTGGAGCAGTATTTGGTGGTGGTGGTGGTGGTTGTTTGTGTGGTGTGTGTGTGGTGTGGTGGTGGGGGGTGTTTTTTTTTTTTTTTTTTTTGATCAGTCTGGGTGAGAACCACCTAAGGATTGTGAGACTCTCATATTCAATGACTGTGAATCCTTAAATAACACTGTAATTTATATTTTTTCTAGTTTGCTGGTGCCCTAATGTGACTTCCCCTTTCTTCTAGTCAAAGCAGAAAAAAAAGCCCAGGTAAAGGGATCCCTCTCGGGAACTTCAGTCCTGCCATGCTTCTTTTCAACTACACCCACTATTGCCTCCAGCTACGCACCTGAATATCTTCGAATCAAATGGTCAAAGGTTGAACTGGATAAAAATGGAAAAGATGCAAGAGAAACCACGGTCCTGGTTACCCAAAATGGCACCATCAAAATGGGCCAAAACTACAAAGACAGAGCCTCTGTTCCAACCCATTCAGAGGAGACGGGTGATGCTTCACTGACTCTCTCTAAGCTGCGCGCCAGCGATGCAGGCGTGTATCGCTGCGATGTTATGTACGGAGTTGAAGACGCACAAGGCATTGTATCGTTGGCTGTTGATGGTAAGGAATTGCTTATTTATTATCAGCAGTGACTGCAATAAAAAATAATAATTGTGATACAACTAGAGGACATTTAAAGCAGCGTCTTTAGCAAATTGTTGTTCTTTAATTGTTGACGCTTCCATTTCTCTGCTTTTCTTCTGTTTATTCTTAGGAATCTTTTTCAGTCTGTAGTTCCCCATTTCGCTATTTTTTCACATTTCACGTTTGTTCCTGAAGTAGTTTAATACTTTGCTCATCTTCTTTGCAAGATGAGCTCCTGCTTTTACAGTCTTTTTTTCAGGATAAATCTCTGTTTTCCAAAACCAACTCTTTTGAGCCCTCGTGCGCAGTATAATAATATATGTCTCAATGTCTTTACAAGAAGATAAACTTGGCAGGCAGAAACAATTTTTTTTTTTTTATGTAGGATGAGAAGAAGCCATTGTCTTGCCACTGGAGTTCTAGTTGGCATCACTTGCCACTGGTTGTGCAAAAAATAATGCAAACTATACTGGGAACTATTCTTTCTGTGGTATGAATGTCAGTCACAAAGGAAGAATTTCCTTTGACATGATAAGAAAGGTTGGGCAGTTAGGAGTTTTGCTTTTCTAGCAGAAAAGCAAAAAAGGAGATAACTGCTAATCTTCTTTCATGGAAGATCAAGCTGAGGGTGGACTTTTAAGTACTGTAAAGAAATGGCATCCAAAACTTTGAGGGGAAGAAGTGTACATGTAAAGATATGTAACAAACAGGACTTTAAAAAGTGCATAAGTGACAAAAGTACTTGATCTCTGTGCTTTGCTCCTAGGTGCATGCTTATACAGCACAGTGAGTACAGGGTAGAGACTGCTGCGTGTGTGTGTGTATATCTGTATACTGGAGCAGGCTATACTTGCTGCGTAGCTCTGTCAGCGTGGTGCTGAGCCTGAACTAATAAATTGTGCTGAAAGTCGGGACATATTAGCTCAGGCACAGTGCCATGTTAATGCAAATTTTGGGCCCAAATTTTTCTGTGTGCTTAGGATGTTGTTCTATGTGTATGTATCAGGCTTGCATGAACATTAGCTTGGACTCTTTGCTTAGCACTCCTTTTGCATTTAGGTGTTTTTATGAAGGTTTCATGAGTATTTATTCCAATGACTGAATCCCAAAGCAAACATTAATATTGATTGCTGGAAGTCATGGCTTTGGCTAAGATTTTTCATAAGCTTAATACTTCATTGTTCTTCCAATATGCTTAATGCAACTTTAGCAGTTGTTTGGCATTGATTCAATGAAAGGTTTTTAGAGGTATCATCTTAATTTGGAAATACAATAAATCAGTATAACTATTAATGTCTGTATAACTTCACAGGCTGTGTACTCTGACTGGCAAAGGCAGAAGAAATGCTGGTTTGAACATTATTTTTCAGTAACTAATGTACCTAGCATTCCTTATTGCTTTTAAATTGTTCCCTTGACTACATATCTATATCCAGAAGCAGCGGACATTTACTGTAATGTCTGATTTATGCCAATACTTCAGCTTGTATACCTGGTGCTGCTGAAAAACACTGTGAGATGCAGAGTTCATATTTTCTTTTTTAAAGTTTCACATGCCTTTCTGTCAGTGCTGTTAGTGATTGCTCTAATGCCAGAATTTGGGAAAGGGAAAAGGCTAGATCTTGATCTAAATGAAAAATAGCATTATTAAATAGCATTTATTTACTTAATAGAAAAAGTAAAATACTGAGGCAACAATTGAGAATTTATCAGGCTCATAAAATTGTTGCCCCTCAATATTTCTATTCCATTAGATTGCTGGTCATCTGTGATTTCAGCTTTTATTAAAAAAAAAAATCCCAAATATAGCTAGTTTTCAGTGTACTGTCTACTTTAGGCTGAAGCCTCAAAAAGTAACAACTGCCTAAGAAGAAATACGATCTCTTGTGCTTATTCTGTGTACATTCTTCATTGACTGTCGTTGCTACAGTATTGGAGAATCTTCTTTTCAGAGTGAAGGTGTTAACTGCAAAGCTGGCAGCTAACACAGTTCAGCACTGTGTTTTGGTCAGCTCTTCTAAGCTAAGTGTAACTGATACAGGTGCTTGTGAGGGAGCCCTAGGAAGACGGAAGGGCGGTTTCATCTCACAGGACACCTCCTTTCCTGTTACTAATTGTGGGGAATAGTTTCCATACACCCTGGTTGCAATTAGAGCTCTGATTCCTCAAGCAGGAAAATTTCATGCTTAAGTAGAGCTAATAGTCTTACAGCATTATATGCTTGGATCTCTCCTTTAAAAAAAAAAAAAAAAGGGTGGAATATGCAAAATGTCATTCGTATTTTTTTCCTTTTGAGGTGTTATCTGTCTTCTCTATGCTTTGCTCTATTTGACATCTTCCCCTTTTCTCAGGAAATACCCTTTTTGCCAGCTGTTGTAATCTTATCTTTCTATAGCATTTTCAGTTTTCCTTCTGGACCCTTCTTATTATCATTATTATTAAATCCACAGTTCAAACCATCTTGCAGTAGGAAGCCTCAGCCTCTTAATTTTTGAATGCTTGAAGTTATTTTTCCTTCAGTCTTGATTGTTTTCTTCCCACTGTTATCTAAAAACATCAAGCCAGGCCAGAGCCCTCAGACCTCTAAGCAGGATGGCTTTCCCTTCGCTTTAGCTACCAGTAGTAGAGGCAAACGTATATGCCTCTTCCTTCCCATTTCATGGGGCTTTCCCATTTTGCAGGGCTTTGGATTTTCACCTCTGTGCCAGTAGAGGAATATGGATACCATGTAGAGGTTGGCTACCAGCAGGAGATGCCCTCTGAAGGCCATTCCTGAGTATTCATCTGCCTGCTAACAGTTCACCAAATGCAATTTCATGATTATCATGCTGATGATATGAAACTGGGAGGAGTAGCTGATACCCCAGAGGGCTGCGCTGCCATCCAGAGGGACCTGGACAGACTGGACAACTGGGCGGTGAAAAACCTCATGCAATTCAACAAGGCCAAGTGCAAGGTTCTGCACCTGGGGAGGAATAACCCCAGTGTGGTGCACTGAATCCCATAAAGTCCTGCCCTAAGAATTGATCCACTGTAGTTAATTTGTGACTAGATTGCCTGACATTAATCTCTTACTAAGACAGAACCAGACAATTTTTGAGGGGCCTGGAACATCTGCCCTATGAGGAGAGGCTGAGGGAGCTGGGCCTGTTCAGCCTGGAGAAGAGAAGGCTGAGAGGGGATCTAATCAGTGTATATAAATACCTCAAGGGAGGCAGTGAGGAGGATGGTGCTGGCCTCTTTTCACTGGTGGCCACTGACAGAACTAGAGGTAATGGCCACAAACTGCAGCATCAAAAGTTCCACAGGAACTTAAGGAAAAATTTCTTAATAGTGAGGGTGACAGAGCACTGGAACAGAGTGCCCAGAGAGGTTGTGGAGTCTCCTTCTCTGGAGATCTTCAGAACCTGCTTGGATGCAGTCCTGTGCCATGTGTTTTAGGGCACCCTGTGTGTGCAGGGGGTTTGGACTGGATGACCTCTGGAGGTCCCTTCCAACCTTAGGCATTCTGTGATTCTATGTTGAACATATGGTGTATGACTCCAGTTTTGAAATCAAGAGCTGAAATTGGGGTGGGATTTATTTTAACTTCAACTATTAGATTAGAACAGCCCCCCCATCTTAAGTCCAACATGTAGGCTCTTGCCTCAGTCAGCTGCTCTTTGGTGAGCGTCTTGGGTGAGCTCAATACTGGCAGTCTATATCCCCCTCCATTGATTAGAGACTTAGAGGACTAGTTTATCTTAGAAGTCTAAGCTAAAACTTACGTTTGCTATAATTTTACTAGGAAGCAAACCTAGGTGAACTGACTCCCACAAAGGTTTTAGAAAGAAGTACTACTACATCTCTCTGTCCCTGTTTTCTCTTGATAGATATAATAAAACTGACTTTTATAGAGTAGTTTTAAGGCACCTTAGCAAAAAAAAATCTGACCTATGAGTGCCAAGTAACAGCACTCTTCATTCTGGAACGTGATTGGACATTTAGTGAACTACTTGTGTTCTGCTATGGTGTTGGGCAATAAAATAACATCTGACTATGTCTAATCCAGAAGAAAATCTGAATAAATCATTGTTTGAGATGATTTTTGATAACTCTCTTGGAAATGTCTGCAGATTAGTGTTATCCTTTTCTTACTGGTATCTTGTGAAACTGCTTCTTTCATAGATCTGTTGTTTTTATTTGATTTTGCTGCAATTCTGAGTGTGTGTGCGCCTTTTTTTTTTTTTTTTCTTCTTCTAAAAAGCAAAAAAGCCATTAAGGAAAATCCTACAATACTGATTTAGTTAATGGGAAGAAGCAACAATTAGAGAAGCAGACTTAGATGATAATTCACATTTTCATTTTTATGCAAACTCTTCTTTCTTGAAGGCATTATAATGATAATAAATGGGAATTGTTTTCAATGCCGGAACAGTGCTCCTCAATTGTGCTCTTAGCCCTGAGAGATTGTATGTTGACAACCTAATTGATTTATTGTCTAAAGCCAGAATTCTCCTTCATTATCTCTTAAGCATGGCATTTGAAGAGATTTTTTTTATTTAATCACTCAGAATTATGTCATGCACCCTTATGAGTTCTTCCTTGCTAACTAAATTAAGACCGCTACATCTTTAAAATTGTGCTTTCTGCCTTGAATTACTCATCTAAGGAGGTTCCAGCTTCCACAGCTGAAACTGGAAGAGCACAATGACTAACCGCTATCAAAGGGAAGGAGAGATGAGTTTATTCCTGGTCAAAAAAAAGAAAAGACCCAGGGTTTATGCACAGTGCACCTCAAGAGCAGGGAAGTAAAAATGCCCCAAGAAAGCTGCTATCCCCTTCCTGCAGGGATTGGCAAAATGGCTGCTGATGTGCAGCCTGGTGGGGTTTTGTGCCAGCCTGGAGGACTTGCAAACAAAGAGCTCTGGGAGCTGCATCAGCCTTATGGCATTACTACTTCTGCAGAGCAGCTGAGGAGGGCAGTTGTTGGGCGTGGCATGATTTTTCTATTTTTAATTGATCAGCACTGGCTTAGTCTCTATGGGTACTTGCAAGGAGGTCCTCCACTCAGGAGAATCTGCCCCATGAAAAGGTTAGGTAGAGCACAGCATTAATTGCTTATCCTCTCTGGACCAGCTTGTTCACAGCAGTTTGTGTACCTGTGCATGCAGCTGTGTTTTTCTGTACAGCTCAAACACCCCAAACTGTGCAGAGAAACAAAGTTAGTCAGTTCAAGCTGTTCCTGCCTCTGGAGAGCAGGAAGCCCTTGTGGATGCATGGGAGCAAAGCAGTTGCTCTGCACTTTGTCTGCATGCTGAGAAGCTCTCCAAGGTATTTGCCAATGGAGCTCCTGCTGATGCAATGCAGCTTCTGCTTCCAGAGCCTAGGACAGGGTTCAGAAGATGAGTGCAAAACCTCAAATGAGGAACACAAGTGAATTATTCATGCAGGAAGCTGAAAATGCTGCCATATTCCTTCCTTTCATGCAGTGGCCTGTTCTATAGCCTCTATTTTGGTGTGCATTTTTGATGTAAATTGTTTTCTGCATTAAAGGCAGGGAGAATCATCAAATTTATGTAGAATCTGATTAGATTTGGAAATAAGATGGGGGATCTTTGAGAGGCCTGTCCCTCTCAGACTATCATTTGAACCTAAAAATAAACAGAATTGCGACCTCTGACATCGTAATCTTAGTCTTTTCTCTTGGGTTGCTGTTTGAAAAACCCAATTAGGTATCATTTGCCAGATCAGACAGCTTGCCAGATTCGGGCTTTGTGTGACTCTGAGACGGTATGTTGCAGCAATATGAGTTCACTAGTGATAGTGAATGGTAATTTATTGGCCACAGTTAAGTATGAGCTGTCTTATGTGAGCCTCCCTCTAGCAATTCCTCCAAGTTTTGCAGCATGATACCCTAGCAAGTTAAAAAGCAATGGTGCAGCCCAAAGATGTGAAACCCCTGGACTAGTCTCTTAGGCATGTAAGTCCTGCTTCTTAGAAGTGAAATACTTTACATTTTTCTCTCGTTAGTGTAACACACAGATAATTGACTAAAAGACATTCTTTCTCGGACAAAATTCTGTCACTTGGGCAATGAATCTCGGATACCTCAAATTACTTTCTTATGAGTGCTCGTTCTTGCTTAGAAGTAGTCACTGCTACTCCTTCCTGTAGCTATGCTTTATTGGTTTGCCAGATGTCCAGCAACAATGTTATATGGCTGTAGTCTGTTTTCTAGTTGCTTTATTTGTTCTCGGGCAACTTATTTTCTTGCCCTTTCTTGCAGAAAGCAAATAGACAAAGGGGGGGGAAAAATCCTTTACAAACGTTTTAAATTGTAAAAACTCGGACAATGGATTTTGTTTCAATTAGACACAGAAAGAGGGGCAATGTAAGTCCTGCACTTGAATCTCCTTAGCCCCAGGGTTTCTTCTAATTATTGCAGCTATTGGACAGGCTTATATATACTGACTTCCTCCTTCCCATTCATCTTGGAGGCTCTTTTATGTCCATTAGCTCCTCCCTCACTGAAAATGGAAGAGCCTTAAACTCTAATAGGTGAAGTTTACCTCTTGGATCAGGGTGAGGAGAACAAAGCCTTCTCCAAGTTCCTTTCCAGGATTTACAAATGGCCAAAGGCTTTTTCTCAACACTGTAAAAGCTACTGTAAATTGGGAGTGATACCAACGCTGATACAATTCTTTAGTTTTGCCTTGTTTGGCTATCTCAGAGATTGCCAGTATATGCCAACTGAGAAAAGCAGTGGTTACTTCAAAAATGGGAGAGTTGAAAGATAGTTGGTTCTTGGAAATGCACTTGCATGTTTAAGCAATATGAAGCTCTAAAAAAACGAGTTCAGAGAAATATGTTGCTATCTCTTGCTAAATTAATGAACCTTTTTGTGGTTGTGCTGAGCAGAAATGCTTTTGATCCCAAATGAAATGTTGTATCAGTCTAGTAATTTTGAAGTAATTTTTAGATTCTTACTACTTTTATTATACCAGTCTGTTTTCAGCATTGTAACAGCATCTAGGGAAAGTTACAATATAGTGAGAATAGCAAAAAATGCTGCAAGTTGTGTCAGTAATGTGAGTTTGTTATCTTTGCAGGTGTTGTATTTCACTATCGTGCTGCAACCAGCAGGTATACTCTGAATTTTACACAAGCTCAACAGACTTGTCTGAACAATGGTGCTGTCATAGCAAGCCCTGAACAACTGAAAGCAGCCTATGAAGATGGATTTGAACAATGTGATGCTGGCTGGCTGGCTGACCAGACTGTTAGGTGAGATATTTAAAAGGTCTCTAGACAGCATTTTCCAAAAATAATATGCTTAGCCTGTGCAGACTTAATGCTGACTTACCATAATAACAAACGTGATTATGCTGCATTTCAGATATCCAATTAGATATCCGAGAATCGGCTGCTTTGGAGATAAAATGGGAAAGAAAGGAATCAGGACATACGGACGCCGTTTTCCTAATGAAACTTATGATGTATATTGCTATGTGGAACACATGAAAGGTAAGATAGACCTATACATATTCTGCACTGCAAAATCTAAAATGACTGGAGAATCTAATACAGAGATGTAGCAAAATAAGTAGTTTCTTGCAAAATGTTTTGACTGTTTTGAATATGAAGAGAGTTGCTGAATGAAGTGAACCTATAGCTTGCGGTCTAATAGACCTTGCTTAACAGTGAATGTGAAGGTGTACAGCTTACTGAGAGACAAGGTTAAAGTGGCAATAGTCAGTGACAGTAGATCTCTCAAAAAGTTGCTGTTGAAGCATCGTCTTTAGTTAGAATGTTATTAAAGTACTTTCAAAGAAATATATTTAACATTTGTGCATATATGTAAAGGTGAATATAGTACATATGCTAACTATATTATAGCTCACGAAGTTTGCAGTTAACGTTTTACATATTCAGCACTTAAAATTAGACAAAATTAATAGGATTTAATTGCAATCAAGGGCTAATGCCATCTTTTTGTGAATAGAGTCTCTCATCATTGAAAGAAACAAACAAGCAAAAACTTTCCGATGAGGAATCTACATCTTTTTTTTAACAAGATGCTTTATGATTCCATAGTATGGCCATAGCCTTTGCAAAGGCTGCTATTTACAGGCCCTAATGCAAAGGGTGTCTATGAACCATGGATCATGTTGTGCCATGGTACCCCAAGATTTATGGAAGAGTTGAATTCTATGATCAG
>NW_010582718.1:32455-53390 GCF_000705375.1 Tinamus guttatus
CAAAATTTGGCTGTTTCTGAAGAAATTTCCAATGTTCTTCCTTTAAGTACCAGCATCTTTCTTCACATTCATACTTCTGTTATTTCCCTCTTGTTCTGTTACCCCACTTGTACATAGACTAAAGGGGAAATGGTGTATTTTCCAGACTAAGTCGTTTTTTCTCTCCGAGATAAGCAGCTAGGTTTACAGTGAAGTAGGACCATCCCTCTTTTCACATGGTATAAACAGAATTATCTTATGGCTCTGAGGACGAAACTGCAGGGAAAAGCTTCAGGGATTATATAAGTAGCCCTTCCAGAGCATGTACACAAAATATGTAAACATCAATAATTTGGTAGCCATCTCTTTCTGACCGGAGACTTGTGTCTAGCAAGTGCTTTAGCACTGATCACATCAGAGAGGTGACATGGATTGCAGAATGTTCTCTGTCCATATTCATAGATGATACCTGCAAGGGTGCATTATTATAGGTCTGCCTTTAGGAAATATGGGGCCATCTGCATTGCTGCTTTCCCAAAAAAATATACACGAGTGCTTCCTGTACATGAGTAGTAGGTCCTGATTCATTGTCAGTGTGCAGTTCCCTGAAGTGTTAAGTCCATTGCGTGATCTCACAGTTTGCTCCAGGTGAGAAATGCAGGAAAGATTGTACGAACTCTTATCACATATCTTGGGGCTGCTGTAATCTGATTGATGCTTCCTGTCCTTGAGTTTTGAGTGCTGTTTTCTTCCCATGTGCTCAACAGAAGTCATTTTTCTTCACCCCCTCCCCCCCCTTTTTTTTTTAACTATGGTTTTGGAAAATTGTAGGACAACTTTCAAATGTTTTGAGGTTTATATATAGCAGAATGTTTGTTAATTTGCCCTGTTTTTTGCATATTATCCCAACAATTACTATGCATATCAAATATACATTGAAACACACATTTTTTTTTCTTGAACTGGACAGGCCAATTGTGAAATCATGTCTTGAGAAAATGACCACTCTTTGGAAATTGACTTTTACACTCTGCTGGGTTGTTTTTAAATAGGAGTTCTAGAGTCATAGCAAAACATTCCTTGACTGGAGCCATTGTGAACTGACATGTTTTAGCATAGTTATACTTTTTATTTTGCTGTTATCATTCCCAAAATACATGATTCTATACTCAGTGTACCATGGAATGACAATAAAAGCATTTTGCTGGTCCTCTGGTACCTTTTCACATTCTTTTTACATTTATTATATTAAAAAATGTGAAATAGGTGACAAAGAATGCAACTTCAGACTTCACTTGCTGGAGTGTTCTGGTTAGCCTGTATTTTTTTTAAATACACGCTTTTTCTTTTTAGGATTTTGTTGTTTTATTTTATTTCCTTCTGGTAAAACACAGTTTAGACAAAGATGGTATCTACATGACATCAGCTGACTTTAAAGGTAAACCATATAAGTAAGTCTTGGGTCTGCAGGATAGACTTAGCACAGAGCAGGATATGCCACCCACCTTTTAAATGTGCATTATCAGCTCTGCATATGCAAGCATATTCTAAGGCTAAGTTGCATTTTTATATGGAAACTTGCCTGAGGCAATCTGTGAGGTCTAGGTCATCCTGGGGTCAGTGAAGAGATTGCAGAACCCAGGGCACTTGGAGGTGATGGGGTGGTTCCCACCTCCCCAGCAGCTGAGGTGCATACAGAGACTGCTCTGATTGCCAGCTGGGTGCCCTTTACAAGGATTGGGCATGGGGCTGGCTTGCTCCAGCCTTATTTTATAAGGAGCTGTATTGTTGCAGCAGATGTCTTTGATTCTCCATCTCCAGAGACCCCTGCTCTTCAATACCCCACAAATGGTGTCCAATGTGGGGCCTGAAGAGACAGCTGGATGGGGAGAGGCTGTATTGGGGGGTAAGATTGACGAGCTGTGCAGAGAAGCTCTGGGTCCTCAATGCTCTGCATTTGCCTAATTGAAAGCAAATTTCCATATAAAAATGCAACTTGTGAGACTTGAATGGGTAAATTTTTAGTTAAGTGGCCTCCCTTATATAAGTAATTTGAACGTTGTGTTTTGAAGTTTTGTAGTCAGGCATGAATTTCACTAAGTTTTCTTGCTTTAGTGGTGCAGATATCAACTTGGAGGAATAAATACCTCTAATGATGCTACACAAAGGCTTCATTTGGAGGCAGTTGGCTTCCTATGCACGGTGATCCAGATTAGTTGATGGAAACTTTGCATTGCTATTAATCTTACTCTGTTTACCCATTTTCCTGTCTTTTCAGGAAGCTTTTCCCAGAAGGGATGTTGTGGGTTCTTTTGACATTATTTACCTTTTTAATATATCATATTTGTTATTAGCAAAGCATTAAAATACATTGGTTTTCTTTTTTACTTTCTTGTCGAACTAAACTTAAAGCCTCCCTTCTAATCACAATTATTTTAACTACTAATTTTCATACATTTCAGAGCTGCAACGTGAGGGGATAATTGAATAGTCTTGGATGGGTTAGCAGGGTGGGTTGCTGTGCGGAGGTCTGTCCTTGCTTCATTGATTCACAGCGCTGTCACTGGGACAGCGTTGTGGGTAACTATATTGGTTTGTATTGGCCCTGAATACTGATTTGCCCTGGTGAAGAGGCTGCACCCCACAAAAATGTGTAATAAAAGGTGTATTGTTTGTATGCCTTGTAGAGCTGAATAAATCATTTCAGCACTTCTGAGGGCAAATGGTTGTTCACTTCCCTTATCTTAAAGTGTGCTCACCAGACATACCGTGTCCCTCACCTGCTGCAATACTTTACTTCTGTTAGAAACACCCTACAACATGTATAAAGAAACTTACACTATGGGATTGATATTACAGCTATAATAACAAATCATAATTTCTATCTAGGAGGAAAAAGCAATTTGGCACACTGCCTTCTTTCACACTTGCATTCCTTTCAAGCCTGAAACAAGTGTAATGTGAATGAAACCACTTGGGGTGATCTAGTCTCTCCCTCTGTCTTTTGCTAGTTTGTCTTGAGAAAAGTACAGAGGTGAGACAGATTGCCTGCCTGATGTGAACTAGCAGCCCTGCAGCAGCAGTCACCATTGTACATTGGATGGAAGAGAACCTCTTATAATGAATATGATGAATTTATGGTGTTTTCTTCAAACATCTGGATTTTAGATTTCATCAGTTTTGTGAAGTCTGAACAAAAATTAGAAGAGTCAGTTTCCTACTTTTGTTTCTGATGTTTTGGTGAGTGAATGCACCAACTGTATAATAGTGATTTAACTTGGAGGATGTTCTGCTGGAAAATATTTGATGTGCTGTTTATTTGGATTTAGTATCTGGATAGAAAGGCGGTATTTGCAAATTATAATTTTGTGGAGGCTAAACTAAATAAGGGGTTGTCTAGCTTTTTTTTTTTTTTTTTTTTTTTTTTTTTCCCCCCCTTGGGGCAAAAGGGAAACCAAGGATATGACATTAGAAGCTGCTTTGGAGCAGCTAGTGAAGATCATTTGATTTCAAGTGAGATTTTAGTGATGACTAAAAGGTCAGGTAAGGGACCTGCAGATGTAGATGTGTTTTACTGAGAAAATAAATGTGCTCAGATTAGACTTAATTAGTACAGCTGAGTCAGTGTACTCTAACAGAGCTCACCAAGGAGCTCTAAGGCCCACCATTACCTCTGCTTAGAGATTCCATCTTCAACCACAGTGGAGAACATTAATATGTAATGTTTCTGCTTTTGAGGTAGGTACGTTCTTATATTATGAGCAATTAGGTTTTCTATCTACTTAATTTTAAGTAAAACTTTAAGAGGGGAAAAAAAAAATTTAAACAAAATTGGAAGAAAAAATTTGGGGGACTTTGAAAGAAAGAGGGGAATCTAGACTGACTTGATAATGGAAGGTGATACTCTGTCTTCATTATCTGTGTTCTCTTCCCTTAGATCAAGTCGTTCATGTTTCGGTTCCTATGAAGCTAACTTTCGAAGAAGCTAAGGAGTTGTGTCGGAGAAGAGATGGCGTTCTTGCATCTGTTGGGAACCTGTATGTTGCCTGGAGGAACGGTTTTGACCAGTGTGACTATGGCTGGCTGGCTGATGGAAGTGTTCGCTATCCTGCATCTGTGGCTAGGCCCCAATGTGGAGGAGGTTTACTTGGGGTGAGAACCCTTTTTTTGACTTTCTCATGTGACTTTGTCATGGCTGCTTGAAATGTGCAACCTTACTGTCCTTGTTTCTGTGAATGATGAGCCAGCCGTAGCTACAGATATTTCCAGCACAGGCACTGGATGCTCTTTTGCAGACAGTCTTTGCTGCTGAAAGTAAATCCTGACACCTGGTATAA
Source organism: Tinamus guttatus (assembly GCF_000705375.1). The sequence continues at coordinate 36,772 of NW_010582718.1, forward strand.
TATTGCAGTCTGGCAGCTCTCACTTCAAAAGTGTGTCAGTGGGAGCTGGAGGTGCCCCATGTTCTCATACTCTTATCTGCAACATTTTAATATATATATTTTTTTCTTTGTTTTTTTGTGGGTAAGATCTTGTAAAACTGCCAGTGGAAGCAGTCCTAATGGACTTCAAAGGAACTGCATGCCAGAGGAAGGACTAATTAAGCTCAGGAGTGTGTGCTTTATCTGCATAATAGTATCTTGTCATGCTTCTCCTTCTGTCCCTCTCCTCAAGTGTTTATCATCACTTTTAAGTGTGATGGGTAAAATTAATTCTAATGGGGATGAAGCTCCTCAGTCCCTTCAAAAGCCTGGAGCAGGGACTTTACAATTTGCCTGTAATCTAGTCCATAGAACAAGTTTCAACTTTCCAAGTCACTTTTTTTTTTTTTTTTTTTTTTTTTTGAAAAGTGCTCCAACTGTTCTTTCAGGAAACTTTACTTAACAAATTTTAGCTCTGTGTGTGTGTTTTTTCAGATCTGCTTTTTGTTTTGGTTATGTTTCGTGCAGCTTTGTTGTTTCTTTTTAGATTGGATTTATGATTTCATTTTAGCTGTAAATTGGAAATATTCAGGTTTTGAGACACATTGTCCTATGTGTTAATTCACTGAATGAAGTTCGCATTATTTTAATTGTTTCAACAGACCCACATCAAGGGTGACTTCAAGTCATCCTCTTGTGACTAAGGGCCTGTTTGCCTGATGCTTTGTCCATCTAAAGCTCAGAATCAGAGACTGGTTTTGAAAGAAGAAATATAGGAAGCAACAGCTTTCATAGTATATAACAGGACAGACCTTTGTTAGGTGATGGAAATGGAAAATAGTTGTCTCTGCAAACCTCTTCCTTGCCCCCTCAAAACCTCTGTTTCTGACAGTACTGAGAGTTCAAGCAAGAGTATTTCAGCACATCCGTGTGCATGTGGTGCAAGGCAACTTGCAAGCACTGTTTTTCTGTGGAAGACTTTCTGTGGAAACACAACAGACAGCTGAACATAGCAAAGCCAATGTATTACACCCCTTTGTCAGCTCAGCCCAGTATCAGAATGGGCAAAAAAAGAGTAGGGAAGCATCTCTGTCATACAGCTAACCACAGGCTGTTAGTTCTGTTCATGCTTCCTTTCTCCTATGTGAAGGTGAAAGCTTAAACTGCCTTACTGAGGCAGCTACCTTCACTCAACAATTCTCTGTTAAGAAGATAAGTCTTTGTCCTTCTCCCAGAAATGTGGTTTAGCAAGACATGCATACCTGCAAATATCTCTAGTAATATCTTGGATGAGGTACAGGTCAAATAAATCCCTAGAGTGCTCTACTGGCTTCATAGCAAGAGGCAAACATTACAAAGGAAGTACATGATAACAGTTTTCAGCATGTTTCTTATTAAAATCCTTATTTGGTATCCTTAAAGTCTGCCGCCTTAAGTTGTATAGTGTGCTTTCCTTGGGGAAAAATACTAAGTTTTAATATTGCTCCATTATTTTAAATCCCTGTTTAAGCAATGGTGGGAAAGAAGGTGAAAAAAGGCTATACAGTGAAAGCATAAGACAGAGAATGAAACAATATCATATCTGTACAAAGCCACATTCTCTATCCAAAAACAAATTCACTCAGGTTGTTCATAATATAAAAAGAATCAATATTAAAAAAAAAAAAAGATAGCCTTTGATATAACCAACTGCTGGTGAGAACTTGCTTTTTTGCTGCTAATAGGTTGATTAATTTTATTAGGAAAATCTGCCTCATGTCTTGCATCGGAAGGAGGACAAAGTAGATAGCATATTACATGCATGTTGTAAGGACTACAGTAATGTAAAACATCTGGGTGGAGAAGATGACAGTTAAAACTGTTGTTCAGCCTATTAAAACAAGTATTAAGGATTTTTGTTTTCTCACAGCAAAAAAAAAAAAAAAAGATTTCTCCATGAAGAATAAGCCTCTTTGATCCACTCAAAGTTTGCAAACTTGAAGTGTGTAAAAGATCCTATATCTCTTATTTATGCCAGCACAGTTCTAGTTGTCTTGAAAATTAATTCTAGCTGGAATAGCTCTTTGGATAGGGCTAGATTCATGTCACTTTGCACATGATAAAAAAAAATGGTTATTGATAAACTCTTTAAAAGTAAATACTTATGGCAGTGTGCAAATGAACTATTTGACAAATAGAATACCTTTGGTATTTGCTCTGATTTTCTTTAAATAGATACTTATTTTATTCAGGAATTATCAGATAATGAGTAATGAATAATAAGTAACAGCATCTCAGGCAAATCTCTGAATATCTGGATCTTCCAAACATTTTCTTGGAAAGTGGAAAGTTACTTAAACAATTGTGAATAAATGTACACACATACCCAGCAGTGATGGAAGAAGATTGGCTCCTTCACAGATTTTAAAATCTGCCATTATGCCCTCGTTTTGTCCAAGTTTGCTATATAATAGTAGATAGATATTAGATAGGCACCCAATTAGACATGAGTGTGTGAAAATAACCGATTTGTGCATACATGCTGTGAATGCTTGAACATTAAATGTCATTGCACAAAATTTGTGCTTTTACTAAATGATTCCTTAACATCTTTTTTTCTCCTTTTTTTAAGGTAAAAAAATCATACCAGAGTCTACAACTCTTAAACTGGGTACATCTCTGAACACTATGTCAGACAGTGTGAAACCATCATCTGCTAAAGTTACTCTTAAACCTCCTATTTTTGAGGCTTCAGTTACTGAAATGGCTATCACCAAAACAAAGGTCCCTTATTTAGAGGAAACAACCCTTGAGAGTGAAGAAGATATAGAAATGACTACTGCTTTGGCTGAGGAAAAAAGGAAAATGGAGGTGCTTATGAAGAACAATAAGTTAACCACCATTCTACCTCAAACTGTCACAGATGGTGAATTAAGCACTTATGATGCACTGGGAAGGACTCAATATGATGTTTCACCTAGCTTAACAGAGAGCACATCTGCAGCTTTGGAGGAACACACTTATTCTGAAGCAGAATTGCCCAAGGAACAAGGTAGGTCTGAAAGCATTAAGAAGGATGCTTTCTTGACCCCTGTTATTTTTCAGGATAGCACAACTGTAGTTAAGAGTTCTTCTGTTTCATGGGAAGATATTGAAACAGGTAATTCGGAAAACCATGATGATGACCAGACTGAACAAATAGAAGTGGGTCCTATGATGACACCTACAGACAGCTTGGTATCAACTTCACAGAGGGGGTTTCCCGGGACAGGGACTTCAGTTTCACTAACAAAAGAGAAAAGCTATTTTGGTACCCAGTCAACAAAAGAACCCCCCAAAAAATCAATGGAAGCAAAATCTGACAAGAACCTTACAACTGTTGTAATCCCCAAATCTTTTTTCACTGATCAGTATGATCTTACTACAGAGGGAGAGGGCAATGAAAGCATGTTCACTATTATGCCTGATAGGATTTCTGGCATGGTTACTAGTAACATCCCAGAATCAGATGTTCCTGCTATATCAGAAACATTCTCAGATGAGCATGTGGTAACCACTGAACAATTTTCTACGGCCAAAGAGTCAACTCCATCATTTAAATTTAGTTCCTCTGCAACTCTGTTTGAGGATAATGAAGCATCAGCTGAAGGAAGCAGAGAGGACTTGAAAGATGAGCAGCCTACCATGTCATCTGCAATACCTGTGTCTATTATTCTACCAGCTGTTAGTCAGACAGGATCTGAGGCCATCACACTCTCAGGAAGTGTTACTTCCCCTCAAAGCTTTGGAGAGAGTGTCACATCCATCATCCACTCATCTCCACAAACAGTAAGATCGGCCATTTTAGAAGAACAGGAAAAAGCAAAGGAGCCAGAAGAGCAGACAATTGATGTTACAACCCCTTATAGCACAACAGTCACTCCTGCTTCTGTTAAAACAGAATCTGAGGGATATTTTGTAAGTGAGAAGTCCACACCTGCCCCTCCAGTCTCCAGCATATGGCTACTGACAGAAAAGGGAATGGAGCCTACATCCTCTCCAGGGAAAATTATGGAACATATGAAACACTCAGGAGCAACAAGTTCAGAAATAAGAGATGAAATTAAGATAAGCACTAAGCCAATGGAAACAAAAGATGCTGAAGAAGCTTCATCTGCTGTTTCTGATCAGAGTAAAGATATTGGAAGTGTCTTCCCCCCAAGCAGCTCTTCAGTTTTGAAACTAATCATGGTATCCAGAATATCAGTGGATGAAGATAGTACAACAATAAAGCCTTTTAGATCCTTAAGTGATATGGAATTAACTGCTTTGCCCACGTTTATGGAGGTCACTGAACGTGAAGGATATGAAACATCAGGGTATATTTTGAAAATGTCCATGCCTACCCCAGAAGTTGAGCAAAAAGAGGTTACTGAGAAATCAATAGCAACACCTGCTGATGAAGATGTCACTACTGAGATGGAGGCTTCATTACACACAGTGACAGAAGATCAGACAAGCATTGCAATGGTAACTGAGGAAGAATCACTGACAACTCTTCAAGACATAGGAACATCATCAGTTGGCTTTGTAGGAGCAAAGGAATCTATAATACTTACAGATGTAAGAAAGATAAGTACTACAGTTGCCCAGAAAGAACATGATGTTTCCATAGTTTTGGTTACTGTTGAAAATGGGTTCACTAGAGATATGCAAATAATTGATCAGACTACTTCTGGTGGTTTTGTTCCAACAGAAACAACTGCAAAAGATAGTGAAGTATTTCTAGATGAGCTCTTCACAAAAGATCAAGATATGGAATCAGGTACTTCTACAGATTCGACCTTACCTGTGACAACTATTCAAATACAGGAACAACAGATGATATCAGAATCTGAGTCATCTCAATCAACTGTTCAAGAGAAGCAGGATGAGGCAGGTTCAGCCTACGATGAAACATATCCAGCAACAGAAGTATCAGTGCCTTCAGTAAAGCTGACAGATTATGGAAGAGTCCTAGGACCTGCTGAAACAAACACTGTCACCTTGCACCTCACAGTGACTTTCAAAGCTGCAACTGCTGCTGATCAAGAAGAAAAGATTACTGAAGCAATGTCTGCAACAGCAAGCATCCAAACAAAAACAGATGAAAGCAGAGGAACATCTGCCAAAGAAGAGGACAGCAACATAGTGAGTTGGGAATCCGTGTTGCCCCCTCATACAGTGCCGACAGACCATTCTACTTCGGAAAGCATTACTCTTCTGACGTTGGGAGCTTCTCCAAGCCAAACTTTGGAAGGTTCAGGAGTATCAGAAGAACCTGAAGAAATCAAACCAGTTATAATTTCAGTAAATGCAACAGAAAAAACAATCCGCAGTGATGTAACTACATTTTCCATTAGTGCTGTAGACAAAATTCAGCCTACGGCAGCATCCAAACCTACCCCAAAGTCACCACGTATCATTCTTGAGGATGATGAAATAGTAACAAGTAGTGATATCATAATAATTGATGAGTCTATTTCCCCCAGTAAAGTCACTGCTGATGATGATCTGACAGGAAGAATGTCAGAACTGGAAATTGATAATGAATATTTCACATCATCAACTGCTACCGCAGTTGCACGACCTACTGCACCACCCAAAATGAAGGAGGCCACAGAGGCATTACAACCTCAAGAGGTCTCTCCTCCTACTTCATCCCCTGATCGTGGAAGTGCCATAAGATTGTATGTTATTCAAATCACAGGCAATGATACAGGTAAGATTTTGCCTTTTAGACCTACTGTCCAGCACAATGGACAATTTATCATAATAAACTGGTGTATTTTAGAATATACCAGAGGTGTTTCTTGGATCACTGAAGCATGCAAAGTACCAAGTTTTATCTAGGCAGCAACTTACTAGATGTTGGTAGGTCTATTATTTATACATTTAAAAAAAAAAAGAAGTGTATAATATATATGGTTTTGAGCCAGATTGTTTTATCTTCATTCTTACATGAAAAGTATTGTTGTATTACCTATTAAGAGTCTTGGTGGTTATATTTCTGTTTTTTTATATGATGTTGTCAAGTCATTGATTTAACTTCAGCTACCTGCAAAGCAAGCATTTTAATTTCACAGCTTTCATTCCATGCATTACTGGTCTCGAATGAAGCACTATATTATTTTAACATTCTATTAGTCTGTAGCTATTAACAATGCCATTTACGGTGTAGTCAGCTAAAAAAGATAAAGACGTATTGTTATGTCTACAGAAGTATCTCCTGTGGCTTAGGGGGAGGATTTTTGCAGGTTTTTGTAGCACATAATATTTTTTCTGACTGATTTGTAGCATCTGTGGTGCAAATTGACATAATTTGTACAGTTTCATCATATTTTTTTAGCTGATGGCACTGTATATGTGTACGCAGCTTCTATTCCATGGGTATCCAGAACAGAAACTGCTGAAATAGTAATGAACTATTGAGTTTTATGATCAATGTGTTGCTGTAATATAATAGCTGAAGGCCATACATTTTTAATTTAAAGAAGCCTGTCAATTGACTAGTATATCTCTTGATAAAGCCTTATTTTTTTAAATTAGATAAGAAAACTGACAAAAAATAAGGCTCAAAACAGTTATTTTAATATTGCACTATTTTTTAAATATATTTTTCTTTTTTGAAAGAACACAGTAAAAATACATTTTGTGTGCCTTATATCATAACTGTGCATGCTGATTTAGAATGATTATAGAACAAGGTGATTTCTCATTGATTCTTGACTTTAACTTCCATATCTCTGAAGGACTTATACAGCTACCATAATTTATGCAAGCCTTTTGATTTTTGTCAGCAGTTGATTCTGTTTAGCAGAGTTATTTTCAGAAATGAAAAAACAGCAGTAGATCCCTTGAGATCTGCTGTATCATATTGAATCTTTGGTGCACTGGATTTTGTATCTTTAGGTTTATTATGCTATTTTATATTTAGAAGATGTATAGTTATACAAGTTATCAGTGGCAGTTTTAACCCTCTATTTCAGAAAATAATAGTTCTGTTATTTAAACACTTTTCTGTCATTTAAATACTTTTGTTTTCAGGATACTTTATGGTTATTTTGGCTGATGTTGTCTATATTGTTAGTGTATGGGAAGTTATATGAGACAGTCTGGTAAGTCTGTCAAGAACAGAAGATTCTTGAAGACTAGAGTTAGGTTACATACTGAATGTTTTTGTAGCTGTGGAAATTTGGTTAACTGAGCAGAATAATAGTGAGACTGTACAGTAGTGATATAGTTTCCTCTGTTATATTGTTGGGCTATAATACAGTTTATTGCACATGGGCATCTATGTTCCAACTGCATGGGAGAAAGTTGTATGGCTTGGAAATATGCAGAAACTTTATATTTTCTTCAAGTGGTGTACAAGGTCTATTTTTCAAAATTTCTCAGCATATATATCAAGAAGAGTCATGGCTTATGTTTTGCTTAGAGCAGTTAGGAATATTGTGATTCTGTGAATTGTTAATCCAAACTGGACTACGTAGGGGACAGTGGATCAATGCATTGTCACATCCACAGCTGTGCTTGCTCTCATTTGGGTGATCTAGCCCTGAGGATAGACTTTTTTTTCAAGGTTTACTTTCTGTGTCTTCACAAACTTGCTAAAGCTGTGCATGCATATTTGCAAAAGTGAATGTGTTTGTATGTTTGTGGATATTTACATGCAGAGTTAAAGGTATACAGCCTTCGATTTCTGCCTTTAGGAGTGAGTATTCCCTAAATGGCAGTGGCGCTCTCCTCCCAAAATGCAAGGAATTTTATCATGTATTTAGTGCAAGGTCACAAAGGAATTTTCTTTATTACTCTGTTTTCGGAATCTGACATTGCAAGTCTCTACAGTTTTAGCTACTTGTAGAGAAAAGCCACCCTATACCTACAGGCTAGTTTAGAGCTGCCAAAGATTTATTCTGTCTAAGGATTTGGGTTAGTGTTTTCTGTTCTTTCTGGAAAAATGAAAGGCTGTGTCTGGAAAATCCTGTCAAACACATTTTCACTGCATTGTGCTTCAGTACATAAGGTTTCCTTTGTGCTGAAGGAAATGCATATAGGTGGTGGTGGAGAGGAGTGGATTTGGCAAATATTCCTAACATATACCCTTTACTAGGATATAGTTCAACTTTATCATTATTGATTTAGAAATTGATTCACAGTCATCCAGGAAATACATAAATGGTACCTTTGACTTTTAGTTCTCAGCTAATTGGAACAATAAATAGTTTTCATCATTATGGCGTTCTGGTAAAACAAGTTTTTTCTCTTATGCCTTGGCATATTTTCAATGCAAGATAGCTTGGCATTCTTAAATATAAGATAATAACAATATAAGCAAAGACCTTCATGATTGTGAAGCTAAGAGTCCAAAAATGTTAAATTGCTAAATGCGCAAAAAAAAGACAGCTTGCATAGCATGCCCTTCAAATAATAGCTGTTGTAAATAGGAATCTAAGGAGAGCTTTGCTGTATAAAAGTTGTATATAAATGAATATAATATTTTCCTTCTTGCATATGCAGTAAAGTTGGTCATTTTAAGAGATCTTTATCTCCTTGTTGCTCAGTTTTTGCTAGAAGTAAGTTATTAAAGCAGAGCTCGATGGAATTACAGTATCGTATTTTGTTTAATATCAGACATATCACTTAATTACAGTGAAAACTTACTAGTATACTAACACACTGAATATTGCTCTCTGCAGCTCCATTTGCCATCTGTAGAGTAGGCATAATAATAAAGTGCTCCACAGAGGTGCTGTTAGGTTTGTTTAGTTATAAACAATATTTTATACTCCATATGGAAAGCAGGGGTCATGTCAAACTAGAGGAGTTTGGAGAGAAGCAAGCTGTTTTAGCAGTACTCAGCAAGCAGGGCAGTGTGTGCCACACATAGCTGCGGCGCTCTCTGTGATGTGTGGGTTGTCTTGAGTCCTGCTGAAGCCCTTTGCTATTTCAAGTGTAGTAACTGTACCTGTGGCCAGGATCTGAGAGAAGTAAAATTGGGAAGCATTTCTTGCGCCTTTCTTTTCCCTCTCAAACCCTCACTGAACTGGCAATGGCTTTGCTGAAGTGCTTTGAAGTCTTTAGATGGAATGTGTTATGGATGTACGGAATGCAGGGGATATTATTCTTTTTTTATTATTTTAGATGCAAGCCACACTTGAAAGATGTTGAATGTTGAAAGGGTTAAATTCAATTTATATATACTGCCAAGAATCTTAGGCTGTCCTAGACCCCCCCGGATTAGTCCTAAATAGTACAATATATGCCCTCAATTTGATGCTAAATATATGTGTTCTTTTTATATTTGTCCTTTTTAAAATGCAGTACTCCCTTAAATTTATTTGACCAACCATCCAGAAAGACTTTCTCCTAAAGGACCTCTTTTGCCATCCAAGAGTTAAATTGTTATACTCCTAACTTCTCATAGGTTTGCTTGTGATCAATTAAAACTTTCATAAATGAAGTTTCATTTAGTTTTAGGTATAAAATTTTACTCATGGAAACAGAAGTAATTAGGGACTTTGCTGTAGATCCTACTCATTATCCTACATGTTGGTAAATACACTCAAATGCTCATAAGAAAGAACATATACTTCAGTGCTGCTTATTTGTACAAGATTTTTTTTTTGTTTGCTGTCTTCACAATGTACAATACATTTTATCACAGAACAAACAACCCATATTCTGCCATATGAGCAAATGTGAGGCAGGTGCACAAATTAAGAGGAATATAAAGCATGCAGTTTCATGCAAGGTTGTCAAAATGAGAAAGCTCAATAGCCCTGCTCTGTGATCTGTTACCATAATAGCAGTTTTTCGTTGCATCAAATGGGACACAAGTTCTGTCTTTCATCGCAGAGAGGTAAAACTTACCACTTTGTGCCCTTTTATGTTCAAATAGCTCCTGTGTATTGTAGTGGCAGCTCTGATGCTGTTGCTGGAGGGTAATGGATTTGTAGCTGAAAAAAGAAGACTGAAGGAACTTTTCAGCTCATAAAGCTTTTATGAGCTGAAAAATGCTTGTGGGGGTGGTGTTTAACAGTGGTTGAGGGGATACTGGAAACATAATCTGTATGTATCAGGAGTAATTTGCACACCTGCACTTTTTGGAGACATTTAAAAGTCTTAGTTGAATATGTTTCAAAGTGCTTATTGGACCCTGGGACTCACACCAGCTCTATCTGGTTTCTTGTCTCCTTCAGCTTTGAACAGAATGAAACTGCAAGAACTTGTGCTTTGTAGATGTGGAATTTTGTGGAAAGGGGTTATAAACCTCTGTTTCAACGTGCAGTGTTCTCATGTGCATGTTTCTGCCTTAGAAATGTAAGAGTATGTGAAATTTGAATGAAAATGAATACTGCAGAGTACAGAATGCTAATGACTCATGGTTATAAACTTTTTTTTAAAGGCAGATTACAGTCTTTTGGGGTCCTTTTAGACCAGGTTTCAAGGTTCATTTAGTCTTCTTGTGCCCAGTGCTCCTACTGGAAGGATATTCCAGAGCATCATGATTTTGTACACATTTATTCTTGCCAGCATTGTCTTTAGCTCAAATAATTCTTTTTTTCTCTCTGACATGTGTGTCTCGATACTCTTTTTTTTTCTCTGTTGAGGTATAGCAAATAACTGTGTCCCCTTCGTTTTGCTAACTTTGGGGGGGAATATGTGCATGGAAGGATGGAAATGCTCTGGGATGCAAGGAGAGGAGCTGGCCCTGTTCCAGGAGCTGGGGGGTGTCAGGATGGTGTGATGCCCTGACTAGATTACTGTGTGGAGGGATAGGAGTAATATGCCCTACAAACACAGTTTTCGGGCACCATTTCACTTGCACCAGAGCTAGCATAAAAGCATGGGGCATGCATGTTTGTATCTACTTGCGCCTTTACCCACATTGTTCTCTTAAGTTATTTTGTTTATGTCCCCTGGCAAATCTGTTTGGATGCTGTTCTTTGAGGTATATACACATGTGCTATGTGCTATTTTTGTTGTAATTTTCAAAAGTTATGTGTACTAATTACTGTTAGGAGATGAGGAGACTTCTTAGTTTATGTGCTGAAATTGCTTTGTGTTTCCACAAATAAGTATATCTTCCTAAAACCTATTATTTATTCTGAGGACCTATTTCAAATCTAAGCCTATTGTAAAGAAAGTTGTTTTCTTGCATTCACTTCATTCTCCTGCATGATACAGTGACTGACTGCATGTCCAAATGGATGTGTATGAATAGGATTTCCCAGACTGCAAGTTTAGCATCAGTAACATCTGCTTGGCATTAGTAGTAAGTGCTTAATTCTTGTGATCACTGTTATGCAACTAAGAGAAAGCAAGTTCCAAAGTTGTCTAAACAACGTGGTAAACAGTGCACCATATAATTTCAAATACATCTTGAATTGTATGTGCTGGTGTGGTATTCTGTGGCCACAGCTTTATTGCTATTGTGCTAGTAGACACCTGAATTCATTGGGATGTTGTAGCAATAGTGAAAGCAGCTCAGTGTTGCCTGAACCAGCTTCCCTACTTATTAAATGCAAAATCTATATCCTGCTTTAACTGAGGTTGGCCCTGTATCCTTATTAACTGCAATGCTCTAGCTGATATTTCAGCAGCTGCTGGCTCTCATCAGTCCTGGAGAAAGGATACATTCCCCACTTTCATGAGCACTGTAGTCAATGGACATGGTCTTATTTCAAAGTCTGAATGATTAATGCAGTCTCTTGTAGCAACATTTTGTTTCCAGCACTGTGCTTGTGTGTTTGGCTAGGAAATGAAAATACCTAATGATTTTGAAACATTTCCAAATGAAAGAGGCTTGTTAATGCCAGATAGCTATTCAAGTAATTTTCATATCCTGAATGACCAAACTCTCCATATTATTCCTGAAACCTGATATACATTGAGCCAACTGCTCATTTTGTTTAGAGTAACTCAAGTGTTAAATGCTAAGTACTGTGGTTAGATTTTGATATCATGTTCCCCAATGTAATTACAGCATAATAATTCCAATGAGCTGATTGAGAGCAGAATAGTTTGGGGGATGGTAGGTACCAGAATATCTTCATAACCTTTACCACCTCCAGTTCACTTTATAAATTATGGTATTCTTTTCTTCAGGATGGATTTGTGTTGTAGAGAATTAAATGAACATATTTAATCCTAATTAATAGACCTGTTGCTTAATTAATCTGGCTGGCTTTTTTCTAAATTAGAATATTCATGTTGTATTAGTATTGTAAAGAGCTTTTAGAAATAAACACAACACAATTGCATATAAATTAGATTTATAATTCAACTTCAAGAGGGTCCTGTGTGACAAAGTACTGATAAACAAATACTTGTAATAAATTCAAGCTTTTTGTGATTTGATCCTTTTTTTTTTTTTTAAAAAAAAAAACACCTGTGTCTAACAGAACTGAAATTTGATACTTAAAGTTTCAAAAGGAAATAAAGCTAAGGCTGTGAGTTAATAAGTAGTTTGTAGGACACTATTGCTGGTTTTTCCTGGAGACTTATTATAGAATAAAATTTTCCCTTTTGCATTCCTGTATAGACTCCCATAAATACAAGGAACAGTGCCCTCACATTAAAGAGGATGCCTATGCATTTTCTGCTGTTTTTTCATTGTTTCCAAGGAAACATCCCAGATAAAGACATAGGGATTACACATTTCTAGTTTTCTTATATCTCTCTATTCATGAGAGGAATGAAAGAATTTTATTCATAGTTACAATGTAGTTTCCATGCATCTGTTGTAAAGGAAGAGGAATCCTTTTGCAAGTTTTTGTTTGTCTTCAGAAATTGTACTGCAGAAAAAATGAAGTGCCTTTTACATGGAGACTACATCCAGAATATGCATTGACATTTTTAAGGAAGGTAGTTGTCCATACCAGAATTTTCTGCCACTTTCAGAAAATGTTATCATTTTAGTGCACATAAAGTGATTTTGCCAAACTCTGGATAAATACTGGATATGATCCCAGAAATTTAAACAAAGATGTGTTCTAAGTGACTCAAACTAAAGCTCCTAGTAGAAAGTCATTCTGTTAAGAAGGGTCACTTGAAAATTATTCTGATAATAGAGCTTTAAAAATGCTTGTTGACTATTTTTTTTTCTTTTTGAAAACAGCTTTTAGGCTATTATTTTTTCAGTAGCATTTTTTGTTTGTTTTTCTTTTCGCACATTTTAGACCTCTGAATCTTTGAAATGATTGAAGTTCGTTCTTCTAATGCAGGGAATACAGCTAGTCTTTTTTTTTTTCCATCTCCCTCATTTTGCCGGTGTGTAGATGATAAATTTACTTAATAGCCTGCATAATACCTGTCAGTGTCTTTGAAGATACTTGTGAATTATTTTCTGGCACAAGTCAGGATGTGTTCAGAATGTCTGCAACATTTTCTGTAGCCTTTGGGAAAATGGAGCTAAAGTTATCTATCTTGTTCTACTGAATAATTCGCATTTAAAAAAAAAATCAGTGAATCGTACTAGGAATTGTCTGATCAGTCCTGCATTATTGCACTTGCTTAAGTGAGGAAAATTCAGTTTCAAAAATTGTACAGAAATTTCTCTTCATTAATGATTAGACTCCTGGGGAGGAAAAATTTGATTGGAAGTTTGCTCCTGGTCAGGAGCAATTTGATCTTCCAGTAGTCCCTGCTTTTGTGTTACCTCTGCTGTGTTTCTTCATTTCTTTTTTTTTTTTTTTTTTTTTTTTTTTTTTTTTTTTTTTTTTTTTTTAACCCAACATTAGATTACAGAATGCCTGAGAAGCATTAATTTTTTAACTAAAATGTTAGGTTTTTCATGTAGTCCCTAGTCAAGCAGGAGTTCCATAGAGTTACTGGGAGCCTTTTGGAATTAGGAAAGGAATTTTCATGTATTTGATGTAATTACTGTGTGAAAACAGCATCAAAGGACATGAGAAACCAGAATCCTTCTTTTTTAAGTTCTTATTATTAAGGGTTATTTTTAGCTGAATAGTAAATATTAGGAGTAACAATATCTTAAGGATAAAAACACAAGGTAAATCCTCTGGTGAAACTAGCTAGTGCTAGTGGAGTTGTAATGGCGAGCGAAGATATGCCTTCGCGCAGGTACTCCGTTTCATATTTGCAGGAGGTGGTTAGCATAAGTTCTCACAGGATTTCTTTGACTAATTGCCTGCACACCAATCAATGTTTTCATAGCTGATTTCATAGCTTGGGTCAGAAGGGCAATAATGGCAGATTTGTCATAGTTTGAAAATGACTTAATAATGGGTAAGATGATAATGTTTGTTGTTGTTCTGTGTTGGTACTGGAGTTACCAAGCTGGAATCACAGCTGAACATTGCAGTGCATGTAATGGATAACGGTTTAGCACAAGCATGAGTGTTACATTATTGGGATTATCCAATGATCCAGGAGGGCATCATATATACTCTTTAACCTGAAAAACTAGATTTTTTTATTTAACAAGAACTAAGAATGCTATGAAAAAAAATCAAAGAAAGCGAACTATTTCTGCCTCTCTAGCACTCGATCATTCATTTGTTCTTGCTTTATTTAAATTATCTGGCTTCATAGGTGGGTGCTTTAATTTTTTTTTTCTTTTTCAACTTGTTCTGGCTACAGAGCCTGTCAGATGTATGCTAACAGGGTTTTAGTCAAAAGTCTGTCTTTTCTGTTCTTCTATATTTTTAGTTGTGCACCACAGCTATACAAGTATTCTTAGCAATACTTGGTTGAAAACTTTTGTTCTCAAGTATTTTCCAGCAAGAAATTCTTTTTTCAAAAACAAATGTTTCTAAAAACAAATTAATATTTTTCGAAACACTGTTCCAAGGAGGAAAAAATGATTTTAAAAATTCTTAAGAGAAATGCAATGTTTTCTCTGTTTTAATATATATTTGGTTATATGGTTAGAAAAAAAATAATGAAAAAATAATTAATTTAATTATTTGTATAGTTTATATATTCTTTTCCATCTCAAAATTATAAAATCGTTAAAATGTTACAGGCATATAGTAGTTTGCACTCGCATAAGTCTTCTCCACTAACAAGCTTATCCTGGAGTACTTCTCCATTAGGTTTGCTCTTCTGCTAAGCTCTTCTTGTAAAAAGCCACTTGCCATTTATGTCAATATATATGTGTATAATCACTCTAATTGTATATAGTCTAAATATGTTTTCATTTAAGATGTTATGAAAGATAATTCATAGAGTAGCAACTCTAATCATTTTACCCAAGGCCAAGAATTATTTGTCATGTATTGGGCTATTTTTGCAAAGCTTTGGTCATATTTCAGTGAAGAAAAGTGAAGGCTAAAAATAGACTTTCAGTGACAGAATAAATGTGTCTTGTCACACGATTAATAGCTCTCAATATCTCCACAAAAGGAACAGGACTGCAGGCAATCCATGCGATCAAGTGCGGTTTTGAATGCTGGCTGCATGAACAGTTAGATTGTGCAGAGGTTAAATTAAAAGTGTACCCTGAGATACTGGAAAGATACTTCAAAATTTCTGGTGGATAAAATATCAGAACAGCTTCATGATAAGTAGCAGCATATGTACATAAACTACATCAGATTTCAGTAAAAAGAGCATTATGGACTAGATCAGGTGGAATAATCAGGATGATTTCAGTTGGCTGAAAGGGGCTGTTCAGAACAAAGCCAGTTTGAGTAGAGAGGATCCTCCTGAACATTTTTTTTTCTTTCTATGGAGATAAATCTTTCATATATTCCCATAAATGTATTGCTATATAAATAAGCACAGCTGTCTATATCTCTGTAGTAGGACTGGAACATGAGAACATTTTCTGGTTTTTCTTGTTTTTTTTTTTTTTTTTTTAAAAAAAAAAGTTTCCCCTTTGAGACAAATGTTGTTTTTCAAGAAAGTAACATTTAGCTTATGTCTACTAAGTAAAATAACCTTTATTAATACTGCACAAGTGTGATATCAACCTGATTTTTTTTAGAACTGCACAAATGAATTAATAAGTCTACTGTAAGTTTGTTCCTAAAGTCAAAATATATTTCTTTCATGACAGTTACCAGGGAAAGGGACAAGGGAATAAATGCTCCTTATGGGATATTTCATGTCTGAGCAACTACAGTAACAGTCCAATGGTGGGCAACATCTGCTTCAACGTTGTTTGTATCTCTATAGTGTTTTGACATGTGAACCTCAATTGTGGCAACAAGTCATTTTTACGTCTGCGCTTTTCCCATGTTAATAAGGACAGAGTTTATTGACCCTTGTTTCAACTGTGTAATAGGGGCATTTTGAGGTTCCCCTTGTGTAGCACAGAACACTGTTGGGAGTAAGTATCACAAAGAGACAGTGGTGAGATCGATCTAGGGTTGAGTTCCCGCTGTTTCCTCAGCCAGGAAAGATCGTATGAGATGAAGCCTGAAGTAGCTTTGGTGAGCAGTCACTTTCATTATCAGCCATCACTTCTGTCTGTCACCTGACCTGCTGAGTTGGCCTGTGCAGTTGGACTTTTTGCTTTGTTTAGGGTTTCAGCTGGAGGAAAGGATTTAATATTTTCCAGCTATTTGGTTTTGGGTGGTTTAGCCCTGCAGAGCTTACGAATTGTTTTCTCCATGGGCAATAAGTAAAATGTT
>NW_010582719.1:14157-34372 GCF_000705375.1 Tinamus guttatus
CAGTCAGCCCCGCGAGGGCTGGGTCCCCCCGGGAAGGGCTCCCGCCCCGGACGCCTCCTCGCGTGGTGGCTTCCCCTGCTGCGGCAGCGAGGCGGGAGGGCCGAGCGCGCACGGACGCAGCCGGACGGGATAAAACACACAAAAAAACTAAGAGCTGGGGGAAGGTCTCGGAGCCGTTTGGGTCCTTCAGCCGCCCTGGCCCCTTTTTGCAGGTGCCTCGTGTTTCTGCTCCCTCGTGTTAGAGGCCCCATCACTCCTAAGGCAGCTCCGATGACATCGGAGTGCCCAGGAACGTGGCCCAAGGCCACGGGCTGCAACTGCCCCAACCAGCCAGGCCCCTGGGGCTGCCATCAATCCACCAGGTCCCCTTGTGGCCCCAGGGCTGCCTCCGCTCTGCCCGTGCTCCGACCGACCCTGGCTGCACCTCCCGGGCCCTCCGAGCCGCTTCCCGGCGCCAGGAATGCTGGTAGTGCCCGGCCACGCACAGGCTCCGGGGACGGGAAGCCAAACGCGCTCCCCATCCTGCAAGATCTCCCTGCGGGACATGGCCGGGTTCGTTAGCCAGCAGAAAACTCCCTCCTGCAAATTTATTCAGGCTTCTGATTGCCAGCTCCAAGCTGGCATGTTACTTCAGCATCATTTTAGTGTTTGAAACAGGCTTCTACCTTCACAAGATGCTATCCGCTTAGTAAGAAGTATTCTCTTGCTCTTTGCAAACGTCAGAGCCCCTCACGCGAATATTTTGCTCCATATGGACAGGGAAAGGGCACGTTACCAGCACAGGTGCAGAGAAAACTCACTGGCAAAACCTCCCCCTTCCATCGGCACTTGGTGTTTTGTGGTAAATACAAGTCTCAACTTATTACGCTGAAAGAGCAACCTTAGAGCTCTCACTAATAAACTTTACTTGATTTCCAAATATGCCATTAGCATAACAATAATAAGGACTCCTTCATCTGGTTTTTGAGGTTTAGGGAATTTCTCTTTTGGATGGGAGGATCCATGTGGTTGGCAAGAAGCTGGTTTAATCACCTTCTCATCCAAGCTCACCAACAGCCAATTACACGCTATTACAAAGCACATGCATTTTGTTTGCCTTGCACACAAGAACAATAATTTTCAAGGAGGGACCAGTACGAAACAACCCTGAACGGTCGCGGTATTTTGCCGGCCTGTAGTCCCGTATTTCTGCTGCAAACCAATAGTTATGGAACACTTCCAGCACAGGAGCAGCGCTGACAGCCTGTGAGGGGTTTATCATATGTATTTCTGAATTTCCAGACTGTACAGACGAATGTCATTATTTTTTCTGCCATGCACATGAAAAAAATGTAACATTTTGGAGGAGTAAAGATGGGAATTCAGTTTCCTTTCGGTAATACGGACTCTTCCTCACCTGCACTGCCACATTTTATTGCCATTCAGACAGGCTAGCCCTGAGGGTAGCAGCTAATGAAGACACTTGTGCGCCAGATCTCTCCAGAGATCATTCTCCTGCAGCAGCGCGATAGCATCAGCCTGGTGCAGCAGGACAAAAGCACCTGCACAGGAGGAACAGACACGCACAGAGGCCAGGGACATGTTGCAAGGTGCTGTTTAATGAGAAAGCAGATCACACAGGGGCAGAATTACACGGTGCAGATTACAAACGGGCCGCAGCCTGTGATTTGATTCGAAGTGATTCATGTAATAGCTGGGGCCGTCTCCCTCTTGCCGCCCGGCGCTGACACACAGCCCTGATCACAGCAAGAAATGCACGGAGCGAAGCACAGCGTGGTCTCGTGCTAAGACTTTTATACCTTGTTAGCCACAGAAAGAGCCTACAAGAGGAACGTGCAATGCATGCCAACCTGATCCTTTTATATTGGAAGCTTTTATATATCATGGCAAAGAATTACAATTTAGTCCATAGCATTAAGAACAGAGTACTTAAAGATGGGAAGGTATTAGGAAACTCATAGAGGATAACATGGGAAGAATGTAAATGGATGCTTTTTTCAGAAGCTGTAGGCATTTCCAGATATTTAACCACTACAGCCCTGCATGCTCAGCCCTTCTAATGCATCGGAACCGTGTTTCTACACCTGCTTTTCATTCCTGCATGGTGCTCTTTGTGGTGGATTTAGCACGGTCCACAGCTCCCCACCGGGTACCCTCGTCCCCACCGGGCACCACCATAAACACGGGAGCCCCCGGGAATGCCGGAACCAGCAGGGCCACTTCCAACTTCGGGGACTCCCTCGGAGCCCACCACGCTCTGCTGCGGGAAGGTGGAGAGGATGGGGCCGGGCAGGGTGACCAGCACGGGGGGTGGGTAGATGACCACGCGGGAGTCGGGGCACTGCTGCACGCAGGGCTCGTTGCAGCTGCTGGCGAGGGGCTGCGGCGCGGCCGCCCCGCACGGCGCCGCGGAGCAGGACATGGCTCAGGGCCGGGCGACCTGCAGCACGAAGGAACAGAGAAAACGTGAGCGACATTCCTGCAAGCTGAAGGATCAAGAACCAAATCAACAGTCAGATTAGAGGGGGAGAAGATGCAGACTCAGGTGCTCAGGAAGCTACAGCTACACTTCTAGCGAACAGCAGCACCTGGAAATGAGTCTTCATGGAAAAGCGGTAGGAGCTCAGACGTCTTCAGAACACCCAGACAGCTTCTGAGGCCAGCATTTACCAAAGCCAATAGTTAGCCCCCCACAAAAGCATTAATTTTCATCAAGAAGAATCTTCAGATCGCTATGGTGTCACACAGAACTAGCACAGGATTCACCCTGAGTTAAAACCAGCAGCACATGCACAGCTAGGAAGAGAAATTCAGAGCAAACTTACCGAATTCACAAAAGCAACAAGACAAGAGAAATGGTCAAGCAAGACCCGCGGCCGAGGTTTTATACCTGTTCTGAGACCGCCTAAAGCGTGAGTCACCCATGCACAAGGGCCTCATCAGATATTAAACTCGCTTCTTTAAAGGGTTAGCGTTGCTAATGAGTGTCAATTTGTTTTAATAAATCACCTTGTAATTATTGGTTTGTCCTCCCCCCTACCCAACTTGAGTTTTATTGTCTCCCAATCCCTGCTATTTCCACGTTTTATAGAGGGGAGAGTCTACTCGGATACGCAGAAGGCACGCGGATCGGGATCGTGCTCCAGGTCTCCCCTTTATAGGACATTAGAGCCCATATTCTAAAGGTGGGAATCATGACTTTATTTAAAAAATGACAAAAAAAATACAGTGAGGTGCAGATTTTACAAGACCTTGTCTGATGTTTTCAACCGAGTCGCTTGTCCAACCAAAGGGCACCTAAATCCATTATAACAACCAGCCCACACATTGCCCACACAGAGCGATACACACTGCTCTGAATTAGAATTATCAAGGTTTTCACACAATGGGAATTAAATTGTAGGAAGACATCCAGGCTAATTGCACACCGAGATTTATCTTCCTGTGCCACCCTCCCCGCACCATTACGCCATTAAGATACTTGTCGTTCCTTTGGGAAAAAGGCTGTGCCTTTTTACAATGGAGAATAATGGTGTGAGTTGCAACATGGGTCTATCTTGGCTTAGATCAGATAGGGATTACCCCTAAAGTCATTCCTCAGAAAGGTTGGAATTACAATTACTTTAATGTTAGCTGATTAGAGATAAAAAAAACAAATATTTAAGTCTGATTTAACAAAACAGATTAATAATCTGTTGTTCTCAAAGTTCAAGAGTAATTGCAAGAGGAATCCATAGGGCTGGAATTTGCTTCCTTCTGCACTGCTGACTGCCTGGGGTTAAAAATCACCGCCGAGTCCATTTATCCGAACATAAAGGCTAACAACACTCGTGTTAGGCAAGCGGATGCCTCCTGAAAGCATTTCCAAAGCAAGGCGTAAACGCTCCCTCGTGTTCAACACGAGCGGGGTTGTCACAGGGATGTTTAACAAGAGCTTAACGAGGGCGCTGCAAGGCCCAGCCCCAGCCCTGCTGCAGGAGGCCAGCAAAGAAGGGCTGAGTCAAGCGTGAAGCGTGGCCAGACGCCACGAGGAGACCGTGCAGCAAAGAGCACCCGCGTGTCAGCGCCATTCACGGGCGAACCCAAACCCCAGGTCTTAGAAAACACGAAACACAAAAATTGTGATCTTCGTCAGGGAAAGACAGAAAAGCACCTAAGACACTGACAGGCCCAACACCTTGGAAGTCCTCCATAGAGAATGGACGTGGCTATTCGGTATCTAGTTCAAGTGGTGAGATTTTTCATGAGAGTTTAACATCCTCCTGTCTTTAAGGATACCCAGGAAAGATTCGTAAAGCCAAACTAAAAACCCCAAACTTCCTTCCCCTTCCACCCCTTCCACCCCTTCCATGTGGCCTCACGGCGGCATTTTCTCTGAGCCCGAGACATCCCAATTAAACAGAAGGATTTACTGCATCAATTAATAAGGACCTCATGCTCCAAGAAAAGTCATCTCCACCAGACTGGCTTGGAAAGTGCATAAAAGCCATGAGAAACTCAGAGCTTCAGCTACTCTTGATGTCTCCTTCCTGAGCAAGGGATCAGCTCAACTACCTTATAAACTACTCTGCTTGGTTTATTCACTATTTTAACTTTGTCGGGACTACAACTACCTTTAGCTACGTGAGCTTATTCTTTCATAGAAAACAAAAATCTGTTTTTTTAAGGCTGTCTCAAGCTATGAAAGTGCAGGATGAAACTTTAAGATGCCCCAGCTTCGCTGCCCTGATGATGGGGACGGTCCTGCCAGGACCACACCTGGGCAGGCCCGCGTTTCCTTACGCAGCAAACCAGAATAGCACTGACAGAAGCTATTAAAAGGCACCTTCATAACTGGACATCTTAATTCCTCCCGAACGCTCATTAATCTTTTATGTGAGCAAGGTTTTGAGGGAGGCGTGATGATATCTCACGTAGGGAAGAGGCTCCCTGGGGAGGAGCAAGCACAAGGCACCAGCAATGCAGAGTCAAACCCTCTGCCAGGGTGCCCAAAGAGCAAGATATTGGGAGTGGATCAGAAAAACTTGCCCAAAATCCAAAGCAACCTGGTCATTCCCAGTATTCCCCCCAGGAGACTCAACTGGACGTCATGAAGGGGGTATCTGAGCACAGGCAATGAGTGCCCCATTCCCTGCGCTGATTCCCTGTTGTCTGGATGCTAAAAGAAGTTTGTGGAGGAGCCAACAGATTTCCTTATACAACTAATGAGGTCAATGGGATAAAACAAGGCACTTTATTAGCCCATAAAGGTTGAAAATGGAAAGAGTCCACAGGGTGTGAGATGCATTTCATGCTGTGTGGGGATAACAAAACCCTAATAATCACAAGGGAGTAAAATAATTACAGTCAATGAAAAAGTTATACATGAAAAAATTCCCTTCCACGTCCCATTACGATGAGATTATCTAAGATTTTCCAAGCAGCTTAGGAGACAGTATAAAAACACACATCTCCCTGCTTCGATACAGACCTCGTCTCTCACCCTCTGCTGTGAGCTCGGTAAGTTATGGGACTATTTCTACTGACTTCTGCTGTGTTTTGAATTTACATCTAAATCTTGGAGAAATATTCTGACATTAAGAAATAAGGCGATAGTTCCCTGAGAGAAAAAAATATATATTGTTATTGGCTTTTATTGTAAGCTTAAATACAGGCATTTGAAGTAAGTCTGAGATTTACCTTCACATTTACAGATGTGAATTTGGAATATGTTTATCTGGCGATTTAGTGATCCGTACCTTTAATCTGCTTTGAAAATCCTGCTTTCCAACTTCCTCCTGGCTTAGAGATCGCTTATTTAGCACCTTTGGAGTCACTAATTCTGTGAGCAGCTGAACTTTACCCTGCAAAACAGGGAATCTGAAACAGATGCTATGACACCACTGAGGGCAATTTCTATACAGAATCAAAAGCTTGGCTTTTTTATACATGTATATAAAAAGATTAAATATATATATATATATATAAAAGCTCAGTGCTCTGAATAATCCTGGGTTGGGAAGCAAGTCCCAGGGACCTGCAGACGCCCAGACTTGGGGACGCTGAACACGGCTGATCTGCAGGGAGATTCTGGCTTTAATTAGGCAGCTCGAGGTCTCAGCACTTTTCCGTGCTCCGTCACGCGTCCTTGGCAGGGAGGACACCCCACAGCTTCTCTAGGGCAGAAGCGGCTCCGGCCGCTTCCCCTGCTGCTGGGATGGGCCCTGCACGGTCCCACCGTTGTGTCCAGCATCCCCTGCAGCCGCTCGGGTGACCAAGCAGCTCCTGGCACCCTGCTGTCCCCAGCTGGAAGCAGCTGGAGGTGACAGTCTTGCACCTCACGCAGCCCCATCACGGCCGCTCGCCTGAGCCTCCCCCTGCTTGGTGCAGAGGAGGAACCCCACAGTGGTCCCTGGAGGAGGAGTCCCACAGGGAACTCCACAGTGGTCCCTGGAGAAGGAATCCCACAGGGAACCCCACGGCAGTCCCTGGAGGAGGAATCCCACAGGGAATCCACGGTGATCCCTGCAGGAAGAATCCCACAGGAAACCCATGCTGGTCCCTGGAGGAGGTATCCAACAGGGAACCCACGGTGGTCCCTGGAGGAGGAATCCCACAGGGAACCCACGGTGGCCCCTGCAGCAGCAGGGCTAAGCCGTGCCCATCTGTGATTCAGTAGCACGTCAGGGTAAAGGCCAAAGGGGTGGTGGCCCGTGACAAGTCCCTGTCGCGCTTTAACCCTACCCCTTGCTCCTTGCTTTAAGGCTTAACACGTCCCGGGGAGATGTCTCACTACGGCTACCAGTACAAGCAGCAGTGGTACATTCCCGGCGGGACGGCGCGCGCCACGCCGAGCTGCTCGCGGTGCCCCAAGCCCTGCGTGGTGACGTGCACGCCGGGCCCCGCCAAGGGCGCCGAGCTGTGCACGGCGTACCCGTACTCGTATCAGTGGTCCAAGAGCTACAGCTACGGCAGCGGGCCCTGCTAACCGCCGAGGAGGTGCCCACCGAGCAGCCAGGCAATGAAAAGCAGGACACGGAGCTCAGGGCGCCAGCTGGGACGGTGACACTCACACTTCCACGGCACTTGCTGGGCACTGAGGACACCCAGCCCTCCTCTTTGGTATCGCCACGTTACACCGCTGGTTAACGGTGCTGAGCATCCACGTTCCCCACCTGCCAGCTTGGTCCCGAAAGAGGTTTGCTGAAAGAGAAGCTGTTCTGTCAATTCTGTGCCTTGTCCCATAAGGAACCAGCAAAACTAAAACAACCGAGTGTAAGCTTCAGGAAAACAGGCCTGGAGCACCACCAGGAAAGGATCCAGAGTGTGAAGCACCTCACAGCACTCACTGCCTGAACACGCGTCTCTGATGTACCAGCTAGAAGCCTGGAAATACGCTATAGCCTGCATGTTTCATTCCCTAGGGTATATACACAATGTCCCCCATATAATAAAGCCTCTATTGCAAGAACATGCCTGCTTTTTTTGCCTCTCCCTCCATCCCATTCAGTTGTAATTCCTGCAACCCCTCTGTTGCGCATGAGCCCCTGGGAGAGGAGCAGCTTCCACCCGATGGTGCCCACCAGGAGCACCTGTTTGCAAACCGAGGTGGTTACGAGCCCATCTACCAGCACACCCCAATTAAACCCACTGCCTAATTACCCCGTGTTTGCGAACTGAACTCCAGCAATTCCTAGTGCTCCATCCTGTGGCCGGGCCCAGCTCCTGCAGCAGGCAGGACCAAGGGCTCCCACGCCAGCTAAGCACACACCCCGGGTGCGCGAGCACAGCACAGAACACTCTGTAGAGAGCAGAAATGGTTGGATTTGCAGCCATTTTTTTTGTCAGTTATCAGAATTGAGACTTTCAAACAAGTCACTTGTACAAAGACTTAACACCCTACAGGAGGCCAAAGTCACTTTGATTTACACGGCAAGGGTGCATTTTTAAAATAGCGAAAGGTTTGAACCTCAAACTAAAGCAGAAGAGTGTTCTGGAACTGACAGTCCCCGCGACAGAAGCCCTTGAAGCTGCCTGACTTCCCTGGAGTCAGAGGCGAGCAGGACTTACACCCGCTCAGGATCACTCTACCAGGGAGAAAAAAAGTAATAAACTTCTGCTCTGCACCGAGTACCCACAGGGAGCTCCTTTAATGTGGTCGCGATTCAAAGGAGGACGAAGCTTTTGCACGATACCCAGCAAGTGTGATGTTTCCCCTTCCTGCTCCCACCTGTTATCCCAGGGCCTGGGACGCAGCGCTCGGGGACTGAGGGCGCTTCGGTGGTGTTTGAAAGTGCCCGGGTCTCTGCTTACACTGTGCCCGGTGGCTGGGCCTCCCCTGGGGGTGCCAGCAGCAGCAGCAAAGCACACACAGCCCCGAGAGCAGGACGCCAAGGAGGTCAAAGCCCTGCAATGCAGAGGGGACGGGGACACGCGGGACGGCCGGGGCAGCCGCCGCTGCTGATGCTGTATGTGCTTCCGGAGAGGCTTTCCTTTCCTACGCAGATACAGGAGACATGTCCTGCTGTTTCAGTATATCTAGGCACTCTGTATAGGGTTTCTTTATTCCTGGACTTCCGATGCCCTGTGGCACTACCAGGCGTATCTGGTCCTCCCGAACCAGGTGTTGCACAGGTCCCTAGTGGACTGTTCAACCACTACAAGCAGGTGCCCGCAGAGTTTCCTCCCTCTCCACTGCCGGTCCTGCAGCACCATCGCGTGGCAGCGCAGGGACGTGGTGACGTGGGGCTGCAGCGCAGCCACCCCGGCCCTCCCGCTGCTGCCTCTGCAAAGCGAGGCGAGTGGGTGCTGCTCTCTAGCTGCTCGCTGCAGCCCAACGGGGCTCGGCCTCCGGGCAAGAGGCAGCGCTTCATCCGCAGCTCACATTTTCCTTTTTGCATTTCGAAGGGAATCTGAGGCGTTGCATAAGGTGTTTTTGGCACCGGAAGAATGAATGTGGGTGTGGGAAGGCAGAGCAGCAAAGGAGTCCTGTCCCGTGCTGTTGAAATGCAAGCCGCTGCGCCGCTGACAAGCGGCCAACGTGGAGATAAAGTGTTGCAACACGCGTCAGCCGGGGAGATGTGGAAGAGCAGGTATGTGATGGGAGGACTCCCACACGCGGCGGACGGCGTGCCCGCAGCTAAAAGAAGCTCTGAAGAAATGGGTCAGCTTTAAAAAGCAAGCAGTGGTGGACTTATCAAATGTTAATACTGCGATTACTGCAGAGGCCAAACACCGCATCTCCCTCGCCCAGCCAGATGGTCTGTCTTGTGACATCCCTTATGTGGATGTGCCAGCTCCAGGGCAGAGGGACCTGGTGTCCAACGGGAGCTGCTGGGAACCTGCACTTGGCTGCTTGAGCCACCAGGTTATACAAGTGCCCTTCCTATCGCTGCCCCGGCCTTGTCCCAGGGGAGGCCACAACCTGCCGGATGCTCTGAAAGGAGAAGATGCTGTTTCACAGGCTGCATTCAGGGATGTACAAAGATCTTTGCATCAGAAGAAGAAATAAGGTTTACTACAGTGTTCAAAGACATCATTTCTCCCTCTATCCTAAAATCCCTTCAGCTTCCTCCCGGGATTGGGCTGTGGCAAGTCCTGCGCTGCTGGACTGCTTTGCTGGAAGGAGAAACCTCCAGGGGCTCCTGCCTTGACATGAGTTTCAGAGAGACCTTCTGCCCGGGGGCTTCTCTGTCCTGTAAAGTACATCTCCCCGTTTGGCTGGTTTGATGTTCTCTGTCGCCTTGCTGATGCCGTAACTAAGAACAACCTCGTGGCGCAGGGGAGATCCTGCACGCTCCTTTAAAAACCCTCGTGCTTCCACGCTCCCCTCCCCTGCTCCAAAGCCTGTGTTAATTCTGACGATGGCTGGGTCCTAACTCAGGGTGGCTTCGTGTCCAGCGAGCGCTCACTGGGGTCCACAGAAACGCGCCTCTGGCTTGGTGGCACTCCTCGCTTCGCCTGCCCTTCCCTTCCCATCCAACCAGCTCATCTGGATCCCAGGTGAAGCCACTGGGGAGTTCCCAAGAAAAATAAATTAACTGTCGGATATGACCACTGATGATAATGAATGGAGCAATTAAGACTTTCCATTCGATGACTATAATTTTAATGGGCTGGTGCAAACGACTTTAATATGGGGAGGAAGCGTCATGAGTGTCACAGGTAGAGCCGAGCGGATGACCCACTAAAGAGCTGGGTGGATCGTAAAAATAGGAAGCAATGCAGTCGGACTTGCTGAGTGATGAGCAGCTCTGCTGCCTTCCCAGGCTGCATCCTGTGCATTGCCACCGACACCAGGGACCACAGCGGGCAGTGAAGTGAGCCTGGCCATGACGCACTACCGGCACTGGGTGACACACGACGGCATGTTGTACATGCAAACCCTCCTGGCATCCCAGAAATGTCCCTATTCCCCGTTAGGGAGGAGACAGGGAGAAAAAATGCCCGCTGCTGAAGAGGTCGTGTTGGGGAGCGATGTGGCAAGGCTGCAGCGGCCTTGCCTCTGCCTGAACCCAGACCCACAGGGTGCTGATACAGGCCCTGCAAACCCCTCTTGACGGCAACAAAGTCCCCCGACATTTAGCACAGCAAATAGCGCAACAGAACACGACCATTTGGGTTCTTGTCCCCTTTACGGATCTTTCAGAAGACCTTAAAAATGTTCAGTTATTGAGGACAAGAACCGCCTGCCTGGGCTTGCTGGGAAACAAAGCACTTGTCTCTCGTTTGTATAAATAACCTGTGCACATGGGAAGGACTCAGCCCCGCTCACACTGTCACAAGGCAGAAATAGCCCCACCAAAACCAAGGCCTTACAAAGAAGCTTGTACAAGGCGAGGTCCAACGGCAGGGCTGCACGGCCGGCCAGCACCAGGCCCTCGCCACAGCTGTCCCGTCCCACGTCACGGCGCAGGAACACGGGAGCCTCGTGAACTAGTCACCCCCGCCCAAGTCCCACTGTTGTCCGGCAAACCACGTTTTCCCGTAACGTCAGCGCAGGAAGTCGCGCTCAGGACGTGGCCTTCGCGGGTTCGGCTCCACCGCAGGGCTCCCCGGAGCATCCAGGCTGTCATTCCCGCCTCTATCTCACTTCCCCATCCGCAAATGGAAGGAAATGGTCCTCCCTCCCCTTCCTAACATGGCAGCAATTTTCTCGGGGCTCTGTCATTCCAGTCATCACATTTAAGATGGGAAGAAGTGCCATACCTGTGGCACAGGTCATGGGCTCTTTTGAGAGCCCATTTTTTTATGAGGCAAGGAATATATATTATTTAGAGCAACAGAAAGCATTTGAAGGAGCCAGTTATTTAGTACCCAGCGTATCTCAGGTACGTTAGTGTCTGAGCACGCACCAAACTTTGGCAATTTTTACAGAGAGCAGTCAGGAACACTTGGATTTCTCTTTTTTTTTTTTCTGTTTTACTTTCAATGAAGTAACCTCTGTGAAATGCTGTGATTTAAAGCTGCACAAAGCTGTACCAGTGTGAGCTTTGCTTTAAGTAGTGTTGGGCAGGTGTTGCTGGTCCTGGCAGAACAGGCCCAAGTCTTCCTATTTCACCCAGACCAAATTCCCAGGGTTAGCACTAGTAATTCCCCAGGGAGCTTTGGAAGAATGAGGAACCAGCATGGGGGGAAGGAAATTCAAAGCAGGGTGTGCCCATAGCTTTAGTGGTAAACTGCAGTGAGCAGATAAAAGTGAAACCAGGAAAGGAACCCACGGCTGGGCAAACAACTGCCGAACCCCCAAGTCATTATATGTTAAGCACAGGGGAAAGTCACCCTTGCAAAAACAGACCCAGCTGTGATCATGGATGGCTGTGCAGAGAAACGAGGGCACGAGGGAAACTTCTCGGTGGATGGAGGCGAGGGAAGAGCTGGCACTGGGGATGGCAAAGGCTTGAAAGCCTTGATCCCCAAAACAGACGCAGAATCCGAGAGCTGGAGGCAGAAACATTCCCAGATTATAAGTAATCCTTCCCTTCCGGTTCCTGCACCCAGGCAACACGAAGGATTAGGCAGGTTGTGCCCTGTCCTAACAGCTGAGGAGTGAGGAAATAGCCATAAGGAAACGCTACAGGAAGGAGCAGAGAGGTTTCTGTCCAGCAGAGCTGGATCCAGCTCCTGAGGACCAGGGTGCTGGACGCACCCGCTGGCCCAAGCAGAGCCTTGGCCATTGCCGGGTGATGGTACAAGAGGAGGCAGGAGGTGTGTGCCGCACTCCAGGCCCATCCCGATGGCACAAAGCTGCCTGTAGACCCCACAGGGCCTTGCTGTATGCCATGGAGGGCAGCCGGGCATTGCAGGTGTCCAGTGCATTGAACCAGGATATTAAATGCTTTATTGTATTTATTTACTAACGGAAAAACTGCCATCTTAGAAAAGAGATGATTCTCGGTGAGGAACAGACGGCAAGTGTCCAGCACCCCAGCAGCCTCTCCTCCTGCCTCCTCCTTTACCACCGCCCTGCAACACTGCTAGAGCAGGAGAGTTCAGTACCACAATACTCTGAGCGCTTCGGGAATCGGGCTCTATCATCCAGCAGAACCGAGGGCGGCCCCGGGTGTCACCTGCCACGTGAGGGGAACGCAGCCTCTCCTGCCGCCACGCTGGGTGTCAGGATCATGCCTCTTCCATAACCCACGCGGCGGATACAAACAGGAGGTGCTGAGCAAACGCATCACGAGGACACATCCGCCTCGGTGCTCATTACACTCCACCCTCCTGAGACACCCTTGGTAGCTACCAACTCTGCTCTGTTGTGAGCAACCGCTAACAAAACACCCAACACACACAGCATTCCTTGGTTCTCTATATTAAATCTTTAAAGAGAAGAGCGTGCTGACATCCGAGCGCTGGGGAGCCCCTGCCTTTGCAGTCTAATTCTTTCTTTCAAAAAGGAGGGCTTGATTAACGACAAAATCTCATTTTCTGAATGTGTCTTCACAATTCACCAATACCCCTGTTTTACTGCTTGCAGGAACTGCTTTTACAAACTCGCAGCATGCAACTGAGCTGCTTTTACCTACCCAGGCAAGCACACAGCAGTATTTAGGGCGACAGGCCTCGTTACGCCCAGCTCGCAGAACACGGACCTAAAATGCTAGGGCTCACCTTGTACATGCCAGAACAGGCCGAACCCCTTGCTGCTGCACACCAACTGCCCTTGATCTCGGCACACGTAAACAAGCTGTTCTAGATATGCTAAGTATATGCTCCAACCACAGCCTTTAATTTGGTTTTCAGACAAACAGCAAGTCCATTGACATCTATCTATGTCCTACTTAGCTCCCCAGTCTAGGCACAGCACAGAGGGGCTTTGACGTTATCTGCGACTGGGTCTCTGTGGCCCTATGAATTATGCGGTCTCCGTTGGCTGCTTCTGGGTGTAACCAGAGCAGTCGCACTGCAGGAATTGCTGGATCAAAACTGAGTGAAAGAGTGGCTGGGAATAGCAGGTGATCTTTATTTTAGCTTTATTTGACTCTACCTCCAAACAGGACGACCTGGGAGGGACACCCAGGCAGGGAGGGCAGTTCCTGGGGGAGCTCTCTGTGTCTGCGGGTTCCTCTTGATCAGCAGCAACGAGCCCTTTTCCAAGAACCAACAGTTACGGGAGGATCTTTCACCTCAGCCTTACATTGCTCAGCCTCAGCTCTCGGGCCTCCTTAGCAGAGCCTGGGGATGGCCCAGCCTGAGCCTCTCCATCCCAGAGAGCGGCTTGGAAACAGCACAGCTCCAGCCAGCTCTAACTCACTTGGAAGCCTCTTCCAGGCACCTGCACTTAGAAGATTGCCTGGAGGGAAGGGTTTTATTGGTATAGAGGTAACCATGAGTGAACAGAAAAAAATGGAAGACCTTTTCTGTGCAACTGGGCCACATCCCGATAACGCCCTTGGCCATGGCAGGCACCGTCTGCTCAAGAACATTATCAAGTGGTACCAATTCTCCCTGCCGAGGGCAAACGTAGCTCCTCTGCCTCCCGCCCGGTTCCGCAGCAACCAGGGACACGGCCACCAGCTCCTGCAGCCAGCGGGGAGGGCAGCTCGTGTCGAGGTCCCTGTGGCTCAGGATGGCAGAAGAAGTCCCTGTCCTAACCCTGGCGCCCTGGCACTACCGCAACTCTATATAAGACCCATTTACTGCTTCTTTGGCTGTTTGGCTTTTTACTCCATTTCTCTCTTGGTCAAATCTTCCATGTGTGTAAATGACCCAGATTTGCAACACTTCAGGTTGGACCCTACAGGCCGGTGTTGTCTACTGGAGAACTTACACTCCTTGAACCAGAGCTTAATGGCTGCTTTGCAGCACCCAGGCAATAGTGTGGGTGGCATCAGAACATGTGACACACTCCTACCGACCTGCCACTTACAACACAAAATAATAACATGGCACGGTCACGTCGCAGTGTTCAGAAATACTCATTTTAGACAAGAGACAAATGATTTATGTTCTACAAAGCCTAAAATTCCTGTTTTTCCCATTTCTGGAAGGCTGGTCCCCTCTGTATGAGAGATGTGAAAGGAAACCACTTGTTTTTATTTTTTGTTCATGAACTCGTTTGCTTTCCACCATTTCTTCACTCTCCCCTGCATAGGTGGAGCTATCCAGTAACTTTAATACAGTTAAAAACAGAAGAGGTGGTGGAAGAGAGATATCAATCAGAATGAGAAGCCTGAGATTATGCCAAGTAAGTGGGTAGCTGTGCTTGGGTTTGGCTGGTAAATAAGTCAATCATGGTTTCCTTCCAAGAGGAGGACTAGATACTATATAAAAGTTCTCACCCACCACTTTTACGCACTCGATTTCACTTCTTGCCACTGGTTCCTGCTGTGGGACACGGTAAGGCATTTCACGCTACTGATGAAAATTAACCTCACTGATTAGCCCAGCAATGCTAAACTGGAGATTCAATATGGCTTTGGGTCTTGCGGTCCAAAAATATTCTTTTACAGTCAGGCTCTTTTTTCCTAATCATTTGGTATGTGGGATTGCTTCATCTTATGCAATATAGAGAGAGCTGGGATACAGAAAACATGGACTTTGAAGCCTCCTGGTTTAGCTGCACATATCTGGGTTCGATACCATGCAGCACTGCTTTATTTCAGATTCAATATGGCTTTGGGTCTTGCGGTCCAAAAATATTCTTTTACAGTCAGGCTTTTTTTTCCTAATCATTTGGTATGTGGGATTGCTTCATCTTATGCAATATAGAGAGAGCTGGGATACAGAAAACATGGACTTTGAAGCCTCCTGGTTTAGCTGCACATATCTGGGTTCGATACCATGCAGCACTGCTTTATACAGGCAAATCCTAAGCATTTCTGGACTATAAATCATGAAAAGGACAGAAAAACAAAGTGTCTCCACAGGTACCTAGCAAAGAGTAGAAAACAAAAGAACTGAACTAAAGAATGGAGTTTTATTTCTATTTTTTAGCTTTTCATCTACATTTAAAAGGGTACTCTTTTGGGCATCTTTTTCCTTGGAGGAACCAGCTCCTCCATGGGCACATCTGGAGAGCACAGCCTGTGCTCATTAGCAGAGTTCCCCCTTGCCTGTTGATGAGTGTAAATTGCTACTGCTAGTAGAGAAGGATGCACTCTGCCGAGGTTAAAAGCCAAATCTGGGCTCAAATTCCCCCGAACTTTCACAGGTCTCAACTTTGGACACAGGTACCCACTGAACGTGAACTAGATTTCTGGTGATGTGAAGTTTTGCACAGCTTGTTCTTCTAGTGCTGTTTGCTCTTCCATTGGCTGTTCCCGTTTCTTCTGTTTTTTAGTAAGAAAGAAAAAGTCACTGGGCCCTTTTGAAATCGAGGATAAAAGGATTTAAAGGGCAATTAAGTTATTGTTATGCAAAGGATGACTAGTGTTCTTAGGTTTTCTTGTATGACATTGAACGTCAGCATCTGTCCTCGAGCTCTGCAACCCTTTGGAAACTCCAAGCCCCCATTTGGATACGGGTAATTCTGGAGTGCCGCGGCCTTGCGTACCTCTCCCAGCGGTATGCCGTGCTGGCACTTGCTGCAAGAAGGAGCAATTAAGGAATGATTATGGTTGCAACCATCTTAGCAAAAGGACCGGTTAGGGTGGACAGAACAGCCTAGCCCCAGAGAACAGCGGACCAAGCGCTGTGGAATGAGATTACAGCTTCCCAGGCTGTTCCAGGTAACTGTTTTGGAGCTAGATATTCCTGAGGCTGAGAATACCCTTTTACCTTAGCTAGCAGAGATGGATGGAAGACAGAAAAAGGAGGGAAGACATTTTCTTTTATCAGCCTGTTTTTGGAAAGAGATGGGGGACAAACTAACACATACATTCCTCCCCTGAGTTTGCTATAAAGTCTCTTTTTCTTTCTCTTGGAGGGCCTCAAGCCCTGTGCCGATGGGCTCCCATCAACAGAAGGGTGATGGCCAAGGGATCCGGGAGCAGTCTGGCGGATGCCACTGCAGCGGTGGAAGAGGAGGATCATGCCATGGAGGTGGTGGAGGAGGATCGTGCCATAGCAGTGGGGAAGGAGGATCTGTAGGCTACCAGACGCAAGGATCATCCTGCCACGGTGGAGGAGGAAGCAGCGGTGGTGGTGCTATCTACCAGACCCACGTATCATCTCACTCCTTTGGAGGAGGGGGAGGAGGTTCAAGCCACCAGAGCCAAGGATCCATCAGTGGCAGCGGAGGAGGAGATGGTGGTGGTGGAGGTGCATCAGGCCACCAGGTCCACATAACATCGTCTTCCTTTGGAGGAGGAGGAGGAGGAGGAGGAAGTGGAGGAAGTGGAGGAGGTGGAGGAGGTGGTGGAGGTGGTTCAGGTGACCAAAGCCAAGGACCCATCTGCATTGGAGGGGGAGGTGGTAGTGGCGGAGGGGCAGGACACCAAAGCCAAGGACCCATCTGCATTGGAGGGGGAGGTGGTAGTGGCGGAGGGGCAGGACACCAAAGCCAAGGACCCATCTGCATTGGAGGGGGAGGTGGTAGTGGCGGAGGGGCAGGACACCAAAGCCAAGGACCCATCTGCATTGGAGGGGGAGGTGGTAGTGGCGGAGGGGCAGGACACCAAAGCCAAGGACCCATCTGCATTGGAGGGGGAGGTGGTAGTGGCGGAGGGGCAGGACACCAAAGCCAAGGACCCATCTGCATTGGAGGGGGAGGTGGTAGTGGCGGAGGGGCAGGACACCAAAGCCAAGGACCCATCTGCATTGGAGGGGGAGGTGGTAGTGGCGGAGGGGCAGGACACCAAAGCCAAGGACCCATCTGCATTGGAGGGGGAGGTGGTAGTGGCGGAGGGGCAGGACACCAAAGCCAAGGACCCATCTGCATTGGAGGGGGAGGTGGTAGTGGCGGAGGGGCAGGACACCAAAGCCAAGGACCCATCTGCATTGGAGGGGGAGGTGGTAGTGGCGGAGGGGCAGGACACCAAAGCCAAGGACCCATCTGCATTGGAGGGGGAGGTGGTAGTGGCGGAGGGGCAGGACACCAAAGCCAAGGACCCATCTGCATTGGAGGGGGAGGTGGTAGTGGCGGAGGGGCAGGACACCAAAGCCAAGGACCCATCTGCATTGGAGGGGGAGGTGGTAGTGGCGGAGGGTCAGGACACCAAAGCCAAGGACCCATCTGCATTGGAGGAGGAGGAGGTAGTGGCGGAGGGTCAGGACACCAAAGCCAAGGACCCATCTGCATTGGAGGAGGAGGTGGTAGTGGTGGAGGGTCAGGACACCAAAGCCAAGGACCCATCTGCATTGGAGGAGGAGGAGGTGGTGGTGGTGGTAGTTCAGGCCACCAGGGCCAGGGCTCATCCTCCTCCGCAATATGCGGAAGCGGAGGTGGTTCATCCAGCTCTGGAGGGATGTCCATCCAACAGGAGACCCAGCCCATCTCCTGGCCACCACAGTGTATGCACAAGTAGCTGCTGCAGAAGGGACTCTTGGATCAAGAAGGCCCAAGACGTAAACAAGCCTTACTGATTTCATTCGCATGATGTCTTTCTCCTGAGTTTTTCTCTTCAATACTCCTGCTGATTCAGAGCCTCTGCAGGCTGATGCCAGGGTTGTTTCATGGTTGTTTTCTGCCTCAGTTTCATAGTGTTTGCATGAGACAATAAAACTTGCACTTCTGGAGAACTTCTGTGTTTGGTTTACACCATATATTTTGCATTATTTCTCCTAAGCTATTCTATTATTTTCTTCTGAGCTGATGCTATAGCAATAAAGTTGCAGAGCAAAACTGCAATAGAAACCCACACGGAGAAGGGATCCTATGGACCCAACAGCCAAATTCACTGACTATTTTTGTGCCATCTTTTAATGTCAGTCACTAACTCACCATCTTAGCTTTTGCCCATCAGATAAGATGCCACAAAGTTAAACATTGCAAAAAGACTGTCTTTAGGCATAGAATGAATCTCTACCTCATCTAAGCATCATGCAAGAACCAAGGAAGTTATTTAAATGGATGAGAAAAGAAGCAAAAATTCTTTATCCTCTAGTACAAAAGATTACAACATTTGGTTATAGGTGAGGCTGTGTCCCTTGCAGAGGGGACATGTGCCCCTTCTGCACAGTCTACCGAACTGACTGGGAAAGAGAATGGGGGGTCTGCCCAAGCTCTGCTCTAGTTCTGAACTCCCCTGTGCATCAGGCAACTGGGACAGACTTTAGAAAGCACCTTCCAAGAACTGAGACACCAAGCATGGAGCAACCAAGAACCTCATTCACACAGGAATAAAACACCGCTCCAGGTACAAGTCTTCAGAGGGAGGTTCCCTAGGGGAAGCAATTTCTTTGATGTGGTATTTTCTGGCAATTAGCAGGCAAAAGAAAATAAACCTCTGCCTGAACCATTCCACACAAGGTAGATGATAAATGCTTAGAACTGGCGGAGGAGAGACAGGGATGACCCAAGCCCGCTAGCAAGGAAAGGGAGCTTTGTGTTCACATGGTCCGTTACTCCATTCTCTCCCCAGAGGACTCCAGAGCTACACATGTCCTCAAAAAGAGTATGGCCAAGCTTCTGCCATCATACAATAGCCAATGCTGCCACTGAAATAGTCAAGTTAATTGCAGTTTCAATAGGGAAAAGCCCAAGAGTATTAAAATACCGGTGACCAGGAACGTCACAAGCACTGCCATTGCTCGCACAGTGCTAACAGCAAGCTCAGGGTGCTCTTCAAGGTGTGGAGAGTGCTCTTAACAGATATCTCCGCGCCCAGAAGTGACCCAGAACACACACAGGCCACAGCCAAGTTTCAGAGGCTCCCAGGAGCACAGGGCATTCCCAACTTCGTTTCTTCCTCAGAAATCCCAGAGCCATTTCCCAAATTGGGATGAATCCACCTTTTCAGTTCAAACCCAACAAAATCTTGGTGCTCCCAAGTGACATCCACAACCAAACCACAGATAGCCTAGGAAATGATACAGCAGAAAAGTGTTCAAATTTGATGAGTCAGAGGCGGGCAGCCTGATCTGGGTTTGGTTCGTAAATAAACCCATCACCATTCCTTTGCGTGTCTCACTTCCGTACGGGAAAGCTACAAAATCGTATAAAAGTTGCTGCGTTTCACAGTGCACCATCCATTCAGCTTTACTCCAACGTACACGTTGTCGGAGTTGAGAAGGGTAAGTCCATTTCCGCCAAAGGGAGAGACCCTTCTCCTTTTATATTTACACTTGCAAAACAGAAACGCCTTGGTAGAGTAAGCCTGGTGGGTGCGACCTGAAGGACGGGAAGGTTGTTTTGATTAATTTATATCTTCAGATAATGCCAGGAGAAAGAGAAGTGATCCCATGATGTTGGAAACAGTGTGTTTCATCACCGTAGATATCCAGATGGAAAAGTTATGGGATAAAGAGTTTAAATGATGGGTGGATTATCTTGCACAACCACTTGTAAGTGCAAAGTTTTCAGATGTTGCTGTGATCCATGGATCACACACGCTTGGGGAAAAAGGAAGATTGGAGAATAGAAAGAATGTCCTTTCAATGTGAATGGGTTTTAAAAGGATTGCGTGGGATTAGGGAAATTATTGTGACAGCAGTGCCTATCATTCATATCATATCACGGGTATCATTCTCACAACATAAGAGATCTTAAACTGCATTTCCTGGCTGCTCCTTCCTGACAGGGCGCTCTCTTGCAGGGTTGCTGCTCAAAGATGTGCTCCCGACAGCGCTCCGGAGGCTGCCATGAAACATCCTCTCAGTCGGGAGGATGCCACGGTGGTGGCTCGTTCTGCCC
>NW_010582719.1:41577-52362 GCF_000705375.1 Tinamus guttatus
GCCCGGGAGCGGCCCAGCCACTTCCCTCACAGCGCACCCAAAACCCGGCTGTTTATGGCCAAAAGAGACGCCGTTATCTCCACCTCCCCCCTCCTTTCCCTCCCCTCGCACCTTTGAGCACTGCCTGGCCCACACTGGCCCAGCCAAACCAGTCTGGGGCCAGGCAGAAGGAAAGCAAGCCAGCAGCAAGGTTGCCCTGAGGCAACTGGGTAGACACCAGTTATGCCCTCAGGACTTAAACCCTCCTTGGCCAGGCTCTTGCCATCTGCCTTGAAGCAAGGGCAGCAGCAGGACTGCTTTGGTTTAGCTAGTGGCTGGGGGGTGTGGCCTTCTGCCAGAGCTGTCCCCGCAGCAAAACGGCTCAGATCTAAGCAGCCCTAATCCTGCAGCAAGAGCTGTGCTGTGAGGCTGGTCCCTTGGGTTCCACGCTGGCACAGCGTTAGCCGCGTGGCCACAGAGCGTCCTTCCCCAGCAGCCATCTCGACAGGGCTCCCTCGTACTCAGGAGTCCTTCTGAGTCAGAGAGGCCTAGCCAGGAAATGCAGAAAGGCAGCATTTGGCTAACAAAAATGCTTGTCGCTGTCCAGCAGAGGAATCCATCCATGGACCTTCACCTCCATAGTTCTCTCCAGGGTCCATAGCGTTCTCAGGGTTCTCTCTGGGTCCATAGTGTTCTCTCAGAGCCACCCATGAGATGCTGGTGGCATCCAAGAGCTGTGACCAGCCTGTGGCCACCCCAGTTGCCCACAACCTGCCCCTTGGTGCGTTCTGAGCCTTTCCCAGCTACCTGTGGAGAACTCAGAGCAACGTCCCTGGCCACGGCGTTGCCCTGCCTCTTCCCAGAGTGGATGCAGTCACGGCCGCCCTCTACCTCACGTCTCCCTTTGGCCACCATGTTCTTCAGCCTCCCAAAAGCAGCCCCCAGCCGTGTTACGGCTGCTGCTCTGGGACCAGAGCGGTCCCCTGTAGCAGAGGGAGCACAGGAATAGGATCATTAAGCAGAAGCATCCCTGCAATGCAAGAAAGCAGCCTGGAGATATCGATCAGAAGTCATGAGTCAAAGCAAGTATTTAAATCAGTTTGGTATCTAAATCATTGCCATTCCTTAGTGTGTCTCATTTCCCTTATATGCTAGGCACCATATAAAGGTTCCTCTGTGTTAAACCTCCTCATTCAGTCGACTTTTATCATCTAAATGTGTTTCCAATGGATGAAGAGGGTAAGTCTGCTTTTTCTGAGGCTTTATTAGCACGTAGACCTAGGTGGAGACGTCCTGCTTAGCTGGTGGCACAGGGTCTCCAGCTGTGCCGTGCTGCCTGGGTGCCCAGGGCAGAGTTCTTGGGATCTCTGTGGCTTCTTGCTGTGGTGCAGCATCACTCAGATGGCTTGGAAACGAGGGAGAGGCAGGTCACAGTGCTGGGGACCATGCGCTTCAGGAGGCTATAGACCTTGAGGAGGCCACAGCTAAGTCTGCAGTAGAACCAGCACATGGCCATTGCGTTTTCTTTGCATATTTGAGTAAACTTGCAAAGCGCTGGGCGCATTCTCCGTATTATTCAGCAACAAGCCTGTAGAGGATCCGTACTGATCGCATCTCTCTCACGGCTGTGCTGATTAACTAATCTAAAAAATCCCTGGGGATACTGAGTAACGGCAGCCTGCATCCCGCCAGTCCCATTATCTTTCACGGAGGTTTTATTTGGCCACTCTTGCAGTGCTTTAAAAACATAAACAAGGGTAATTTCTGCAATTTTTACAGACAAGATGATGAGCAGTGAGAACTGTAACAGTTATTAGATAAATTAAGGCAAAAGGATGTATTCAGATTTTGATTCTCCAGAACTACACCCTAGAGGTGAAAAACAAGTTATCCCAGTGTGCTGCTGCCCAGCCCAGGATTCCCACAGGTTCTGGTAGAGCCTTCGTGACCCTCCTGACCGCGGTCTCCCCCGCCATCCCCCAAAATGGAACAAAACATCCAAAAACAGCAGCGTCTCCTGTACCCGTGGGATGTTTTCCTCTTCCAGATATACCGCTGGTTGAGAGGGAGGTGTCCTCGCCGGCGCAGAGGCTACAGACATGAGATCTCGTCGCACTACGGCACGGGCTACTGCAGCCGTGGCGGCGTGTCGAGCCTCCGGGGACACGGCTCCTTCTTCTGCGATGGGGAAGGCTCCATTACCTACAGCCGGGCCAGTTCACCCTGCCGCTTCATGCCCAGCTCTTCCACCTTTGTCGCTGGAGGGGAATACCGATGCGCTGGTGACGGCTGTGTTGTAATAACCCGTGGGGACAGTGGGGGGTCATCTGCATGGGGCATGGCACGGGGGTCCGTGTGCGACACAGAGGGAGGACCAAGGTACAGCATTGAGGACTTGGGCAGTGCTGTGAGCTCCGGGGCTGGTGGGGCATCCAGCTACGGTGGGAGCTGGGGCTATGGCACGGGAAGAGACTCCGGCTATGGGTATGAGATGTCATCAAGAGACAAGTGCATCACAGCGGGTGAGGGCGGCGGTGGATCCGGGTACTGCGGTGGCCCAGAGATCATCTCTGGAGGCAGCGGCTGCTCCCAGTCTATGCAGCAGAAATGCCCTGTGGTCGTTCCTGAAATCAAGTCGGATCAGACCAAGCAGGAGTGCCAGTGGCCCCTCAGCCAGAAGAAGTGACCAGCCCCAAAGCCCCCCGAGTGCCCGGACAGCAGTGCCCGGGCTGTGCCACATCACGGCTCTTCTCCAGCCCCCTCGTTATCGTTCCTTCCCTGGGCCAGGCCATGCTCACGGCCAACAAATCATTGGTGCTTTGGGGCTGGGAAGGGATTGCTCCCTCCATCCTCTTTTTCTCATGGGATGGGAAATAAAACCTTCCTGCCTGCTGGAACTCCCCACTCTGTATGGTTTCTTTGTTCAAAATACAAGTGGATCTTTGATAGATACCTATGGAGTCTACTTCAAAGTGGGCTAAGGAAGATTTATCTTTCAACATACATGAAATCCGTTTCGATGTGTACTTTAGTACGATTAAAATACATAGTTTTCAATAGCGAGAGCAGCTATTGGATTTTGTGCAGTCTCTCGCAGTGGAAGGGCCCTCAACCCTCTCCAGAGCCTCGACCTCGATGCGCAGGCAGCTCCGAGCTAGGTTGAGCGGATAGGCAGAACTCCCAGGTGATTTCCAGCTGATTATTATTTACACAGTGACCTTGGGAATGCGAGATTGTTTACCTGGAAACAATTATCTACCAAGCTCCTGTCCCAAAGAGATTGCAGGGGATGTTGTAAGCCCGAGCACGTAAACCTTTGCTTGCACCAGGGGCATGGCGCAACATGAATGAACTCATTTGCTTCTTTGGAGTAACCTTATGGCATTTTTTGATAAAATTGGGTCCTAAATTAGGAAGAAGGAAGAAGACGCTGATCCTGTGGTTCCTCTGTGCCACGCTGATAGGACAGTGGAGGTTTCAACTTCAGGGGCCGGTTGCCTCGTGGAATATGGCAAACTTTTAGGGCTTCAGGACTATTCTCTGTTTTTCTTTTGTTTACTTTTTGACTCATCCAATATTAGTAATGCAGGAAAAGACACCCAGTGAACTGGTCATATGTGTCTGTCCGTAATTGTTACTCCCTGTCCCACCTGGCCGTTGCTCCACATGCTTCGATACGAACCAAGACAGATCAGATAACAGACGCAGGACAGAAGGGGGAAATTGCTCTTGCGCCCGGTGCTTGCGCGTTGCTCTGCTGCAGCGAAGCCGCGGGCCTGGGGCGCATGCACAGAGCACGTCGGAGCAGCGCCGCGCGCGCGGGCTGCAGAGGGATTCTCCGGCACGTACGGCTCGCCTGCAGCGGGAAGCAGGAGACAGGTGGAGTCTGAGTTTTACACACAGACACACACACACGTTCGCACACGCAGATTTCCTTCCCGCCTCCCTGCCTGCGCAATATGGGAAGAACGATAACTCTTTTGTTGCAAGAGGCGCTAATAACTTGGAGATCTCGTTCACAAGCGTGTCCGTGCTTGCCAAAGCGCTGCCCTTCTGCCTCGGTGCATCACCAGCTGCATGCAGACACACAGGCTGAAAGGTAAACACGTATTTGGCATCTTCGCAGAAGATGAAAGTCACAACCTGATGCCTCTAGACACAAACCAAAGAAAATACTTCTAGAGATAGCAAGTGTTAGCCACCCCTCTGCAGCTTCAGATGTTCAGCTGCTTTCTGCCCTCCAAAACCTTGCGCCTGCAGTGTTTGCAGAGAGATTAAGACACAAACTGAGGTGCTCAGTAAGATGAAAGGAAAACTGCTGAAGCTGC
Source organism: Tinamus guttatus (assembly GCF_000705375.1). The sequence continues at coordinate 45,885 of NW_010582719.1, forward strand.
ATGATCCGGATGCTAATGAAAGGGAAAAGAGAAAGCTGTGGTGGCTGCAGTCAGTTCTCCGCTGGGAGCACCCCGGGAGCATCGGCAAAGCCGCGGTCGTACCGCAAGCGGCATCGGGGCCGGGCAGGCACCGGCCTCGCGGCATTTGCATGGAGGCTCCGTTCTCCTGCCACCCCCTCCTGCCCCGGGGCAGAGCGGGTGAGACGGCCTCGTGTGCTGGGCCCTGATAAGGGGCTCTGACCTCAGCCTTGCTCACAACTTACTCACACGCCGGGTTTGCTCAATCAGCACCTGCCAGCGAGCCTTTCCCATCACGGACAGGGGCTGCTTGAGGGACAGACTAAATATATATATCTATATATATAAGGAAAAAGAAAAACATTTCAAAAGAAGAATTCTGCCTGGAACTTTTCAATATTGGCCAGAAGAGATGTCAACTGTGTTGATTAGCAGTAATTATGCCAAAACCAGTGAAATGGCTGTAAAATCTATTTACAGGAAAGGGTTGTGCTCACTGAGACCGCACTACAGCTTTTGGGAATTCACTAGTACAAGCCAAGACTTTCCAAGGTTCCCCACATGGATCCCCTGGCTGCCGCAGCACGCTGTCACTCTGCAGTGGTCACAGATTTCGTTCTTCCCGTTTTATCACTACAGAAGGTGACCAAGACACCAGGGAAATGAGCCCCAGACAGGGAGCGAAGGCAGGGAGGGGATGCCGAGCCCCTCCACGACCAGCTGGCACCGCTGCAGGCAGCCGTAGGCACATTACGGAGTGAAGGTGCCTGTAAAGATGCTGTAGGAATTTTTAGGAATTTTAGGAATTAGGTTTAGAAAAACCATCTGAAAGCCTAAAAGTGGCAGCTCTTGTCCACTGTGCAAAGCCCCAGTCATTCCAGGACGGGTCGGAGGGAGCCATGGCCAGGCCCTGCAACCTCACTCCTCGCCAGGCTCGAGGTGAGAGGTTCCAGCAGAACAAGAACCCCAAAAGCACCAGCTTTGCCATCAGTTTTGCAACGTAGAACTCATCCTGGCATGACAGTGAGGCAGCCGAGCCACCCACACAGTTTTCACTCTTGGTGCCTTACCACTGGCATGGGGCAGGGTGGCAATTAAAACTGTGTAACACAGGGAAGACAATCTAAAATATGACAAGTCAATCAAAGGAAGCAGGTTGAATAAGCTTTTGAAGGTGGTAGATAATTAGAGGTGTGGCTGTTTTGTAAATACATTGGTCATTTCTCCTCGGGGGTTATTGCATTTTCAGGAAGAGCGCTAGGAATCGTATAAAAGTTCCCACAGCGCAGAGCACCTCATTCATTCGCCTTTGCTCCCTCTTCTCAGTGTTCCCAGCTACATCCAGGGTAAGTTTCTACTCCATGGCTGACGGTTTCTATGAAAATTTGCTGTATTCTTACAAAGATCAGTCTCTTTGCAGATACTGAGGTTGTCGAGAGATCGATTCTTTCTCAGGGGCTGGGACAGTTTTATTCAATCAAAATTGCTTTTGAGGCTGCTAATACTGTTCTTATTATGTACTAATATGTTCAGATTGCTTCCGTGTTCCTGTTTCCTAGTTTTCTAAGGACAAATGGGAATTAAAGGAAGTGAGGAATGGGGTGTGAGAATGAATGAGAGGTGGTAGGCTATTTTTCAGAAGAGACCTTGGGAGATAGGTGCCAGGTTCCTGTTCAAGCTGGGATTTTAGTTGTATTTACAAGCCTGACTCCACTAATAAATTCCTCTGGAAGATGTAAATCTTCAGGAATTGGAAGGATCAAGATGTCCTTGAAGAAATGTGGGACTGAACTGAGAAGGCAGTTCTAAAAACAGGAGGGAGGGTAGGTGTATTCCTCGTGCCCTTTGCGCTTTGGCTCTTCTTGCCCTGGAATAATCCCCGAGCCTCTTGTATGAGTCCTTCTGGGATACAGAAAGGGAATCCAGGGAGATGGAGTGCAATGTCGGGCAGAAACGGGGATTCAGGCAGCCACAGGAGTTTGTGAAGGCCTTTGGCTGATATAGCCCTGCAGGAAGAAGGCTTCAAGCCTGGAAAGCAGCCTAGGAGGACAGGCAAATGCCATGGAGCCTTAGGAGATGAATGCTGAGCAATGCATAGATAAATGGTAAACACACAGAACAAATCTGAGCTAGAATAGAGAGGAGAAAGCAGTGCTGTTCGTGCGCACTCACGGAGGCTCCTCTCCCTCCCAGGGCTCCCGTTGAAGATGTGCTCCCGTGGAGACCGCGGCTGCCACAGCACCGAGCGCTCCTCCCGGAGGACGTCGTGTGCCACGAAGTGAGGCCCGTGCCGGGCGTCACGCCGGTGGTGGTGCTGCCTCCGCAGGAGCCCGTGGTCACCCAGGTGCCGGTGGCCCCCGCTCCTTGCCAGCAGCAGCAGCAGATCAAGCAGCCGGTGCAGTGGCCCCCGCAGCAGCAGAAGTGAAGCGGCGAGAAGGAGCCCGTGGTCAGCGCACACTGCAGGGCCGCATTTTCCTCTCCCCCTCAAGATGCAGCCCGGAGCTTGGGCAGGCCCTGCCGCTTCCCTCCCGCACAGATACTCCCTCCTTCGCCTGATAATGCAAAGTGATGTTAACCTGCCAGAAATGTGATTTATTCTCTCGTGTTCCAGTATTTGAATCCGTTGATTTCCTGCTTCTGTCTTCAGTAGCAAAGATATGATATTAAAACCTAAAGCTCACAAAGAATCCTGGTGTCCTGGTGTGTGCGTCCCTCATGCGCTCTGCCTTGTCTCAGCTCCGCTCCTGAGTCCATATCTCTTAATGAACGGAGCTTTCTACAGTTTGCCAAAGGTTGTGTGTGCCTCCCCCCTTCCATTGCACTTCCGTATCGGTGACGCACACAAGCTCAGCTCTTTGGTCCCCGTATCTAGTGCATCTTCCAGACAAATCTAGATTTAGGAAAGCTGTCTGCGGGTGAAGGTGCAGAGAGCTGCATCATTTGTTAATCCCACAAGAGGGAATAGCAAATGGACAACTGTCCATAAGAGTCTAGAGCAACATTTCTTATTTCACTAGATTCATCCCTCAGTTCTTTTCCGGTGTCCGTAGACACAGAGGTAGATATCTACGGAAATTGGTGCCTCTGTGGGATGGGTGCAGTATTGTGTGTAATGCATTAGATATTTAATTAGGAGAAAAAAAAACTTTGTACTAAATCTTTGAAAGGAACAAGGAACTTATTATTAGCACTTGTTTTATTATTACTCTTAATTAAAATAATGAGCAGCATCATTCTAGTATGTTGCAGTACATGGTTGCAAGGTCAGGGCTGTGCAGCTCCCGCTGACAGGAGCTTTTCATGGTGTCCTGGACAGTCACATCCACCCAGATCCTCAGACAATCATTTGCCAATGCTGAACCCACCTGCACCAAACAGGAGGTAGGAATCAAAGCAGAGGAGGCTCCGGGCTGGGATTCAATCTGACTAGAAAGGTTTGAGGGAGATAAAATCTCCCGTCAATTCTTTCTAGGCAGTCCAAGTTTTCACCTACGCTGCCAGCTCACCCGCAGCACTGCAGGTTGTGACATTTGAAGACATTCTCGGTATGAGCCTGAGGAACAGAGGCAGCAAATCTCTTTGTAGCTGTGAGTTTTGTTATCTCCGCATACACAGCCAGAAAGTGGATTGCATAAATTCAGCAGAAACAGCCCTCCCACCGCAGAACACAGAGGCCACATTGGCCGTGATGCTTGAACAGAGGACAACCTCTGCAGAGGACGCTTTCTGGTCAGCATCTTGTTCAAGTGAGGAGGAGACAAGGGGAAGGAACAGACTGAAAAAGCAGGATAAGCCCAAGGAAGCCTCAGGAGCGCGAGAGGCAGGGGCTGGTCCTCAGAGCATGTTCCTACACGTGTTGTGCTTCACTCCTCCATGCACTACATCTCCCTTCTGTCCTTGCCACCACCGCTGCCCATCGGAGAACCTTTACAACAGGGCCATAGCAGGTTGAGTTCAAGTTGAAGAACCACCCTCTCCCAGAAGAGCTCTTCATCTTGGTCAAGGGGTAAACCTAAAGGAAAGACCCTTCCCTGTGATGGAAGCAGAATCCCAGACTAGTTGGAGATGGAAGGGACCTCTGGACATCATCTGGTCCAAACCTCCTTCTCAAGCAAGACCAGCTGGTATAGGTCAATTAGGACTATGTCCAGTCAGGATTTGAGATTAAAGTCCCAGATACTATACCATTCCTCCCACAAATGAGATATTAGACAAAAAAAAAAGTTATTATTTTAAATGTTTGGCTACCAATGAAATATAAGCATTGTTCTATAGAAAGTCTCTCTATTGCACTATTTATAAAAATAAGCTATTTGCATTTAGTCAGAGCCATGTCAAGACACGGTAGATAAACACAGAGCTATAATGGAAAAATAAGCTGCCATGATCCATTGTAATCACTTACTTCAGACAACACAGAGTGATCCCAATTCATTCTAAAGGGAATGGGCTGGAGTGGGAAAGCTTTATAGAGTCTCGGGCTGGAGTGGTGATCCACCAGTGGAGAATGGGGGCTTCGTGTTCCCCTGACCACAGCCGGTTTTATTGGCTGCTCTTGATTCCTGACATTTTTACGGGACTCACTCTTCTCTTTTTTATATGATGATAGAGCTAATCCCATACAGGATCAAAGATTTTAAAGGCTTTGCCTAACAAAGGCCTGCTTAAGACTTTGCCACAAAGTATTTATAGGTTGGTTTTGTATATTGTGATACTGAAATGCAGGTGCAAACAAACTGGTTCAAGGGATCCCAGTGAGTCAGTAGAAGACTACTCGAAATCAGTTGTGCCTGACGCCTAATCCCACAGTGCCATCCCAGTGCTGACACATCCCTGCCTTTTATGTGACAAGAATATGTAATTGCCAGGTTATATGGGCATGACCTGTAAGTAGACATGGGGAGGAAGACTTGAGTTCATACATGATTCATAGGAAAATCCAGATTCAAACACATCTGCCTCTACTCCATTACTCTGTTTTGGTTCTTTTTTCTTGAACCATCACACTATCTAATGCATATTGTGGAAGAGCTACCGAAAGACCATGATTGAGTACTGAAATCAGGACAGCAGTACTAGGAGAGCCCTCAAACCCCAGCTAATAGTCCAAATATTGGCTTCAACATTATCTTGAAATAAAAGTTTGAGTCTTTATCTGGAAGCAAGCACATGGCCCATCGTTTTACAACCACAGCTGGTAGACATCTCAGCAGGGCCTAAAGGAACGAGCTCCAGAAATCATTTAAGTGCTTCTGAAAATGGGAAGTGAAAGAAATCTCACTTCTGGGAGATCAGGCATGCTCAAACTTTTCTGCTCCAGGGTTTGGTTCCACTGCCATGAACACTAAAATGGCATCTTTTGCAGGAGAAAAAGACATCTTTCATAGAACACTGTGCAGCTAGGCTGAAAGTATGAGCAAGGGACTCTCATTAAACATCCAGTACCATTGAGCAATTCAGCTAGATTATTCCTGCCATAAGCATCATCCAGATGAGTTGCCATTAGTAATCTTTTTTTTTTTTCTCATGCGACAGTGTAATCACATTTAACTCTTGGTCCATGTGACTTCCCCACACAGCTTAAGGAACTGGTATTTCTGAATGACAAACATCTCTCCCACCCGATACTTCTTGTCCATGACCAGATCTCTTAATATCTTCGGTATTGGCGTCCCTTCACGTGAAGTAGGTGCACAAATACCTTCCAATCTCTTTCATAGAGACGTAAAAGAATTAACGTGCTATTAATATCCTATGGGACAATTATAATGCTAAAAACACAAGGCATCAAAGGGAAAATGTCGGAAGCTGAATACAGCGGATAGAAATGGGCTGGTATATGTAATTAGGTTACACTTATTGCTAGGAGATGTCTCATGTCCTAGATAACCCTTTGAACAGTATAAAAGGTCTCTCTTCCCAGTTTTCCTCATTCGCTGCTCTGCGCTCACATACATTCGTTCCTGCTGCTGAAGGGGTGAGTCCAATTTTTCTGTTTCTCCCTAATGAGGGACATTTGCTTCCATGCAGACTTTGGTGGGGCTGGACAATGATAGTTCACGTCTTACCACTGGACATTGGTCAGGCTTGAGACCAAGTCCCTGTAGGTAAACTATTTTATTAATGCAAATTACAAGTGGGATATGTTCTTAACAGGCAGAGGATCAGACTCTATAAAATCTTGACTATAGCCTTGAAGCTACAGACAGAGAAGAACAGCCAGAGGATCTAATGGAGAAGATATTTCCACAGTTTTTGAGGAGAGGGGACAGGGAAGACTGAGTCTTGGTATGGGCTTGGATCTTTGCTCAAAAACAAATTTGATCAAAAACAAGTTGCATCTGTAAAAGATCATGTCTTTAGTAGGAGCTGTAGGTTGTCTTCAAGGACCTAAGCGGCATCGATGTTGCCTTATCCATGAATGAACAAGAGCAGAGAGCTTCCTTGGAAATCCGCAGCC
>NW_010582720.1:0-11416 GCF_000705375.1 Tinamus guttatus
TTTTTTTTTTTTTTATGTAATGCTAAGTACCTTTCTAAGTCCCGTATGACTCAGACTTTCTTCCTGAGTTGCAGCTGGTTCCAACTTTTCTTGGAAGGTCTGGAGCAGGAAAGACTAAATGAGTAAACATAAAAACAAGAAAACGTTCCGGAGAGCAGAGGGAGAGGGCAGTGTAGTGTTGGCAGGAACAGATACGGGGCGTACGCACCCCAGCTTGTCTTCACTTGGCTGCTAGCACGCTGCGAGGCAGCTCAGCTTGCTTTTTTTCTAAACCTCTCTAGGTGAGCTGCCTGTGAGCTGCCCAGGTGAATACACACTGACTCACCCTCCACTCAGGAAATGAGTTAGCTGGTGACTTCAACCGCCTCTCTTTGCACAGTTACTGCAGGAATTGAAGCATCCTGGTTCTAAATATGGTTCATAACAAATCTCTTTGCTATAATGCTCTTATGACAAAAGAAAGTTTCTTGCATGCAGAAACTGATGAACAGTTCTCAAGCTTGAAAAGTAAACACGGTTAGAAGCAAATAGGTCTGCATTTGTGGTGATGGTTGTGTACAAACCTGCTTCCTCTGCTGCTAGCGAGGCAACCACGCAGCACCCACTGGCCCTGCATCGGAGGATTTTTATCGAGACCCTGCAAGGCAATCACAACACAGGTTCTGTGCACAACAACAACAAAAACATGCAGGAATTTTGTGCAACATATCACCAAGGGAAAACAGGCGCAAAACAAGCCCTCCAGTCCCCTGCAAGTGAGTGGCACAGTTCCTAGCACGGTGGAACAGCCCAGAGACAGATCTAGCCTCTCTTGGGCATATTTATTTAAACACCCAAGACCAAGAGAAGGTGGGGTGGAAACAAGGGACAGTGTGTCACTCAGAGGGAAATCTGAAGAGTGAATGATTAGACAACTTCTTGAGTATCATGCTGAAAAGAGCATGGAATTCAAATGAGTCTTCTTGCACATGCATCTTTCAAGGTTTAACCACAAAACCAGGCTTATTTTTCCAAGAGAGCTTGAAGAGGTTTGCTTCTTGCTGGGCTTTGTTAGACCAAACTTTTTGTTTGTTACACCAGTTCTTACATGGGGAGATGAAAACCAGGGGAGTGCAGGAATTCAACATGGCTACTAAAATTCAGCCATATCATAACAGCAGTGTTATACCCTGCATCTTTTTTTTTATATATCTATTACTGTGTAGCAACTACATATGTCACCCAAACCTGTGGCTGAACTTTTTACAGCCCAAGGAGGTGATCCATGGAGATTCTTTTCTTGTTGAACTTTGCATTTCCAAGGCACCAATAAAAATGAAATACTGATCAAGCTGCTTCATCTGCAAGTGAAGAGATGCTCCACTTCCTGTCTATTACATAATTGTATTTACTGATCTGCCCACATCACTGCTTAAAATGAAATCTGAATCCCAAACAATAATACTCCACTTCTATGCATCTCAGCTAACAAAGGGAAAAGAATAATAAAAACAGGACCTCTTAGCACTGCTTGCTGTATGGTATAAATTAATTTATTTTAAATCATTGAGAACTTGAGGAAGAGTCATTCCAGATTCAGGAAGTTATAATATCAGTTAGCTCAGATACATTATATCTATCTGTCCCACTGCTGCCTGAGAGCCAGTATCCTCACACCAATGCCCAGTTTTCCCCTCTCTTCCAGACAGTGGAACTGAGGACGCTCTGTAACCTATGTCCATGTTACCAGAACAGCTCAGTGGGTAAATAACCCAGCAGGCTGCTGACTCAACTGATAAGCACACCCACAAGTGCACTTCCTTCTGAGCAGTCTGTTAGCAATAGACAAAAAGGACAGAAAACCTGCAGTGGAAATCCCAGTCTACTTGGCAACTTTAGGTTTTCACCTAACACATACACTAGAAGATTTGATTCAAGTTTGCAGCATCAGTTACTAAGAGGCTCCTGGACTTTGTTGAAAAACACAAGAAGCTAAAATTAATCAGTGCAGGGAAGGCATTACCACCACCGAGTTTAAGTTGATGAGATTTGGACAACAGAATTTATTTGGCTAAATAAGATCCCTGAAATCACCAAAGTTGCAGAGGGCCTTGGGAGGTCTCTAGTCCAACCTGCTGCTCAAAGCAGAGAAACAACAAATTCAGATCCAAACCCAGGATTTTGAGTGGTCTGGTCTCAAATATCTCCAAGGACAACCACTCCAGAGCCCTGTTTGAGTGCTCATCTGGTCTCATAGTGAAACTTTCTCCCTCTATCCCTCTGCAAACTGCAACCACAGTGCTGCCCTCATGGGCATGTCCTCTCATCCTGCCCACAAGCACTCACCTTGTCTCAGGTTCTCACAGAGCATGTTAGATGTGCACAGCCGAGGGGGCTCTAGTTTCTCTGGTGTTTGCCACACCACACAAGTCTGCACACAAGCTCTGAGGTGGGCCCCCTTTAAACCGCGTTCTTCTTCCCAAGGGCTCTCTGGCAGAGACCACCGTGCCCTGGGTATTCACCACCTAAGTGACTCCAAAGCCACAGTTAACATCTGTTCACCTCACTTGGCAACTGGACACAGTTCCCTGACCAGACACGGGGGTCATGATGCATAAGAAGCCCTTTTGCAGATAGCAGGGGGCACGGGCTCCCAGCCTCTCTGCCTTACACCTCTCATCTGGTCTCTCAGCTGTCCAGACCTTGAGCACTTACCTCCAAAATATTTTTGCAAAGGTTTTTGTGTCTCCAGTTCCCTTGTGCTGTGCAGGCCCAACGCCTCTGTTCCCATCAACCTGCTGCCTCAAACAGAAAGGGTTCCCACAGGCTAGGGAAGATGCCCCTCACAGAAAATCCCAAACTTGACACAAGGGAAAAACTGCCAAAATAAATAAAATTAAAAAAGCATTTCCCAAACCTTGCACCTAGATGAACAAAATGAATAAAAAGTCCATTTGCATAAAAGAAAAAAAATGCATAAACAACAATGCCAAAAAGAAACTCCAATACTGGGGATCTGCCCCACCACCCCGCATGCCAAACTGGCAAAAATTTGGGGGGGGGGAGGGGGAGAAAAAAAAAAGAAAAAGAGGAAGGAAAACAGAAAGGAAAAAACAAAAACAACAACAACAACAACAACAACAAAAAACAAACCACCTGATATAAATGGACAGATTGCAGTGGGGTTTTGGCCAAACTCCTCTTAGAGTTATTTTTGATCAAATTAGGGATCATGAATTTTATTATCCTATACTGAAGTACTGCACTGAAGGTAACCAAATGCCAGTGGAAGGGATTCCTGGCTATCAAACTGACAGAAGTTATATTCCAGGGAGCAGTATTTTTAGGAGCTATGTGGAATGTCAGCTGCATATATGAATGAATTTCACACTCTAAATGTGGCTATAATCCTGATGGCAAATGGGATCTGTGTGTGGTCTGTACATTGTTCGGTGGTGCCCAAAACTGCCAGCGAAAACAATGCTCACAAGTTCCAGGCACTGCCTCGTGTTGTTGCTAAGCATGAAGCTCTTCGTGACTGTAACTCGACATCGATTGCATGCCGGAAGAGCCTTGCACAGATGACTTCACGAAACAAAATTAAGAGTCATACATAAGAGAGGACATTGCCACAGCTCTGGCGTAATTAGGAGCCATCATCATCAAAGACAGGAAATTGGCACATCTGCTTTTTCAGGCTACTGATCCAAGAGCGAATTGTGCACACAGTCAAGGGGAGCTCTGCTGCAGCTTGCTAGCGCTGCAAAGCTGTCTTTGCATAAATATTTACATAATTTCCCCTAACAGCAGTACAGGCATTTGTTTTTATCATTTATCCTCCTATTTATTATTTTCCTTTTCTGCTTCTAAGCCAGCAAGGGAAGCATTGACATGACGTTGTAATGCTCTCCTCCTCTTTTTCTTCCCAAACAGGGCTCAGACAAGATAAACACTAGTAACTTTTTAACCAGTATAACCCAAAGTAGAACGAAAGTTACATTTTGGTTTGGATGTACCCTGCTAGGGGATGGATCCTTCGATCCTTCTCCTCACAAAGTCAGTGATGAAACTGTAGCAAATTCAATAGCTGCAGGATCAAGAGCCACTTTGAATTTCCTTGTGCATTTTATTTTATTTTCCTCCTCCTCCTTCTTTTTTTTTCTCTTTTTCCTTCAGATATCTGCTCAGAAATTTGCAGCTCTCTTCACGGAATGCAGCGATCTTTGTGGAGAGTTTACTCTGTTTCATTTCTCCTTCTCCTCTGGTTGTGTAGCTGTTTCCTGAGAAGACCAAAAAGGGTCACTACAACTCTAGAGTTGTGCTAAAAACCCCATTCTAAGTTATTCCTCTGCGCTGCGTTGAGCCAGCAGTGGCCAGAGAGGGAGTTTGATGTTTTCTAGCACAGATTTTTTTTTTTCTCTTCTCCTCACTCTTCTTTGTTTTCATCCCCGCTGGTCACCAAGAGCAGAGTGGAAACTAACAGTTCTGCAAAAGTTGCCTTGTGCTCCTGTTGAGCAAACCAGTCAGCAGATAATCATACTGAAACATAAGGGAGCCCTTTCCACGTGTGCTGAGACCATGAATCAATTATTATCCCTGGCTCATCTGGACAAATAATGGCCCAATATGCACATACTGGTGAAAGAATTCCATATTCTTACATTTCTAGCTTCTCTCATCCAACATATTGACAATGTTTAGGTTTTCTGTTTTTTTGGAGTTGAGATTTTTTTTAAAAAATGCAATTTTATGTGCAAACAAGCACAAACAAATCAGAAGACCCCCCACACACACACACACACAAAATGACTACACTGTCTTGGAAAGAAATTATTCAGGAATTCTCAGCTTCTGTAATTCCCAGATTTGTCTAGACATCTGGATGATGCATGCAAGAACACCTACTAACATGACAGTCCCTGTGTTACTTAACACTATCCTTTTTGTTTATTCATTTATACACTCATATATCAAAAGCAGGGGAAAAAAAAGGATTTGCATTGCTAATCTACATTACCTGCAGCCATTGTATCAGAGCAAGAAGGTGGTGTATTATATTCTCGAAACAGTCTCTGAAGTATCACTTGCACACAGGCTGAACAGGCCTCTCTGAAACTGTGAAAAAGGGCCAAGGTGTTTTAACCTCTCCTGTATCATTTTGCTCCTGTAGCATGTGGCAAAATGTCAGATCTGAACCTTACTCAGAATGTACACTTAACCCTACAGTTCTGCAACCACATACAAAGCTGAATTTCTTCCAGAGAAAATTTTGGCAATCTGAGCTTCCTGTAGAAAGTAGAGTGTCTCACAGGTATTGCTCAGAGGTATCCTGGGCAAGAATTAGCCTTAGTGAATGATCAAAAAGACTGCCCAACGTTTTGTAATCTATAGAAAAAAAAAAGAAAAAAAGAAAAATGCAATGTTTTGTAATCTATAGAAAAAAAAAAAGAAAAAAAGAAAAAAGAAAAGAAAAGAAAACAACAAGAAGACAGAAGCAAAAAAAAAATACTGTTCATCAATTTACTGATCCACTCTTGCTTGGTTAAGCCAGATGACCTCCTCATCTAATGGCAGGGCCAGGCTTTCAGCTGGGTTGCATTAAAGCTGCAAGTAGATTTTTTGCTCCAACTATTTAGTTCTGAAATAAACTGAGTTCAGCTGGGCACACAAGCATCTTGTCTAAGGCCTTCCTTAACACTCTCTAAAAAGAAGGTGTGGGTGGGTGGATTTTACGGGAGAACACGTGGGCAAGTTACCTGTAAGTGCTGAAGCAAAAGACTGAAGTTGTATAATCCCAGAAATGTCTTAAACTGCCCTGATTACTACTTTGTCTGTAATAAAACTTGGCACTGATTTTACGTTGATCTATGCATCAACCTTCCACGTGAACATTTCTGCTGCTATTGCTAGGTTATTTTTAAGCTGTATGTACGAATTCTCAGTGATTTCCCTCTTCTACAATCAGCTAACACCTTCTTTCCATCCTTTGTATATTGCATACAGGAATAAAGAACTCTTTAAAGAACAGCAAATATTCCTTTTCTGCTTTGTCCACCTACCATAGCAAAAATATTACCCCTCAGTATGGGACAATAAGTCCTCAAATCACTAAAAAAAAAAAAAAAAAAAAAAAAACTTTTTCTTTTCATGACCATTTTTTTTCCGTTAAAACACACAGAGGCTTGCCTGTAAATACAGGATTCAAACTATTGCTTCCATAGAACAAAGAAAATGCTTAAAATTAAACAAACTGTGAAGTACTTACATAAGAGCCATCTGCTCCAAAGTCTCCCAGTTGTGCATGATGATTGTTTGAGGTTCAAATTGACCATGTCCCTAACCTGGGAAACACTGCGCAGCCCTAAGAGTAGTGGTGCTGAAAAGAAAGAGCTTGCTTGCTTGACGGGGTTGGCCATCCAACATCAGAATATGAATGACCTGAAGTTCCTGCAAAGGCAGAAGCATGGACTGCATCTCCTACTGAGCAGTGGTCTGCCTGCAAAGCGTGCCAGCAGGATAAAATAATAGCAGACTCACCCTTCCTTCCCCAGACTGAAAACAGGCAGAAATGAAACACAACCCTATAATTTGGCAGATATAAAAAGTTTGGAGCAGACCAGCTGGCTTTGGATGCATGAAGAAACTTTAGACAGCACATGTTTTGGGAGATGCATTCTCTACAAATGCTTCTCTCCAAACGTTTTTCTCCAAATGCTATCAGTTCAGTAGTTTCTCCCTGATTTCTTTGTTTTTCTTTGTTTTCCCTTTAATGCACTGTACTGCTGGTGAATGTTGTGTCATTGTGTTGTTGTGCTGTAGATATTCTTGCGCTGAAGATCGATGGGAGAGTGAGCGAAAAGGACTTTTTTGTTACTCCAGATGTGGAACAAAACACAGAAAACATCTCACCCAGTGTGAGGATGAAAATGGACAGTAAGTCTTGGCCTTCCGGCACAAGCAAGAGCATTAGGAATCCTCTTCCCTCATTCTAATGCAACTTTCTCTCATTTTGGCATCCTAATAATCCCCAGTTCAGCTAACTGGATACAAGCAAGTTCTCCAAGGGCACTGAAGGGAGCAGCACGTGCATCAAGTTTAGCTTGTGTCTTGCAGCATTTCTGAATTTAGCTTCATGAGTCTGTCTTTCTGGTGGATTTGTATATAAGCCATTTCTTGGAATTGCACTTCCTGATGGGGTAATCACGTAGTGAAAAATGCCTAGCTTTATGGGGTTAAACTATTAAGTTTAGCTTAACATTTAGCACTTGAGGGCTCCTATAATGCTGAGTGAAGAAGGGAAGGAGGTGAGAGAGACATAACTGACTAATGAGTTCTGAGGATTAAGAAAAGGAGGCCTCCAGGCCATTGTGCAGCTGAAGCCAACAAAACGTAAACTGCCACAAGCAATTCCTCTGCACCTTGGTGCTTATCTTTGTCTCATCTAACCATTTCAGCAAAACACACTTGATTTATGTGCTACTTCATCATAAACCACAGAAGAGAAAAGGAATTCACACACTTGGAAACAAGAAAGGAGCAAACTATGGCTACCACAAATCTCAACTTGGCATGAAACATTCCAAAAACAGCTGGTCACATGCATTTGAAGTAAGATGTCCAACAGTTGGATAATATGATGTGGATTCCCAGACAAGAAAAACACTCCCAAAGCTCTGGGCTGATTTGTGTAGCTCTGAACATCAATGTACAAGGTTGTTCTGACAACTTTTAGGATGCCTGCTCTGCTACATCGCATGCTTCTGCAAAGAGAGAGGCCAGCATTGCTCAGCATTTCTGAAATGTAACATATTATGAGCCCTTCTTGGGGTCTTGGACAAAGCACAGCCTGCTCAGTCCTTAATCTTCTGTGTTTTGTGCATCCACAGGAATGGTAAAATATAGTTTACTTACCCTTTGGCCTTGCTACCTGAAACCATTAAGAACATAGTGAGCCAGATCTTTAGCAGATACACACCATTGATGGTCCATGGCACTGGAGAATGTATTCTGACATGGATATGCTGGGTCTCATCACTTTGCACGCAGGAAAGTCATCCCAAGAGAGCAGGAGATGCAATGAAATTAAAGGAGAGAGCATCTCCAGTGGGCTGCATTTAGGTACAACTTTCCCTGCTCTTAGGAAGAGGCCTACAATCCTTTCTGGCACAGGCTATGGGCCTGGTGCAGCTAAAAGCCCCGTGAAAACTGCATGAGCATTGGCAGGTCATTGTCATAATTACAAAGAATAATAATAGTAAAAAAAAAAAATGCACTGTATCTGTTCAGATGAAACATTAGTTACTGGTGGAGTAAGTTTTACAGATAAGGTAGGACTGAATTCTATGTTAATTTTACTTTTTTAAAATTATTTTAATTTCATGTATCCCTTTTAAAAACGCCCTTTCTTCATCGTGTTCTAGCTGCCTGTGAGCTGTTTCATCTACTTGTTGTATTTGTGCTGAAATCAAAATTAAATTACTTTGAAAGGAAAAAAATATATATAGCACCAGTATAGATTTAACAATACATTTGTTTGGAGTTTAATGTATCACACATACCTACACATGGGGAATGCTGACAACAGTCTGCAGTCCTCATGTCCTTCTTCCTTTAAAAAATAACATTTGTTCTAGATGACTAAAGTTGTTCATAAGTCTGCATCAGGGAAAACAGAAATTATTTGTTTGATCTCACAATAGTGGAACTGTGTTGTGATTCTATCTAACAAGAAAACACTTCAGAATTCTGTGTGAAGTGCTGTCGTTCCAACAATCAATTCAACATGGGAATCCTTTTTGTTAGAAGTGACAAGGAGAAGATGAATGTTAAAGATATCAACTTTGCCAGCTTATCATTGGTGTGACTGACACGGGATTCTTCTTGTATTTTATCATGCGTGAACAAGAAAGACATTGACTCAAAGGCAGGCTCAATGGGGATGACAAATACCAATCCACCACACTGTCTATTTTTCTCACCTATCAACGACATTTTGTTTAAATGCTCATGCTATCTGGATTCTCCGAGCTGTATGCCAGCCTCTATAAAACAGGGATCCCACTGTGAAAGCTTGCACTAAACCATGTTTCTGTGATAGCCACATCAGTTCTTGTAAAAAAAAAAAAAATGTGTAACAGACATGCTTCTCTTCTGACTTTGTTTGTTTGTTTGTTTGAACCTCACATCGGAGCCTCAGTGAGGGGGCTCTGCCATGTCTACACCAAGAGCATTTCAAGAGCTCTGCAGGAACCGGGTAGCAACAGATTGCTACCAGGGGGGTTTGAAGCTTACCTTGCATGTCCTGGAGAAGCACAGCCAGCCACAGAAGCGATGCAGGAGTTCCTGATGACCGTATGGTATTGGATTGGGAAGAATCTTCTCAAGCTTAAAGAACAGAAAAGATAAAAAATGGAAAATCTGCTTCACTAGTAGCCTAGAGGCCAGGGAAATCCTGTGGGGAAAAAAAAATCACATGAAAAACACGCAACCCCAAGGGAAATGCACATAAGATGGTCCAGCTAAGAAATTGTACATTTACTTTGAGGCAAAATATTGAGCATCTTGGGAACAAATGGTAGGGTTCAAGGTAATATCCTCTACACAGCCCAAATATTCCGTAAAAATATTAATGAAAGCCACAAGGCCATGACAGCTTATTGCCAGTCACAGGCTCACCCTAACTCATGAATAATTTATTTGGCAGTTGATGGGGAACAAGAGTAATTTCTGGGGGATTTTTGTCTTGGTAAATTGCTCATCCTCTGACCAATTTGACTGCAAACCATTCATTTCAGAGGAATTGTCAGCTACCGAGAGAAACATGTTTTTTTCTCATAAGGCATTTGGCACCTTTGAACTGTGTTTTATCTTTCCACAGTTGGACAGCCTTATTGACTCAATGCTCCTGTGATTGATATTATGATGGGAGACAGGTTTTTGTTAAATTTGAGAGCTCTAACAAATGTGATAGTCCCTCTTCCTGCTTGGCTAGTAAGATGTAACTTAACACATTGAAGACCGAATGCTCAGTTTAGCCCCAATCTGAAGTCTGCTGAGAAATTGAGTGCTTGAGAACCCAATGTCTTTACTTTTCTTGCATTATAATGCAAATGTGATTTACTGTAAATTAAAACTGCTCAAAGTAGATGCTATTAAAACAAAGTTGGGTGCATATTAAGTGGTGAAAAGATGAATACTAATTTTGTGTCTAATCCTATTAATCGCTTGTCACATAGTGTCTGTGGCATAAAGTCCAGAAACAAAATAAAGAAATATAGGCTAGACATTTATTTTTAACTTCAGAGATAATTTTGGTTTATGTTGCTTGTCATATGACCATAATTTTTCATCAAAGAAAATTCACACATCTTTTTAGCCTGCAGATAGTATTTTAAGATTATTAAGCATGTTTGAACTTCCTGCTAAAATCTGAAACCACAGATGGAAAAATTTGAAAGATAACATTATTGTAGCATGAAGTGATGCTTTCTACACAGCCTCATGTTCACTGTGAAGGATCCAGCTTATGCTTCAAACCAAATGTTTGCTCTATATTTAGCTTTGCAAAGTCCATTGTAAATCACTGTATTTTTGTGGTTACCACGTGCACGGTCCCAAAGCAACAGTTTGGCTCTATTGTAGCTAGTTTCTAAGCGAGCGAAAATGCCTAACTTGTACTTGTCAGCATATAGATGACAAAAAAAAAAAAGAACATTGTGATATCAGTACATATGTATTGAATATGAGCATGTGTGTAACTCCTACATTCTCAAATGCAATACAGAATTTACTGCATTGCTTTTAGTTGACTGCTGATTTAGTAGAAAGTTGAATATTCAGCATCCTAACATGACCAATCAAAAGTTGGAGTATTAAATAAATAAATCTTTTAAGAGGCCTGCAGCTTCCTGGTTAAATCTGCTCAATGAGCTGCTGACAGAAAGTCACACTTAATGGATAGGGTGTCTCAATTCTCAGCAAGGAAGCTGTTTAGATTAACAGAGACAGCGACTGTCCTCCAAAAGTCCAAAAAGCTTTGAGAGCCACGGGTTTGTTTTAATTAAGGCTTTTCGGTACGAGTATGGAGAAAAAAAAATATTTCCAGCATGTTGTAATCACTTTGGCCAGCTCTTGCGGGTTTTTAAAACTTTATGCAAGCCAAGCTGAAAGCAGATGGGACAGGGGACCTTTCCACCCCCCTTACGGCCCCGGGCGACAACGATATTCGGGGGTGTCATAAACCTCGGGCTCTCTGAGCCTCGACTTACCAAAAACTCACCTCTGAGATACCCCCTGGGCTCCTCAGCGGCGACGCTCGCCCTGAGGAAAGGACACGAGTGAGAAACGCGAGTGCTGCGGGTTTAAACCCCGCGCCTGCTGCAGCGGGACCCCGGGGCGGGGGGACACGGCCGGGGCTGGGGGGGGGCAAAGGGGCTGC
>NW_010582720.1:12132-38600 GCF_000705375.1 Tinamus guttatus
GCCCCGGGGGAGGAAAGTTTCTTGCCCGGGGGACGCGGGGCGCGAGCGTCGCCGCGGGAGCGAGCTACGCGGCCGCGGCCCCACATCCGTGTCGGCGCGGGAAGCATCGGTGTGAGGAGGTGCAGAAAGTTTTTAGCTTTCGGAAACATTATTTTCTTTTAAATTAATACTAGCAATCAAAGCAGTGCAGGAGATCAGCGTGGGTTTGATTTTATTTATCTTATTTAACCTTTTCCTGTCCCTTCCTGTCGCCGCGGGAGCGAGCTACGCGGCCGCGGCCCCACATCCGTGTCGGCGCGGGAAGCATCGGTGTGAGGAGGTGCAGAAAGTTTTTAGCTTTCGGAAACATTATTTTCTTTTAAATTAATACTAGCAATCAAAGCAGTGCAGGAGATCAGCGTGGGTTTGATTTTATTTATCTTATTTAACCTTTTCCTGTCCCTTCCTCCCCCTGTGCTCTGAGTTCACAGAAACTTAAGTTTCTGGAAGAAGAGGAAAAATTAAAAAAAAAAAAAAAAAGGGAAAAGAAAGCAAAAAACCTGTGAGGCAGCATTTTCTGGCCGTAAGTCTATCTGTGGACACTTTTCAGTCGGCCCAAGCAATCAGCAGCATCTGCCACCCTTCCCCCACAACAGCTGTTGATTATCATGTTTTTAATAGTGGGGTTTGTGTATAACAGGTCACTGTCAGCACACTGGTGCTTGCGGGCCAGGGGTGAAAAAGAAAAGCCTGTGGGGCCCGTGAATTGCTGCTGCTGGGCCTCGCAGCAAGATAGTTTTGCTTTCTCACTGTGATTTGCTATTGAGTGTGCATTTTGCTCTATCTTGGCTTGATGAAAACATGTGCCAGTGCTACTCTGAGCCTGGGTTGATGGTCATCTGAAATAATTAGAAAAACAAATTATCCCCTGTTATCTATTTTCTCACTGAACTTTTCACCCTCTTTGCCTATTTTTTTTTTAATAAGGCCTACTAACGTGGTTTTCTTTTCTTTTCAGATCTGGGAGTGTAGCACAGAACTGGTATGAAATATATGACTTTGTCAATCAACTGACAGAAAGATTTGTGAGGTGTGTCTTGCGCATTGTAACTTCTATAATGGAATACATGGAAAATAAAACATGCTTCTGTAAGGTTATTAGATGTATATGTTTCAAAAAAAATGCTAAGTTATGGCTTTTAAAGCCCAAAGAGATAGAAAATATTGGAGATGTATAATGTATATATACATGGGATGTATGATATATGATCCCATGGCTATGTACCTGGCTAATGCTATTGTCTGGCAAGTCTTGCTGTGCTAGACATTGCTGTTGTAAATACTGGCTAGCTGTACTCTGTACAAAGAGCTGAGGATTACTGTGATATAGCATCTTAATAAAAAAATCAATAAAACAAGCTAATCCCCCCGCAAAGACACAGACATAGATTTTGCAATCTTTTTTTCCTAAAGAAAATGAAATGTAATGAGCAATTATGAGGCTTTCATTGCTACATACTACTAACATCCACCTGTAAAAGACAAATCTTATGTAAAACAAGTGAGTGACAAAAGCTTTTGAAAGTTATCTTGTAAACTTTTAAAAAAGAGAGCCTGAGAGCAAAGCTCTTCCTCTTTTCAGCAAGTCCTGAAAAATACATTTGTCCGCACTGAACTAGTGGTGCTTACCTGTGTAAATTGTCCAGTTTTTCATCTTTTGCAGCCAAAAGATACTCCTGTTTGCAACAGTTGGGTTTTACAGTGCTCTGGCCATGTTATTTCAAATAAAACTGTTTCACTGTATTTACTCCTCTGACCTTTCACAGCCAAGGATGATTAATATTGGTGAGGAGCCAGCCAGTCTAACCTAAGAGTATGTCACTTTGGCCTACATTCTGAGCAGCCAGCTTTGTGTGGCATGATAGCTGTTTGGCTCTTTGTACATCTCCCCAGGTGTTTCCATCATGGAGTTTGATGGTCTCTGAGGGTTGGTAAGGTCCTACTTTTGGGCCTCGATACTCTTTCAGAATAGGGCACCTTACCATTTCTTAAACTGAAAAGACCTACCTGATCTAACTATGTGTGTACGGTCTTTGCTATCATCATAGTGTCTGACTGCTGGAAGAGTGGCACAGAATGCCTTGTAAAAGGGGCAGTTTCATGGTTTTCCTAGATTTCATTGATCAAAGATAAATCAATGAGTTAGGTGATAGTTTTGAAGTGACTCTATATGAGACAGTTTTATCTCAAATACAGAAGTCTAACATTACTTGGGATAGTTAGTGACATAATCTAGAGAGATTGGGTTGCAAGTACTTGTTCATTTTTTGGTAACTGTCCGCAGCAACTAAGATGACTAATAATTCCCAAGATCTATAGTGTATTGACATTTCTCAATTTCTTTCGGAGCATCTCAGAAGATAGGGACCTTGCAAGCAGAAAGTATTATGAGCAGGAACTACTGGGTGGCAGCTTTTATTTCCATGATGCCTATTTTTTAAGTAATATCATTAACACAGGTGAACTGAAAAATTATGGTAATTAATCTTTGTGTTATGTCTTCAGTAATACTAACCCAATAAATTAATATTGATACACAAACACTATAAATTATAAGTTTAGCAAAGATATTGAAATTACCATGAGTATAAATTAAAGAAAGGTTAGAGAAATGTTAAAATTCCCTTAGGAAGGTAGCATGATTGAAGACCATGCCTTGGGAGACACTTTTCTCCACTATAGTCTGATATAGTTCCTCTTAGTCTTGTTAGAAGAGACAGATGGGCTTCCACAAAAAAAAAGAAGAAAAAAAAAAAAGAAAGATTCCTTAATAAAATCATTTCATGCAGTACTGTTTCTTATGATGCATATTTCCGTAGTTACTTTTAAGGAAGTTGATTTTAGCTATCACAATTATATGTTACTGAGATAGAAGTGTACTTATTCTGAAAGCATTTTTATGCTACTTATAACTTAAAAGAAAATCTGTCAGAGGGTACTACTTATTTCATTTTGATGACTTTATAACCAGAAAGCTCAGATCAAAATTTACATTGTGTCTAGATCAAACTTTAAAAGGGGGAAACTCACTTCTGAATGTGTTCATGATTCATGCCCCAGACTATGAATGTACCCTGAGTGTATGTCCCCAGACAACTTTTACATCAGCAACTCGAAGTATAAAAGGACATGTCACATTTTGTAGTTTGGTATATCACAAACTATAAAGTTCACTTTCAGTTGGATTGCTTGAGTTCTTATCTCTAAGTTTAACACATGTTAATTTGGATTCTAGTCAGGCAAGAAAGAATAATAATTCTGTTACTTTATTCTCAGAGCATCTGGGCAAGGAGTGCATGGGCAGAAACTCTTTAATTCCTTTCTCGGTCTTGATTTGTAGTTCAAAATCATGTTATTTGGAATTTAAGGATAAAAGCAATAGTAGTAAAGCACAAATATGTGAATGGAATGGTGAACATCTGTACATTTTTTCCTCATTTGTCTAAAATATATATATATTTTTCTCTTTCCCTTTTTTTAAAAGCCCCAAGATGAGATTGTCATTCATCGTGTTTTCCACACAGGCACATGTCATTATGCCATTAACTGGAGACAGGTTAGTGAACAGCTTTTTTATTTCTCCTCCTGTGCCCCCGTTAAAGGTCTTTCATTAAATCAGAGAAACAGTAAGAGACATTGAATAAATAACTGATAATTTAAATGGTGGCCTCTGCATAGAGATGGATTTAGTTTCATAAACAGCTCAGTAGATAGTCGGATAAAAGGGAAGGAGGAGAAGACCGATGAGACTCAAATTCATGATCCGAACTCTGTACTGCTTTGCAGAACAGCTAAAGATTTATTTATTTATTTAATCTATGCATCTTCATTGGCACAAAAGGGGAAAGGTTCTTGCTCATAATTTATAAAGCAAGATCTAAAGAGAAGTTATCCAGATTGGTTAATATATAAGTAAGGTCTACAATGGTAAATTAACATTTCCCATAATCTCATGTAAGGTATATATATTTTCAAATCATGACTTTAAAAGAAATTGCAGACAATGGAGGTTGTACCACTCAAAACATGCAAGACCTTTCTGATACTATGGGGATGTTTGATGTGCCTTATCTCTGCTTTTCAGTTCGTATGTTCAAGGCTGCTTGTTGTAATTTGTAAAGAAAATAATGATCAACAGCTAGGTTAGATTTGGAATAGATGGTAAAAGCAGAAGGAGAAAAATGGGTAAAAAAAGAGATTGCTGGGAAAGTACTAAAAAAGAAAAGTCTCAGGAACTTGAAATCCATATTGTGGAATCACTGTTTTTGGCAGAGGACAATTGCATGGTTCTTGGTAGTCCGAGCTCTGCTTGTTCCTATCGTCTAAAAACAATACGCTTCCAATCCCTTTTTTCCCCTCAAATAAAATATGCTCTCAGCCCTGTCAAACTTTGACCTCTTCTCTGTGTATGCAAACTGTACCAAACCACTTCTTGGGTTTTGAACATTTAGATAAACCACTTAGGAATCTTATTAATGAACTGTGGCAGAGTGGAAGTGAGGTAATCTTTCCTTTCTGCTTCCTTTTAACAGAGTCAATACAAAGCACGGTCTGTCATATTCGGTTAGTTTACTGCTTTCTTAATAATACATAATAGCAAGTACAAGAACTTGCTGAAGAGAACTGTCATTGGCAACAGACAAGTGTATTTTGCTACAGAAATATACGCTGACATTCTAGAAATCGGATGTCTAAAGTCATAATTCTAATCTTCTCCTGTTTTAGCATTAAAAAAAGTGGTCTGACTTTAGAACTGCTAACTTTTCACCTCCAGCCACCCTGACTTGAATATCAGATCTTTGGTCTGCAGAGTTGCAGAGAGAGACAAGGTTATAAGCCATGTTTCCAGATGGCTTGAAGGAGGTCAGAAGAGGATACTTGAGCTTGTTCCAAGGACTGTTAAAGTCAATGATTTTTTTTTTAAATCTTTTTTTTTTTTTTTTAATTATTTCAGTAGGCCCTTAATCGCTGTCACTGGCCTATTTGTTATCAGACATTGAGAGTCAGTGCAGATAGTGCAGATACCATTCAGCCCGCTCTGAATGCTTTGGCAGGACTCTGGAATCCAGCCATGGAAACACAAGTGACTTTTTCTTTGCATGTCTGTGGCACACAAGTTATGAGAAGAACCTTTTTTTTTCTTCTTCTTCTTTTTCTGGGAAATCTAGTTTAAAAATAGGAAGAACCCATTTCAGTTCTAACAAGTTCCTCTTGAGGACCTTTCAAATCCACAGTGTGCTGATGCTTTTGTGCATGCGGTAATGGAGAGGAAATCACCCCTACTATTTAGGAGGAATTATAGGGAAAAAGAAGTGACAATAATAACTGTGACCATATATACATGAGTAAGATGGCTAGATCCACCTAGAACACTGTGATTTTAAATATTAAAGGAGTTAACAGTGAAAAATGATTCACTATTTAGTACTGCCATTGTTCCAAACAGAAGACAATTATGCTAAGTATGCTGCAGTATTGATGCTGCAGCCTTGATTGTCATGTGCATTTTGGACTTCGAGGGACTTCCCTTTTTACCCTGCACTCCTCTCATTTATTTGCTAATTCACAATTGTCAGGAAACCATAATTAAACTCCAGCAGCTAGTTCAAAGTCCTAAGGCTTAGGATTCTAATTATTCACACAAAGTTCTTGCTTTTTTTTACTGCAAATTAAAACTGTGGACGTAAAGAAACCCATACACAATGGAACTAAAGCCCCCAAATTACCAAAGATTTGCTGACTGTGAGAGATATTATGTGAGTAATTCTGAAAACAGAAGTCATTGTTAACCACAGTATACACAGCAGTATAATGTATAAAATAAAAATAACATTGACATGGAGAAGACTTCTCAACGGTGGTTATATCCCACTTCAGAGGTGTGTATTTCCCTTGAATTTAACTGGAAATCATATGCAACTCAGTAAACCAATTTATGCATTCACACTTGGACTCAACTATGTTCCTAGATTTAAAAAGCGAGTTGCTTGAAAAAGCAGGTACATTTATGAATATACAGCATCTTCTGCTTTTTGCAAGGTATACACTAGCCATGAGAACTGGAGATTTAGTAAAGATGCTTCAACAGCACTTGAGCAACATCCGCGGCCCAGACTAAATTTGCTGATTCTGCTCAGAGGAAGCTCCTGTTGGAGCTCCTGAAATATTTTGTCAGTGAGGGTGACTTTGTGTATCTACTGCATTACCAACTGAACCTCGTTGTCTGACTTCACTGGCTATTCCTTTATTGCACACACACAGAAATGTTGAAATACGCACATCCTGTAATCTAGCAGAACACTTACGCATCTTCCACCTTAGTCGTGGGAGTAAACCCTGCACTTTGATGCAGGAAGCTTGGCAAAATAGAGCCATCTTGTAGAGATCGTGATGTATTGGGTGAATAATGTTCAGGAAAATCAGCTACTTTTTCCCCAGACTGTGCTCATGCAGGAAGCCTAAAGTTTGAAACAGAGTAATTGTTACTGTAGCACTCACCCTCTGTAGTATTTCAAAGGTGTAGAAAGGCAGCACCTCCTCCACATCACACATGTGAGAGGGCTGATATGTAGGGTTTACTTTCAGTAGTGTCAGCTGTGTTTAGTAGGGATATAGGACCACCCACTCCTCTTTTGTTTAAAGAACACTGTTTTCTTTCCTTTGTTTTCCAATCAAGTATACATGTTTTCTACTTCTTGCTTGACAGCAATACGGAGGTACAATTTTTGTTTGCCCTAATTTGTTGTAGATCATGTACATTACCTTTCAAGCAGCTGGCCTCATTTCTGATTATAAGTATTGCTCACTGGGGATCAAAATTTACCAGTATCTATTTACGTTTTACAAAATTTACCCTGCAGTATCTATAGCTCTGCTCCAAATAAACTGAAAAATGACTCAAGATTCCAGGATTTCGATATGTAAATTAGAACATGGAAAAGAAATAAAAGATACTATCCTCTGTCCAGAAGAGCTAAGAATATTACTCCTTAAAACCGCATAGACACCAACGGAAACCCAGTGTTTTGCAGAACACTATCCCCATGTTTCAGCAAGACCTGAAGTTTATGTGGTCATTTTGGTTGGTTCTTTCACCTTCAGCATTAATGTAGAAGTGCAAAATCGTCTCTAGTAAAAGCAGAGTTTTGAACAGTTTTTAAGTTACCATCTTCAAGCATGCTTTACTTTCTATCAAGAATAATCCTAACCCTTTGTACATGTTGGAGATACGTTTATTTCCTTTAAGGCAAGTGGTTGTCCTCTCTCTGGTATGTGTGCTTACTCTCAGAAACTGTGCTGTGTCTCTGACACATTAAGAAGGCCTCTGATTCATCACAGGTCTGTACCATAATCTTTGCTCTTCTAAAACAGGGGTGTAATCTACATCCTTTGCATTTTAAGGAGATCTTACCTCTGTCTTCATTGTCAGGCAGCAGTGTTTGCAGACAGGTCTGTATGCCTCACCAAAAATTAGGCTCAGCTGTCCTGACAACAAGTGCATCCTCTGCATGATGCAAGGTCCTTCTTTCTGAAATGGAAAGAGATTCCTAGACAGCATGTTGCAGAGTTTGTATCTCCACGATTGTATTTGCCTGACTGCTGCTGGAATAATTAT
Organism: Tinamus guttatus; assembly: GCF_000705375.1. Next base: position 19,787 of record NW_010582720.1, read on the forward strand.
CTCAACAAATTACAAAGTTTAAAAGAGATAACAGGATAGCTATTACACATTAAATGTGCCTTTTCTAAAACACAGAGGTGTGATGCAGCACATATGCTGAATTGGGAAGACATATTATATCTGTGATCATTCAATCCAAACACAAGCAGGCTGCAAGTTGCTGAATTTATTTTCTTTTTTTCCTGCTCTTTCATCCAGCCTTTATTACTGTTACTGAAATGTAGTGCAGTATTGTTCAGGCACCTGAACTGAGGTCATGGTTCTGTAATTTCAGTACAGATGAGTTTCACATAAAACCAGACCTTCCCTTTAGAGTTTGTGCCTGAAAAAAAAAAAAAAAAAAAAAACTACAGAACTAGAGAGAGGAGTTTTGTGTTAGAGGACTGTAGAGTAGGAAAGAAGTCTTCAAAGCATTATCAGAAAGCAAGTTATGGGAGAGGCTTGACTGAAGAGCATCCTGTTATCAAAAGGATTCAGACAGATGTGGCTTACATGCCACCCTCGAGACGTGCTGGTGTAATCCAGTGACTGCATACTCTTGTTAGTGGGGCTGAACTAGCCTCTCTTGCTGTCTGTTGGGGCTTATTTGTTTGGACCCTTTTCTCCACTAATGCGGACCGCTGTCCACTAACATGGCTTTGTGACTTCTGGACCGGACTTCATTTCTTTCTGGCCAACTCAGAGCATGGGTGGAGCTTGCTCACATCTGTCTGGACCTATCTGGAACAGCTATGCTCTGAGAGAGAGAGGTAGTGACCAGTTAAATGCTGCTAAAGAAGCTCTTGCTGCCAAAGATTTTCCTGGAATCCCCTGTAGGCAGAGGCCTGGAAACACCAGAGAGGTCTGTGTGGTCGGTTCACAAAACACTCTCGATAAATAAAACTGAACTGATTGTACAAAAGCTATTTTTGCAAAACGAAATCTGTTTCAGAAAACTGGGGCTTCAGTTGCTGTTTGTTTCTTGGCAGCAGAACCCTAACGCCTGTGATGTGCTGCCACTCATTCCTGGCAAGCACTAAGTATGTGGTTTATAATCTGCGTTCATACATAATCACTTTCAAGTTGTTTCTATAGATGCTGAATGTAAAATATTTAGATCAAACAGATTGTATTATCTTACATAACTTGTTCTCTTCAATGTATTTAATGCAGCACTTTTTTTTTTTTTTTAATTGTAGCAATTATCCTCTGTTTAGGAGATTATTACAAATTGAACATTATGACTATGGATTGTGCTTTTGGAACAGAGCTTCTAAACATAGAGAAACCCCATCAGTGGAACAAATGACTTGTGGGTGGCATTCAGACACAGTGGCTTATGCATTCTTTCTTGTTTTGTTTGCCCTAAGGAAAATTAACTTGCATCTTGCGATCTATTTTCCATCCATCTCCTCATCCCTGCTTGTTTCCTCATTGTCACCTGTATTTACTATACTTCTCTATATATTCCAGCCCAAATTTTGTGTCTCTGTTTACATTTCACTTGTCCTTTCCTAGAGCAACTTTTCATGGTCTTTATTGGAAGTTTACTTGCATAAAAATTAAGAGCTTCTACATTTGATTCTTTTAATATAATCTCTCATTTTTGTTTTTTCTCCTCTCATACTGACTGTGCTGTAATTAGATTAGGTATCAATTACATCTGTTCTCTACTACTCTGTTTATATATCTGCATGTTGACATGGTTAATTATATGTACTAAATATGTTGATATAGAACATGAAACTGCTGTTTTAGGGGACTTCTTTTTAATTGCAGTGTGATTGTAAGTGACCTCAGTTTAAGGAAGCCTAGTAAATTTAGAAAAACTCAACAGTATTTCCACTGAGCTGTTTTAATCCTGGAGTTGGGCCATCTTTGCAATATACGCTTCATATGAAAGATTTTTACTTTAACCTAACTTTTTGACTCACTAAGCCATAGTGTACTTAGTTAGGTCTAAAATACGTTACCCACAGTGTTGCTTTGTTGTGAATGTAAGATCTCCCTCCATGTGGTATCTCAGCTAAATGCTTATCTTGTGGGTTCTAATTTTGGGCCTCATTTATGACAGATACATTTTTTCCATCAATAAACTATCCACTTCCCTCCTCCTCCTGATATTCTAAATCTTCTATCTTACTGATTTCAGAGAGAAAATCAAGAAAGGTCTTAAGGATTTAGAAGAGGTAAAACCAGCAGGTGACACATATATTCATGAAGGGTTAAAACAGGTAGGTTTTACACATCTCATTGCTCTCTTCTGATTCTTAATTAATTCTGATCCTTAATTAATGTGCTCCCCAAGACTGTCCAGCTATTGAACAGATACCAAGCAGGAGATAGCCATCACCAAAACTTGGCACATTTGCAATAGGGAGTGGTTCTTTGTCATAGATCAAACTCATACAGCTTGCCACTTAGGGTAAATAGTCACACAGAGCTTTGTAGGGCTGTGAGCATATCTGTACCTTCTACAGAATGGGTTCGTAGTTAATTGTGCAAACCAGCATTTTCAGCACATCTGGCCTTAAGTTTGGGATGTCTTAATTATAGAGCTCCCAATTGCTTATATTTTAATGAGGTGTGCAATAAAATTATACTTTATCATTCTGCTAAAATTTAGGATGTGAAGGTAAAGAATGAGATGAGCACCTAAGCTTTCACTGTTACAGATAGAAAATGATTTTCTTCCTTTATGGTGGTAGAGGCAAATTTGTAATTGTGGTTGTATACTAAAGAAGCAAACAGAACCATTTGGCTAGCATTGAAAATCTGAGGATACCAAAGGAAACGTTATTGTGCATTTAAAGAGATGTGAGCTTCAAAGCCCACAGAGTACCCATCCTGAAAGAATGAAGCTTTTCCAAAGTTCCTCAGTCATTGAACCCAACACTTTGGAGATGGGCTCACTACTGACTTCAAAATATTCATCATAATCCTTATCCAGTCTAGATACTTGCCTTGCCTGAACTCTTGCTACTACTGATGAATAATATCCTTGTTAGTAATTAGCAAAGAGGAAGCAAGGAGATGGGTTTCAGTATGAGGTAACGTTGTTTTTTCCCCCTCACCTCAAACACTGTGCATCTTGGTTACAAGTTTGAATATACATTTAAGCTGGATAAATATTTTTTCACTCTTAGGCTAATGAGCAAATTGAGAAGCAAGGAGCCTCAAGGTTTTCCAGTATCATCATTGCATTGACAGATGGCAAACTCGATGGTCAGATTCCCTTGTATGCAGAGAAAGAGGTAAGCACTACCTGAAAATGCACATTGTATTCTGAAGAGTGCATGCTCCCTGTTGAACAAAAAAATTTATTCTCTTTTCTATTCTGGGGCAGGCAAAGAAATCCAGAGAGCTGGGGGCTCGAGTTTACTGTGTTGGTGTCCTTGATTTTGTACAAGAACAGGTAAGAACGTTACTGTTTTCTAGTCTACCAATTTCTAGTCAATATCTTATTCCATAGCTTTATAAGCGTTTTGTTAAGCAGAGGAATTAATTTAGGTTACCTTAGGCAGTATAATACCTTCTGTGGCTCAGTAAGCAAGAACTCAGTTATGTTCGTAGACATTAATAGAATGTGTGGGTGTCACTTTTATTGCAGGAAAGACCTGTCGCAAATAGCCCTGCTAACTTGCAGATGCCTGCGGAAGAAAGGACAGGAATAGATCTTTCTAGTAAAGTGGTGACCAGATTAGACTACAGGTTGCATTAACAGAGTAGCTACAGACAAACCTCGAACAAAATTGATAACAGACTTGGCATAAGAAAAAGAAGTATCAATACCATTAGTCAACTCAAAGCTCTTCTGGAGTTTCTGTGCCCTAGCAAAGCGGTGTTTTAATCATCAGTATAGATACTCCTGTGCTATAAATGTGCCTTAAATGGAGAAGCATATAGAAGGTGTGTTAGTGTAGAAGATAGACAGAAAAACCTTTTAACTGAGTGCTGAGCAAACAGGGAAGATAACATCAGAAAGAGATGTAAAATTATTGCTGAGCTACAGACCCTAAAATGCTTCCTTTGGGTAGTTGTGTTTGGCATGGTGGATAGCCAGTGAAACATTCTGTTAGTGGCAGTAGACTGTAGTAAGTCTACTTCAGAAAAATCATTTAGAAAAATCATAAACAGCCTCTTCAGTTATGGACTGGGGGACTTAAAATTTTCCTTCTCTTGCCAAGTTATTTTTAGATATCCTTTTACATTTTAAGGCTGTAAAACAGTGTACCAATTTTCATTTGCCAAACAATTCATATGCATGCATGTGCTTTCTTTCCAAAGCTTGAAAAAATTGCTGATACAAAAGAACAAGTCTTCCCTGTCACCGGAGGATTCCAAGCACTTAAAGGAATAATTAATTCTGTGAGTATCAGGCAAAAAGCTGAAGACTTATTCAAAATTGTAGAATACGCTTATACGCTTCGTTACCCTTTTCCAGGTAGAATTCATTTCTGCATGTGTGATTCCAATATATGATGTTCTTCTCCTTATCTTAGAGATAACATTCCATAAATCAACATTGCCTGCCACTCCTACAATTATTCACGTTCAGACTTTGTGTGAAGTTTGATAAATCCAAGCTCAATTAAGTGCACTGAGTTTGAGGAGGATGTGCTGAGGAATGCTTGCTTAGTCTGAACAAAATGAGACTTACTCCAGGAGAGTTGAGAACAATTAGTTAAAAGCCTTAGGAATGTGTGACATGTGTATATTTCACAAATCTTTGTACAGAGGAAAGTATTCTAAATGCTAACCTTAGCCTCAGCTTTAGCTTGTTTTTCCAGCAAGTAGTCAGTCTTTTAGTCAGGATGACACTTTTGGGAAGACCTAATTTATTTGCCTCATCTCCAACTAAAGGCTGTATGCTTAATGAAGGGGTTTGAGTGTTGCTGCTGCTGCATATAGTTTATCATATCAACTCATATGCATAAAAGCTGCTTTAAACAGTACCAGAGAAAAATCTGACTTCACTTTTGACAATAAGCTTGTAAAAAAGCAAAAAAGAAATCCTTTTTTTCCTAAGAGAGATCTCAATTTATTTTTCTTTTCCAATTCCTCCTTTCTTTTTTTAAAAAATAGAGGATACTGCTCACATACAGGATATTATGCAGCCATGAGTTTGTCACTTTCCTTAAAAAGCTTGGATTTTTTTTTTTGGGAGGTTAATGGCATAGTGAAACAACTGTTTTACTTTCTTTTTGCTCAGAGTAAACACGATTTCAGGAGCTTTCTTGCACAGTCTAAAGAGACACAGCCAACCTTTTCATGCGCTGTCATTTATTTTCCTGAAAACACAGTACACCGCATGTGGTACTCCTTTTTAAAATCTCATTCTGTGCTATTTTCAAGACTAAGAATTGTTTTTTTCTTTTTCTTTTTTCCTCAGTAGTGCTAACTGATGCAATAGTGAAGCCATTAGAGGTAGTCTTATTCATACCAGCGGAATATTTAGTCTCAATTAGATCATTAAGTTTCTAAGGATACTGCATTTTAAAATGTTAGTGTCAAGGTAATACTTGATAAATGAAGAAAGCAATTGGGTTTGGAGTTTCCTCTCCACTGAGGGCCACTAACCTGCAGGTTTGACGCTTCCCAGCAATCAGGTTTCTCCACTCTTCTTTCTCCTTGAGGAAGTAGCAGGCATAGGATGTTTTGAGGTTCACTAAGATCTCAACGTAAGGATTCTGTAATTAAAATATGTGGAAGATTTGCAGAAGGTCCTGTCAGTTGTCCCATTATCCCCCATTCTTGACCAAAAAAAAAAAAGATATTTTGGGGTGGGCTCCAGCTAAAAGAAATGTAAGTCTGCCTCCGTTACACCTCCCCAGAGCTTTCAAGCATCTTTGCTTTTTTTATTTTTTTTTTTGTGGATAGAGTGGGGGAACCTTACCTGATAAGGTTTTACAGAGAGGGTTTGCATAAACCCCACTCTAAGTTCTTTTGGTGCTTGTGAAAATCTTATCCAATAAAAACCAAAATTTGTGCTTATCACAGCTGTATAGAAATCAGAAATGCACATAATGGTATCAATTTTGTTTTTAAAAGAGAAGTTTAGCTCTGGCAGGGAGAAAACAAGCCTACTTTGCTGACAGAAATTGCATAGAAAAAGCACATTTAAAGGGAACCATTCTTGAGCTTTTACACATGAACTGCTCCTATAAGTTGTGGCTGAACTGTTTAGGGTTTTATTTAGCAGACTGCAGTTTGAAGAGGCATTTCAACACTCAGCTTATTCTGTATCCCTGTCCTTAAAAAGACTACGTGATAAGACTATTCAGCCCATGCAAAATATTTTCGCTGATAAACAAAAGAGCATGAGTAAGGTAATGTCAAGCACAAGAAAATGGAGGTAAGACTGAAGTCATGCCTTTCTGATAGGTCAGAACTTAAGATTTTCTATCACAGGCATCAGCTGATTTCAGTCTTACCCGCATCAGTTTCTTTAGTTGGGATAAATAATCAAATTAAAACAAGTAGAGATACTGATTTAATGGTCCTGGGGCTTTTGGATCTTTGAGCACCATTTCCAGCTTCCTGAAAATCATTTCATCTAACTGGAGTTTCGTCTAGCTGCCGAGGCTTTTGAGGTCCTCCTGTCTCTTCCAGAAAAAACAAACAAACAAAAAAACAAACAAAAAAAAACAAAAAACATGTTAGCTCTATGTGTTGGAAGATGTAAGGCAATGAGACACTGTCAGAATCCTTGTTTTACTATTGGACATAGATGGAGGTATCCATAGGTGATTTTATTTTTTTTAAATGTGCATATGGTGGCTATATTAATGTGTTTGACTGATACACTGAAACTCACTTTTAACTCAATATTCATCAAAGGCTTTCTAAATGGTCATTCATTCTCATTTCATTATGAAGTTGGTAAGAAAGATTTAATCAAACACCAAATAGCTTATTTTCCATTTATCTGCAATTATAAATCCTTATGGTTTAAAATTAGCTAGATAATAGAGGCTTAAAGAGACACTGTGTCCCAAGAGGGAAAAATAATTTCAAAATAGATGAAAACTAAATACCTACATCACAAATATACTGAAGTAGTGCTCAAAGTATGTTCAAAGGAGCAGTTGTGAAATTCTCCATTGACACTGAACATACTTTATTAAAAATACACTGTTTCTAAAACCTTCAATTAAAGCACTTAAGCAAAACTACAAAACTATTGAGCACGAATGATTTGTTTGTAATGTCTACTATATTTGTTTCAATGGACTCTTAGCTGTGAAACTTTTGGGCTGTCACATGTAGTGCATTTCAAGAGAATTGAGCAGTTAATCTTTTGTTGATGGAGGAAAGCAACAAACTATCCCAGAAAGTCTGTGTGCACCTGCAAGTGTTTGAGATATAAACAGTTATTAGAGTTCTTTGGCCACATATACAAAGCACGTTTAGTGACAGCTGTGAATCAATGTTCAAGAGAACTCGAGATGAGCATTTAGAAAAAAAACTAGCTCAGATCTGGAAAGCTTCTTCTTACTTGGGATGGAAATCCGAGGGAAGTTAGTTAGTCAAGTTAGTAAGGGCTTGACCTCCATGACACCCTGTGTTTCTTTTGAATAGTATCAACTAATGTTTAAAAAACTGTGCCCAGACTTCTGTGTAAAGCAAACTGTTAGAAAAACAGTTTTCAGCTCTTCTGCATTGCTAATACCTAACTGCACTAAATAGTGACTGAACAGCATTGTCAGAGTAAATAAATCTAAGTAGAAAGTCTAGAGCTTACAAGAAAAATGCTGAAGGCAAGATATTATTCCATCAGGAACAGTTTACTGATTCATTTTGGCTGATAATTACATGGAGTATGGCCTCACGAGTGAACCATGGCAGTGTGAACTGAAAGGGTTTGGGAGTGCACAATTTATATCACCGTGTGACAGTTTTGTACTGTGTAAGAAAGTTAAATGCATTCTTTTCTCCCTCCACGCTATATATGCTTTATGGTAAATTAAGATGCTTTTTAGCTGTGATAAAGAGCCATTTGAAATTTTATCATTTATATTATTAGAACACCACCTGATTGATTGCATTTGAAATCACAGATTTTTTTTTCATATTTTCCTTGCTTCTGCTGCTTATTCCTATGCATGTGTTTTGCACAGATCAGCACGTCTAAAGTGCTTGTATGTGCCACACTGTGAAAAGCAAAAAACAGTAAAAGATCTCTGCTTCCCTCTGCTTTTAAGTGAACAAGTTGTCTTGTCGTTCTGTGGGCAGAATTGGATGAGGCTTGTGCCTTTAAAAGTTACAGTAATGGAGCTCACTTGAGTAGCTCTGTTAGGGTATGCGACAGCTGTAAGTAGACTTAAACCCATTTTTATACTGAAATGCGTTGGCAGCACATAATACAGGAAACTAAAATATATTTTGTACTTAACCCCCTCTAAAAATTTACTAGATAAGAATGACAGGAACATGATGATTGTAGAACTTAAAAGGAAGTACTTAGCTACAAACAAACAAAAACCTCACATACCTATCTAAGTTGTTGCATAGTACCTTACCCCACATGAATAAATTCCTCAGTGGCTGCTTGTGCATCCACCTCTTGTTTAAAGGGCAACCTGAGGCAGAGGCTGCATCACTGTAGAGCATCAGTGCTCTTCATGAAGTGGAATTATTAGGACCTTAAAATGGGCATACTTAGGAACAATAAAGACATGGTGCACCTGTGGCCCTTTAAAAACTGGGTTCCTAACAGGCAGTGACAGACTTTTGCTAAGCTAGCATAAGCAAGTACTGCTATAAAAATCCTACTGCCCAATTATAAAATTCTTTCCAGTAAAATTTGTTGGCAATAGGCAGAGTGTGCTCCAATTGTAAGAGCAGTTAGAAGTCTCTCTAGAATTCAGTCACTTGAATAACAGTTTGTCTATTTAATATTTAGATTTTTTTTCCTCCAGTTACATGGTTCTTGTATCAATTTCTGTGCATTTAACAAGACATTCCAGCCATTAAATTACACAGATTGATGAAAGCCAGTCTGTAGGGCCTGAAGTGAACAATTATCTAAAATGGATGTGTCAGCAGCACACACAACATCTTTGCATGCCAGACTAGGCACTGTCAGCGATGAGCAGGCCTGTTCCCAAGTGTCCTATGGTCTATGTCAAGTGGCTCATGTTGGATAGTGAGTCTTCTTGCAAGGCAGGGTGAATGGTAAGCAGTTATGGTGAGCTTGGTCAAGACTTGTTTCACTTTAAGAACAATTTCATTTTTTTTGTTTGTAGAATTCATTGTATTCAGTTACAAGAACATGCTCCAGCCTCGTCATCAATCTCTGACTCCTTCTGGACTAGATACGATGTTAGCAGGATTCCTTTGATCTGCCTTTTGGGATGGCATGATCATGCATTGTTAAGCTCCAAGAGTCAATCTGCATCTCCCATAGTCACCTGCTGTAAGGCAACGTTATTATACTGGAAGTGGGAAGTGTAGGGCTGCACTGGTTTAATGTGCCAATGACAGAGATCATGGTAAATCTCCAGTAGCTCTTAAACTGAGTTAGTGCTGTTAGTGTGGGCTGAGCCACTTGGGTCAAAAGTGCATGTTACAGTGGTCAAGTGGGGAGCAATTTGCTTACCCAGTAATAAGTAGGGACTGGAATATTTTGATGCTTCTGCCCTGAGCCAGCTCTGCTCACTAGAGGTGAAAATCCTCCCAGGTCCACCTTGCTTATGGCACACAGAGACTGCCCCCTCTTTTTCCTCCTTCTCTAAATGATATTCCTCAAATGGAGATGAGGGAAGAAGGGTCAGTAAACTGACTGCATGCTGTTGAGATTTTTCAAGAGCAGAATCAGCTTAAACAGTTGATTATCAATTATACATAAACTTAATTGGATCATTTCCTGTAGGAAGAAAATATGCTCAGTTTGTGTACTGGGAATCCAGGAAGCAAACTATTAAACATTTAAAGAGCTGGGGGAAGGAGAAGTGCAACAAGTTATCATTAAAAGAATTATTCTGTTTAAATCAGTCATCTTTAATCCACTTCGATGGTCTAATATTTAAGCTGCACTTGGTGCAAGGTTCAGAACTAATGTTGTGCCATGTTTTCCATGTGATTGAGACTGAGTAGATAGCTTTGGGAATTACTACATGTAGTTGTTAAAGAGACTCAATGGCCTGGAATAGAATGCTTTCTGCTCTACCCTTCACTGTTGTACAGCCCTTAATTTGACATTCTCTGACATATTACAAACCATATAATGTTCTCCAGGAAAACCAAGAGCTTGATAAGCCAGCAACATAACTGACATGGTTCCCATTTTTCTGTGCATGCATGTGTCTCATGATTTGGATTTGACTTGTCAGCTATCCCTGCATGGCTATCAGTTCTGTTACATAAGTGATACTGTAAACTCCCTTAAAATGAAGCGTTCACAAGTCCAGCTGAAATCTATTTAGTGTTTCCTTAGTGATAAGTTCTTCCGAGCCAGATTTTCCTTACAAATAAAAATTAAAAAACTAACCAAACAAAAAAAACCCCAAGTTTTTTCTTGTTATGGAAAGTAACAGTTCATCTTGATCCTTATTTACATTATTTGATAAGTAATGGATTTAGAGTTGTTTTTAGTAATTTCAGGGTAAAGGTTTCAATGCTGTTAAAATACACATCTCGTGACCCAAAGTTTTGTCATCCACATTTGTTTTACTCAGTGACTGCAAATGCTTAGACATTGTATAATTAGAATATTCTCACTAACCTGACAGTGCACCAGGCTTCTCTTCGATGGTTATTTTATGCAAGACCATATGTCTCATGGATTTTTTTTTTTTTTTCATTTACAGAGGGGACAGGATAGTCACCTCCCCCCTTTCCTGTTGCTCTTTGTCGAGGACCAGGCTGAGCAATGTCAGGAAGTAGACTGAAATTGAGAGCGAGTTGTAGCTGAGAGCACAGATGTTTGGCAGCGCTTAAAAATAGATCCCATTTTGCATGTAACTGCTGCAGTCAGCTTGACACAGCCTTGCTGGAGAGCATCGTCCAAATTGTGTTTCATATGAAAGCGGTTTCTTAATTCCAAGTTATCTTGAATTGAACATCTTCCCTGCAGTGTGAGGTGGTCCTATTGGCTCATTGCTTTTTTCATAGATTTGCACAAAACAAGTGGTAAATGCTAAGTCTTGCTTTGATACAGTAAAGGCACTTGATGCAGGCCTGTCCCACAGGGAATATATGCAATTTTATCATGCATGTAATTATTTTTTTATGGACCCACCCTCTCTGAAACAATGTAAGATGCTGCGTTGGGAGCAAGCAATTGAGTTTAGGAATTTAACTGTTAGCTGCTTTAAGGAGAAGGGAATCTAGTGAGTAAGATACTCTATACAACTTAAAGAGGGTACCTCTGACTACAGATTCTGAGGGTAGAAAGGTTAGCATAATATAATCAGTTAGGTCAAGGGATCCATTTATATTCATTTACCTTTGTAAGCTAGTCCAGATCTTTGTTTTTGAAGCCTAACTTGACCACGTTATAAAAATGCTCAATTCCCACTCAGTTTAAGAAAGCAGAAACCTGTAAAAGAGCAATTATTGCTCACCTTTGTCTGTCAAGCTATTTGAGAGGTTTAAAGGTCACAGACTGTTTTACATTCAAGGGTGATTAATCTTCTCCAGGCAAGAAATACATAGAGAGGTGTGCCCCCATCCTGCCTTTACTTATGCTCGTTTCACATACTGCAAGATTTTCTCAACTCCGTATAAAAAAATACTGATCTATAGTCAGTGAATAATTCAACCTCCAGAAGAAAAGGTGAGACAAAGTAGACCAGTGCTCCACCTAAACACTGTCTGCCTAAGTTTCATTTTACTTTTCCTGCCTCAAGAAGAGTGGAAACGAAGTTCAGCAAAGGGGGAAAAAAAAATCAAGTTGCCAATAAGAGTTTCAGTGACTCACAGAGAAAGAAAGAAAAAAAAAAGAAAAGAAAAAAAAGAAAAAGAAGAAAAAAAAAACAGGCACATGGAAACATGTGGCAAACCCAGTCTTAATTGAGCCAATCAGAACTAATGAAGCAAAAGTTCTTAAAGGCACTCAAATAAGCACTTATGTAAATTCATCTTCAGTTGGTTTGGGTTGACTCACGCTAACCAGACATGCTATGAGTCCAGCCTGGCTGGAAACAACTAACCCACACGCTAGTAAAATGCTGTTTTCATTAGGAATTCTTCTGAGGAGTCTTACAGCTCCAAGCTGGGCCAAAGCTCCAGAAGATATTAACTTATCAGCAGAAAGATTACCTCAACAGTATCGTTCCACAGCGCTAGGCAGTTGTGCACAGCCTGAAACAGTATTTCTGTGTTCCTTTTCAGTTACTGCTACTAGTACCCATATGCTTGCTGCTTTTGCACTCAGAGGGCTTTGCCCCCTGCCAGCCACTTACATAGCTGCTGCTCAAGCAGCCCTTGTATAGGTGTGTGCTGTTCCCTGATTAGCACTCAACTGCAGACCAAAGGTGTATGCAATCCCTAATCAGGAATGCACTGCTCCAGCTGACATTAGTGATGCTAAGGCTGATTTTTAGTGCTGTGTTGCCATCGTTGTCCCTTTCAGATACTATTTGCAAGTCAGCTGAAGTGTGTGCCATCTTCCTTTCCTTTCCTGTCCCTCTTCTTTTTGTACATTACATTTAAATATCCATACTCTGCAGCAACAATTGCAGGGGTTGTAGGTGGGCTGAATAGCATCTCTCTACCAGTATTATCTTGCTTGAGGAGGGATCTGAGGGAAATGCAGCTCTTCCTGGTGTAGATGTGTCACTGTTAACTGAGAAATGTGCTTTGTATGTCAGGGAAAGCACATCTTCTCTTGCATGTCAAACTGTGAACATGGTTTCTTTGATTTTAGTTTTGTTTACGGTTCGTCATGGTTCCTAGATCATCTTTCCTTATAGTTTGCTCGCAAGGTTTTGTGTTTATAGCATTCCTAGCGAAAATGATGAACTCCGCATTTGGAGGGGAGAGAGGAAAGAAAGTGGGTTGAGATCTTAGAAAAACTGCTGTTTTGAGTTTGCTGGTAAATTAGCATTTTTATGTTGTTGTGTTTCTTAACCATGCAGGACACATTTTGCAGTGAGGGTACACATGACCTGCTGGCAGAGCATGAACAAACAGGCAGCGCTCGAGGCTCTTGAGCTCTGAGTGCAATGAGCAGGAGTTAATCCTGCTGTACATACATTTTAGCACAGTGACTGTGAAAGAGATTATGTTGCAGTCAGTGGATATTTCTTATAGTTTGCCATACAAAAGCATAGCAAAAAAGGTTACTTTCAACAGCTGAACATTTTTGTTAAAAAAGTGGTTCTGGAAATACTATAAGATAACAAATGCATCTCACTTGCTAAACATAGTTTTGTTAACAGAACCGTATGGCCTTCCTCTGTGAAGAGTCAAGCTAGCCTGATCTGAGAATGGCCTCCAAAGAGCAGTGATAGAGACAGAGGTGTGTGTTTAAAGGAGAACTGGGGATTAAAGGCCACTAGTGATCCTAGAAATCCTTTGTTCAAAATTATCAATGTGCTGTGTAATTGTCATTGCACATCAGGCTGCTCATGGCTTGTTACTACTGCATGATCTTGGAACATGAACTACATGGAAGCACTAGAAGGGAAAGTTGCTGTTTTAGCCTGTGTATAATACTGTACCGCAGAGAGCAGCTCTGTTTCACAGTATGTTCTGGGTATATGTTGTTAGTCAGAATACTTACAAAGCTGCAAGAGCAGTACTATTTTACTGTTTAAAGTCTAAGGACTTTTAAGAGGCAGTAGGAAGAATGTAAAGTGAGTCAAAGCAGACCTGAGCCCTAGATGTGACAAGTTAAAGGGATATTGGAAAATGCAGAGGGCAAGTTATTTAAAGGAAGAAGTGTTGGTATAAAGCAGGGGCAAGATCTCTAACAGGGCTAGATTAATCGAAGAGGTGGAATTTGCAAAGACTATAAGCACTGACGAGCCTTATTTCATCTTGCTGTTTAGCCGCCTTTTTTGTAATTTATTGCAAGGACATCTGCTTTTTCTATGCTAATGTAATTATTTGTGTAGGTGTATTGTTTTTGCAGCTTAAATAATTTTAACAAAACATGATTCTGTTTTTCAATTCAGACACCTACAGGTCAGAAACTGACAACATTTTAGTAAAACATCTCTAATAATGGAATTAAATATCTCATTAATGACATAAATTCTGAACTGCTTTGCTTATTTATGAAGTGAATTTTGAAGTTTATGTGAGCCTGCAGGAACCTTCTAGCAGGAAGCACACAGAAATCCATGTCACAGACACAGACTAAGTACTGATTAACAACCAAGTTGCTCAGAAACAAATTAATTAGACTTAAAGTTTGTGCCAAGCACAAGGGCTGACATAGTGGCTGGGCTTTCTTAAAAAAAACCCAAAAAACAAATAAACAAACAAAAAACCTATGTTTGTGGTTTTTTACCTGAAGAAGATTAGACTACCGTTGAACACAAAACAGTCTGTGTCCCATAAATCTCTGAAATAGCTTAACAGATGAATGTAAGGATAATCACAAAATATGGCACTTGAAGTGAATGCCAGTTGGCTACCTGAAAAGCTAAACTGCTCTAGTTCTGAATGCTGTGCACTTAAGTGTCATTAATGAACCAGTAACCAGAGTTTGCTAGTGACAGTGGTGCACGTAGAAACTCCTTGAAAAGACAAAGCCTCTGAAAGCCGTGTGTGGCCCAGATATAACAAAACTGTTGTGGATGGAAGCTCAAGCTAACTTGGCATGGGGGACATCAAAGCTTTGATCCAACAAGGCAGGTCTTTCACTTTCTTGTGCTTAAGCCAAGATCTCATCCCACCATATTCAACAAAACATTCCATATGCTTTAAACGTGCAGCCACGGAATATGGTGGCTGGCTGGCAGACCGAACGGGACACTCCAACAGCTGATTTACACGTGACCCTTTTAGAAAGGGAGAGCTTATTTAGCCAAATTCAGTCCCAGTGTACATTAGTGATTTTACATCATGGGTGAATTTGCTTTTGAGTGCCCATGGGATATCTCAGATGCCTTTATTCTGATAATCTCTGCTGTCTGAAGTATGCTAAAATAATTAACTTGCATTACTGATAAATGCTGTGGCAATTCTCCATACAGTATCCATTTAGTTAATGGCTGTAAGATGTGATTTCACTAAAAGCCTGCAAGGCTCTTTTTGCCTCTAACTGTCCCCCAGAAGCTTTGCTGCACTGTGCCTGCAGCAAGGAGCCTAGGATGTGTTTATGCTGCTTGTTGGTGAGGTAGCTTTGGTAATAAGTGTTTATAGAAAATATAGCAAAACACTATCTCTTTTTTTTTTTTTTTCTGATCTTACTAAGATGCTTGTCTGCTGCTGCAATATGCCAATGATGCAACAAAGACTCTGTAAATGGGGAACTACAGGATGAGTTTTTCCTCTGTAGCCTGTTGTTTTTGTTGCTGTTGCTCTTGCTGAGCAAGATGACATTTGAGGCATTAACTTAATGTCCCTTTAAACATGACAAGAGACTGATCATCCTGATGAACAGAAATGTTCCTTGCACTTTCACTGCACATGCTTCCAAACTACGGTTAAAATGGCAAGCCCCTACCTGTGATTTTGATGCCATTCATGAGCTTCCCCACTCTGTGGGGATAAGCCACTGTGCATTTCCAGCCAGGGCAACCAGTTCTGCATTGCATAGTTCTTACTCAGATCTCGACAAGCCTTCTGTAGGTCTTTCTCAGTCCTATTTTAAAGCTTACAGGAAGGAAGAACACATGCTAACAGGTTGCAGTTCTCTACTACACTGGTTTGTGGGGAAATTTCTTGTTTCTGGAGCAGCTAGCACTCAGGGAAGTGCCTGGAAGCAAAGCCTCTCCAAGCTTGGAAGAACAGAGCCCTATATTTGGCCTGGAACTCTGAAAATGAAATAGATGACATCAGCTCTTTGAATCTCTCCCCTGCATGCTGTTATGCTAAGGAAGTTTACAATCTTATTTGAATTTATTATATGTCAGCAGAGTATCTAACTATCCTATTCAAAGATGGCCTTATATAGTAATTATTTCAACTTTACTTGTGGGCAGTAGGTTTTTAAATACTGACCTTGCAATGCCTAAGCCTTCTCTTTGATTGTTGTGAGCTGGGAAAGAGGGAATTTAATCACAGCTCTTAAAAGTTTCATTTAGATGTTGCTGTTAGCACAGTCCAGATTTCCATAGGAAGATGGTTCAAAGCAAGTTTTAAAATTATAAAGAAAAGAAGGAAGGGGTGAATCAATAACCTCATTTTCAGGTTTTCCAACATGACACTTGAATGCTAGTTAGCTTATTGTAAGCCAGATCATTCTAACTGATACGGCCTGGAACAATTAATAAGAACCGATCTTTTCCATCAGTGTTGTTCCCAATTTTCCCATCTTCTATAATGGAAAATTCAGTTGTAAATATTGTTTAAGTGTTATCTTGAGGGAGTGTTGAGAAGAGGAGGAACCAAAAGCTAAAAGGTGGCAGTAAAAGAGCAACCAGGATGCTTTTAGGCTGGTTCCACATGATTCTGTTTGTGTCTTCACCATGTGTTTCGTTTTTCTAACTGTTTCTTAGGAGAACTGTTGCTGCAGGGAAGGATTTTCAGGTTTCTATAGCAGATTCCTCTAGCAATAACAATTTCTTTAAATAGAGATTATCAACTTTTATTTTTGAAAAGTAGAAAAGGAATAGGTAAAATATCTTAGAAAAACAAATTTCAGTATCCTTGGACACTTTTAAGCAATTTAAGTTTTGCTGAAAATGATACAGTCTGAGATCCTCACCCTTGCCAAGAGATTTATGATATCTGAAGAAGAGCCTTTTCTCAAGCCGAGGAGAGAATGGCAATACTTTGAGTGATGGAAGATTAGTATCAAAACAACTATTTCTAAGGACAGAATTAAAATACAATGTTTTGCTGCTTTTTATCATCATACCCAAGCAGCACATGATCTACAGCAATAGACACGTGAAATCCATGGTGCTGTGGAGAAAAAAATTAGTGTTACCTGAACTCTATTATAAATCACTTTTTATTTAATGAATTCTGATTAGTTATTTTAAACCACATTTTATCTCAGTAGGAATTGTTCTGTTTTTGCAATTCATTCTTAAATCCAAAGGGAATTAAGCATGTCCAAATAAGCTATGTTCCCGTTTTATATTGGATCTGAAAGTGAAATATCAGAAAAGCACTAGTATAGTTGAGTAACAAAAATACTATTTTCAAAGGAAAGAAATAAAGCGTCTGCTATTGTTTTCTCCCCACAAATTTTTAATAGAGCCCAAATTTATCAGGGAGTGGGCAAATAGAGATAGGAAAGGTCTTGGAAAACTGCTTCCTGTGGATCTAGGGCTAATCTAATATAAAAAAAATATTCAATTTTGATGGGCCATGATCCTGCCAACAGAGATACTTATACTTCATTTTAAAGCAAGACTGTAGACTCATTGACTTAAATTAGACTGTTCATGCAAGAAAAACAGAGCAAGGACTTTACAGTAAAGTGGGAATCATCTGCTTTTTTATATCTCTATTTACCCTACAAAAGATTATCTTATTATTTTTTCTAAAATAAACTAAATTACAGTTTTTCTCTTTACATTGAAACAGGAATCAAAAGCCAAGTCCTTTTTTGGAAAGAAACAATGAACTCTTCAGCTAATATAAACTGGTTGAGTTCCAGTAAACTTGAGAAAACTACATTCTTTCCAAACATCTCCATTGCTGTCTCATACAAACACGTGTCCAAGACCTCTTAGATTTTTAGATACGGCTTAAAGCTTGTGAAATGGTATTCAAAGCACTACAAAGAATCTGGGCACAGAATTGTGGAGAAGCAAGTTGAAAAGTTTACGGAAAATTTAAATGAGACAGGCAGTTTTGATTTTCTTGGAGCCTGGAGAGTGTTTTGAATCTGTAGTGGCGGATATGATATTGTTTGTGCTGGGTCTGGATATGTAGCAATAGAGCAAGCGAACAGGACCGTGTGATACAACAGCTTCTAACCAGAAGAATAAGGAAGTATGAGCAAGAGGGAATTGCATGTGCTTATACTTAGACCAGCATAGGAGCAGGCACAGTTTAGCACATGGCAATAGGGAGGAGACAGTAGTAGGACATGAACACAATGGCACAGACCTTGAACGATTCCTGTGTTATATGTCAAAGTCTACTAAGGAATACACCACTGAGTACAGGCAAATCTATTCAAAAGCACTATGAAAACTTACTAAGCAAAAGATGTCGTTAGCTATTATTGGAAAAATCAAACATTATCATTTAGAGGTAGAAGGAAGTCTAAGTGTGAATTGTTCTGTGTTGGATTCTATTACTTTCAGGCAACTTCTTTCTCTCAGCAAAATTCCTCTTGCCTGGTTGTTTAGAAAGGGAATTACATATTGCTAAGAGATCACATCTCCTTTCTGGACAGTAGTAGCAAGGAAGAGATGAAGCCTTAACATAAGGTTGAGATCCTACCAGTGGGAGAAGAGCGTGGGCTCCTGCTTGCAGGAACAATTATAATGAAGTGGCCAGATAGCCTTTATTCCTTCCTTCTGCAAAGCACCTTAGAAAATGTTGAAATTGTCTCCAGCAGGGAGAACCTTGATGCTATTTCTGGTTCTGCTTGTGTGACCATGGATAACCTGAACACAAGTATGTGCGAACAACTTGATTCAAAGCAGGAATAAAATCTAAGGCTTTCTTTTTCTGTGCAAATCATTTGAAGGGGCCTAGTTTCTTCTTCTTCCCCATGTTCCACCCTCTGTATTTCCAAGTCATATATAGGAAC
>NW_010582720.1:38642-102862 GCF_000705375.1 Tinamus guttatus
TAGCAAAGCAGGCTGGTGGGTACAGGAGTGAAGAAAACTCCACAGAATACAGTACAATAAAAAGCATGGTACGTTTCTGCTCTTTACGTAGGGCAGGATGCCAGCACTTGGAATAATCTGCACTTGGCCTGACCCAGGGTTTGTTGGAAGACTCCCTCTAGCTTGACTGGAGTTTGGATCAAACTCCTTGTGACTAACTTTTGGCTTAAATATTAAGGTTGAGTTCCATGGAAAATTAGGTTAGGGAACTAGACAGAAATTCTAAGGCCAAAACCAGACATTAGTATTGTTTTGAAGGGTATCCCAGGTTTAACAATCTAGTTCAAATCTTATGAACCCTTAGAAAATTTGTCCATGCAGGAGTGCAGAATTCTTACAAGATCAAGACAATGTTCTACTGAGTTGGCCACATGCACATGAAACCAGATGTGCATGTGCATTCTCTGGATACAAGCATTGTTTTTTAAGTAACATTCCCCACTGGAATAGCATTCTGAAACCTCTTTCTTTGTTTCCCTCTTTGCAATAGGTTTTGAAGCAATCATGTACTGAGATTTTGTATTTGGAACCATCCAGCGTCTGTGTGGGAGGTAAGTTTTTAGAACTGGAAAAATTAATAATTATAGAACTGTTTGATTTCCAAATTTTATGCAAACAAGAACACTACGGGTCATCTAGAAGAAAGAAAAAGAATCTTTAAAAATACTAAGGGATCTTCTAAAAAAGATCAGATCCTTCTCTACTCATTTTGTTCCTCAGAAGAGCTGTCTTTCTGGGTCTCTTTTAAATTGCTAGTACAGGTATAATTTTGAGACAGACACTTGCCTCCCAATGTCACATTAGTCACACATGGTCGTTTGATTTAAGAGTACTCCTCACTACCTGTGTTTGTGTTCTTTCACCTATGAGAAATGAAAGACTTAAACTTAAACTCTCCCTCACAGAAAGTAAAATTTCTAGTCTCTCAATGGCACGAGAGGTTTGAATCTGTCCTAAAACTACTTCCTTATCTGGCACTTATGTTTTGTTAATAAGGCTATGAAGTCTAATTGCCTACAACAATGGGCTCCCAGCTAACGAGAACTTATGGAAGTGATCAAAGGAAACTGGAATTGTAAGATGCCACTTTCCTTCACAAAGAGATTGGAAAGTCTAAAAAACTTGTGCTTGCATTCAAAACAAGGATAGTTACTCTGAGATCCTCTCATACAATTTTATCTATGGCCACTGAGTTAAAATCTGGGAAGCCTGATTATGTACATTTACATAAACACATAATGATTTACATAGTGCCCTGAATCTGTAGTGCAAGAAGCAAAGCGCTTATTTTAACATGAGCCTGAAAGCAGAGATCTGCATTTTTGGGCTGCAAGTGTTAATATGTTTCTCAAACAGAACTGCACAAACATACAAATGCTTGTCTTCTCTCTAGGATTTCACAATCTGCACATACTTTGAAACCAATCAAAATAAGGTAGTTGCAAAATCTACTTATTTTGATGTTTCTGTCAAGACATAGATCATTTCAATTAAACCAGTGACTTTGTAAACAATCGCTTTTCATTTCTCCATAAAACTCAAATAGTGTGGCCCTTATGCATCTTCCGGGGTGGGGAAAACTTCACACAGACTCTATCTGAAGTTTTTAGTGAATCTGAGCCAAGTATTGGAAATCTTCTTATGAGACCCAGATTCCTTATTATCAGAGAAAGTTTTGCTTGTGCAGCTAATCCCCAAGGACTTTTATTTGCTCAGCTCTAGTTGCTAGTCAGAATAGACTTCCTCCAACAAGGCAGCTCTGAATGATAAAGACTGGGAGCAACACTTTTTTTCCCCCCTTTGGTGATCTGACTGAAGAGTCAGATACTACGACAGCTTAAAAAGTTGTCACAAGACTGTCTGAAGAGCGACTATGTTGTGGCTGAGTTATTGATGGCTAAATTTATATTCTCCTTGTCTGCATTTAGTCCTTATTACCAAGTACTAAAGATTGATGATGCGGTGGGGGGTTGTTTTTTTTTTTCTCTTCAGAGGAATTCCAAGTTGTTCTTAGAGGAAGTGGCTTAACTCTTGCCAGGAGACTTGATGGTATTACTTGTACCTATCATGTGAATGGAACCACCATCAGTAAGTATTTAAATTTGAGACAAAACTGCCTTGATATTTCCTCATAAGCACTTTTTTCCCCTTCCCTTCTGCTTACCTCATTTAATTAAAATCTAAAGAGAAAAGCATGGAAAAAAGAAATATATAAGCTCTGAGGTTTAGTAATGTAGTAAGGAGAATGCTTTTTCATCTTATTCAGGGGTTTCATTTTGCTGCTAGTGGCCATTAGCCGTAAACTAGGACTGATGTGTAGCTGCACTGCTGCCTGTGTGAAGTGCTTTCTTGCCCTACAATGAACAGGTGTTTGTGTATGAGAAAGCACGACCGCAAAGCGCACTAACCAAGTGTCTCCATGCCATAGGGAGACTTGGGCCAAGACATGGATCTTCTTTCAAAAGGCCAACTTTCCAACACGCACTTATCTTGAAGCATCTCTGTCCATCCGGTTTTGTATAGCAGATGCAGAGCCCTTGCGCTGCTGGTTTCAGGCACTTGAAGTTGTGAATGCCCTTCCACGACAGGGAGTCCACTCTTGTAGGCTTCTACTACAGTGTAGAAAGAATAAAGCCAAATCAGAGCAATTGGTACTATCTTCTGCTCATATGTTGAGCTTGTTCATCAGCCCAGTATTTCAAAAAGCATTTCCCTCCAGGAGAAGTGTCTCTAACTGGGCTACAGTTCCCTGATTTTTTACCCATAGATAAGAACTTACTTTTTAGAAAAAAATGAAACTTAATTTGTAGATTTAATTGTTTCCTAGAGAAAAAAGTGTACTTTACAGATTTTTTTTTTTTAATGAACACTCATACTTGGATGGATATTACAATCCTTAGATCTTCTGTTCACTGGGAATTTTTTCCCAATAGAAGACTGCAGACGTTGGAGAGGAAAACAGTAATAGTTGTAGAGAGAGAATCCAAACTTTTTTTCCTCCCTGCCAGGTCAGATACCCGATTAAATGAGTTTCCCAGTAGAGAATTTCATTTTCATGTTGCCCGAGTTGGCATGAAGGTGAGGATGGTGGACAAATTGCCATCACAGGGAACCTCTGCCCTTTTTAATATTCAGAAACTTAAATGGACAACTAGTGGATTTACATCCAACTTTTTGCTTTAAACGCTATCCCTTAGTGCAAGCCAACTAGCCAGACTGGAAAATAACCAAATTGGACATATTTAAGAAGTGTTTTTTGCTATCTAATATCTGATTTTTATATAAGCTTGTCTTAAATTCCTATCCTATTGCATATGTTTCCAGTACATTTTATTCCTATTCTGGATATAATTTATACTTTGAATGTGTTGCCAATCTCTCCTGCCTGTTAAAGATCTCCTAGAACAGCTTGAAAGAATAACAGAATAGCACAGTTGCTGTGGATAAAGACAACTTGTGTAAATAAGCTCTACCTTTATAAATTTCTCTTCATTCTTGATTGAAAATGTCATCTTTGTTTTCTATATTAAGCTAGCATGCTTAATTGCACTTGTTGCATAAATTAGCTTTATAGAGTTAGAATTTGCCATCTGCAAAGTAATTCTTACCATTATATTATCCCCTGATGTACCTTCATTACTTGGAGAAGCAGGGAAGCAGACTAGTTTAGCTCCAGCTCAAGAAAATGAATTCCATACTACTTTGGACAAATATTTGAAGCCTTAAAAACGCAACTACAGGATAATCAGAACTTAAATTTGAATTTCAGGAGCATATTTAAGTCATCTAGATTTTTCACTTGTAACCCTGCTTTACTCCTAACTTGCTGTTTATCATGAGCAGTTCACTATACCCCTGTTCATCCCTCTATGAAGAGAATGGCAGCACTTACCTTGTTTACAAGAGCATTTGGAGGCTTGCATCAGTATGGTTATGCTGATGGTGCTCAAAATATTCTGATGGAGGGCAGTAAATTCATGGTGGAAACAAGAACCTATGGAATATTAGAAGACGGATCAGGCATTTTCCATAAACTTCAGATTTAAACCTCTGCTGTCCTCTTGGGAGTTGTTACTGTATTAACAGTTTTGGCACTCTTCTTACCAATGCTACCACTATGCACCAAATAGGTCTGCAGTACTTAGTGACTGGTAGTTTGTGCTGCTGCTAGAATTAGGGGCTGGCTGTGTTCCCTAGGAACTTGAGTTCAGAGGAAGCTGGCAAGGGTGAGCAGAGGTCCAGAGCAAACTAGGTGGAAGTCATAAAGGTTAGATGCATTACATTCGCAGAAAAGAGAGGTAAATGTTACATGTTTTGACATGGGCTGCTTTGACAATGAAGATGAGAAGTGGGCTCCCCAAATCTGGCCAAAGAGAACAAGAGGTAATAGGCTTAAAATTCTGCAAGTGATCCATGTTTGATACTAGGAAAATAGGTTTCACTAAAAAATGCTTAAGGGCTGCAATATGTTATCTAGAAAATCTTAATAGCAGCTTCAGTCTATGTCACAAAAAAGGCTCAGATGTTTCCTTCTTTAAATGACCTCTCCAAGTGCCTTCTAACTGATTTTTTCCTGATTCCACAATTGCATTGCCATTTGTACCAGAACAGAGTATATATGAATATTTGACATCTGAGTTGCCTTTGTAGAAGTAACTATACTTGGACAGAAAGAAGCCCCCAAATTCTTGCAAGCATCTGATGTGAGAATTTGCAGCTACATCTCTGGGCTGCTTTTTCTTTTCTTGGCTTCAGAAAAGGGTGTGCTAAAGCATAAGAAGGGAGAGGAATGACATGGTGATGTATTTATTATATTTTGTAGCATAACAACACAAGCTGCTTTATGGTGTCTTGCCAAAGGCCCTTCCCAACCCACCCAGGTTCTTCTCTCCAGCAATGGTCTATGTCAAATGTTTAGGGAATAAACAGGGAAATTTTATGTGATCTTTCCCCTGGTGTGCTAAATCGTTTTCTAGAGCTCTGCGCTGTGTACCAAGCAGTTTTGTTTCAGAGGAGACCTGGAGGAGAATAGTAGATCTAGGATGGATAAAAGGGTAGAAACAACTCTCCCAGCAACAGGAGGAGGAAGAAAATGACCCTAAGAAAAGGAACATTTCCCCCACATATTGATTATCTTTTATGAAAAAAAAAAAAAACACACCCCTACTAGCAGCAGAACCTTTCCATTTTGGAGCAGAAAGCAGGAGGGCACTTGCATGAGAATGTATCTACTTGAGTTCCCCTTACTGATAGCTTGGGCTCCACTTTAAGATCAGCCTCTTGAACAGTCATTTTGTTGTTTCTTCTGGTTTTAAAATATAGTTTTGGCATGTTTCTCTTTCAGCATTTATAAAGAACCATTACCAAATGCTGGAAAGGAAATCTGCCAAATGTAACCGTGAGATAGAAAAATAATCTATGAAACATACCATAAAGACAAAAACATATGGCAATGTGCTAATCCTTCTTCCCCACCTCACAACTAGCCCCAAATCTAGGCCAAGCAGTTGGTACAGATTACAGCATATAAGAAAGGAAAGGTTCATTTATGCTAACAGCTCCTCCCTGAGCTGCTCCTGAACTATTTGTATATCTTCTTCTCCCCTCTCACCTCCTAAATACCTCTGAGAGCCACCTCTGAGTTTGTCTTGCAGATCATTTATCCACCCCCCCATCAGGAAGCAGTCTATGCTTGCAGTGCAGCTCTAGTACAGAATTAACAATACTATCCTGGGGAAAGTTCAGAAGATGATCCTGCCCGCTGAGCAGAATCCTTCCCATCTTACCAAACACACCAAGTAAAATAGCCTTCTTCAGCGAATCCTGTATGCACTGAGTACAGACGGTAATAGTCCTGTTTGACTCTATCTCCTTCTGGAGAACTCTTCATATAAAGGTTACAGTGAAGAACTACTGCTGCCTTTTGTCAGCCAGTGCAGAAGACTTTTACCTTCTTTACTTTTTGCAGTTGCAGAAAAGGAAAGCATACTTTGCTGGACATGATCTACAGGTAGTTACCTTATAGGCAGCTGAGAGCTACAAGTATTGAGAAACCCTAAAGCTTGAAAATAATAGAGAAATCAAACCCAGAATCACATCACAATCTAAAGGCAATGTGGGGGAATGGATCTAACAAAAAGCAAACCTTCACCTTGCAAATATTAGGAGTTACCTAATAATGTTCCCAGTGTTCTTAGAAAGGCCTTGATTCTAGGAAAACATTACTCTTGGACCTAAAAACGTGTAAATTTAAGTAATCAGTGTACTGTGAATGCATATTGCATACTGTTGGCTCTCATGTTCCCTTGGGAAAGTATAGCTTGATGTTTTTTTCCTCTCCTGACTTAAAGCTCTTCCTTACTTGCAAGTGCAGGCCATTGCCAAGCCAATAGCCAGCATGCTGTAAAAAGGGAAAGGACATTATAGAGTGTTCACACGTCTTCTCATCTAAGAAGAACGATTTATTAAACACATGCAATTTGTTTTTCAGATGAAAAACCAAAAAAGGTGGAACCAGAGTTTTTGCTCTGCCCTGCACCAATCCTATATAAAAGTGGCCAGTAAGTACTTAAAGTAAATCTTATACTGTGTTTTGATAGAATTGGACCCATTTTGGCGGACACTAATCATGTAGGGTTTTGGCTAGAGGCAATTTTTGTTGTTTTTATGGAGAGCAGCTTTGTTTGTTTGTTTGGTTTTTCTCTCATTATTGTGTTATTTCCATCATGTATTTCCCAGTTCTGGAATGGTTTCTAGATAGTCATCTGTGACCAAACCAATTTGGACAGTGCCTTAAAAATGAATATCCAGCCAGTTTATTAAACACTGAAAAGGTCTGGCTTGTCATAACTTTTATGCAGATTAGCTATGTTTTAACAGGGCTTAATACGCTTGCTTCTGGATCATCTTTGGACTCCTTCTTAAACACATTACATTATCACTGACACTTACAAGCTATTATTAAAATTACATGTCAAGATGTGTATCGCCGCTCAACATGTAATGGTAAAGCAAGGCACTAATTTAACAGCCGCAGCCATCTCATAACAGCACTGTGGCTAAACTGCAGCTCTGGCCTTATTCTAAGTGTCACCAGCTATGGCTGCAGATTACTTCTGGCCTTTGGAGAACTAATTCCTCCTTCCTGTTGTCAAATTCAGACATGCCCTAGGCTTTTAGGCTCACTTCAGCTTAAATTTCATTTTTTAAATTTATGAGATAGTAACATGAAAGAGAAATCCTAAGCTAATCAAAAGTCAGAAAACTGCATGTCAGACCAGCTCTGTGGGAGAGAGGAGGCTTTGAGACTGTTTTTCTTTGAGAAGAGCTACTTGCAAAACAGGGAAAAGGTAATTTGGGATGCAATATTAATAATAATACTTTAGGAAGCACAGCAGTTCACTGCAGATTTGCACTGTCATTTTACTGT
The DNA here is from genome assembly GCF_000705375.1 of Tinamus guttatus. The sequence goes on from NW_010582720.1 coordinate 46,111, forward strand.
GAGTTCTTAACAGTTTAACAACTAAGCACGTTGCCTAGATGATTTTTGAGTGGAATTACTTTCCTAAGTAAGAGTCAACAACCACAGTTGCTAGAAGACCGATAGCAAAACTCCAAATGCACATCTGCTTTGTATGTTAAATAGTAACTGTGAGGGGAAAAGCTGGAAAGTAGTGGAAAGCAAAACAAAAACTCTGTAAGTAGTTAAAAGCAGCGGAAGAGCAGGGTGAATCATTGCAGATGAGCAGCAGCTACAGCCTGACATCACAGAGCTCTTCTCTGGGGAGTGAGCACTGTTTTATGGCAGTGCAGGAAAAACAAGCGTGGAGGAGAGTTACGCTGGAGAGCAGAGGGAGGGGATGAGTCTAATTCTGTTATTTTCATGATCATCAAGTTGCCTTTCAAACAGCTAGGCAAAACTGATCTTGTCCTAAATGCAACAGCAGTTTGTTAGCACCATTTTGCTATTGTATTACACAGGACAGTTTTACTAATTTCATCTGAGCTAGTCTGCATGTGGTTGTGTGCCAATTGCACAACAAAACAGCTGTAACAAACTGCTGTCTTAGCTAAAGCCAATCATCACCATGTGCAGCTGTAAGAGAACTAATTTTATCTTCAGGAAGACGTAAATCAGTCAGGTTAAGAACCTTCCTCTCCAAGCCAAATAATTCGGAGGAGTTACATGACCTTAAAACAGCAACATGTCAGCAAGTTAGGCCCACAGTATTAAGCACTCTAACCTAAAGTTCTAAATGCTCTTTACACACTTAGTTTGCAGACATGTAGATAGCATATCCCACCCAATGAATACAATTTATTGATATTTATTCAAGCACAGTGAACATTATTTGGACATGCTGGATTTCTTTTTTTCTCTAAGGTGCTTTTTTTGGCCTTTAAAGTGTTTTTGAACACATCATATTGGGACTGAAGTCCAGGTCAAGCACTTAATTACAGCACAATTCTTAGTAATGCTTATAGGAAAGAAGGCATAAACTGTTTATGTTAGTAAGTTGTACAGGTTTGCACAAAAAGATTTTTCAGAAGTTAAAGTTATGCAAAACACAGTTTCATTACCCTGTATTGAATCAGTTACAGCTTTGGCCCAGAGATAAATGGTTTGCTGTGCAGAAGACTGACAGCTATGAAAGATATGTACATACTTGAACTCTTGACTTCCCATTGGCACAACTCAGGCTATTGCTGGATACCTCCCAGTAATTCCTCATGTAGTGGAGCTAATATTAGTTGCTAATATAGCAACAACCGATCTGCTCTATTTTTCCTAATGCTCTTTTCAGTGGAATTAACTGCAACAGAAAAGCAAAATTAGCTTTTCAGCTCCTAAACATACAGCTTTGTTTTTGGATAAATGGGCAAAACCTCACGTAGCAGGTTTAATTATATTTCTGTTGTAGACTTTTAGACTGATGAATTTGCACTTTTCAAATGTAGAACAAAAAAACTATATGGAATAAACAAGATATTTCCTTGATAAACCCCTGGTCACCTGGACTGATGCCATAGTGTGCTTCCACTTGCTTTCCAGTTGCTGACTACACTTACTTAGAAGCCTCCATAATGGCATATAGTTAAGCCTTCTTTTCAAAGCCTGTTTCTTGTAGCACCATGTAGCAGATTGATATGGAACCCTTAGGTGATGTGACAACATGATGCTGCTGCCTGTGCCATTTAAAAAAAAACTTTTTTTTTTTTTGAGGATGTAAAATGGCAATCTTTACCAAATTTGCTCCTGTAAAAGAACTCTGGGTTGGCTAACATGAGAATTACATGGGATTTCTAGATCCATTAGCTATGGATTATGAAAAGTAGAATCAAAAAATTCTGAATGGAAAAGTCCAATCATATAATCTATGGGAAGATGAGGAGAGAAACCCAGTGAAGTTGATTTGCTTTGTTTCATGTACTGTGACATCCTGTGAGGCCCACTGTAGTCATAGAACCAAGCAAACTGGTTTACAAAAAGGATGCAGTTTCTAATGCACAGACAGTGTCAGAGGCAATTTAGGAGGCTCTTCCAGAACGTCTGAGGAAATCTGTGCATCCTTTCAGCTCAGAATTGAATTGAGCTTCTTGTCCTGCCACAGCTTAAAAGGAACTGAACACAAAACTCAAGAGTTCCTCATCATCACCTAATTACTTCAGAGATTTCTGAAGTCATAGTACTTAGAAAAGAGAACAGAGCCCTTGCTTCTACTTTTGAGGACCAGCACAGGTGAAGAATGGTGAAGAAAACTAACCTTTGCACTAGTGTAGATTTTATTCTAGTCTTCTGGCTCAAAATCTTTTGAGTATACATTCTGAAAACTTATTTCTAGGCTTGACTTGACAAACAGATGGCTTCTATTCTTTTAAGTCAGCGGTTAAGTCCCTTCTGACTTCAGTGGAGAGAGAGTCAGGACAATATTCTTAGTGACTAGACATTTATAAATCCTACTTTTTGATATGCTGAAAATAATAAATACATTAAACAAGCATAACAAAAGAATACTTCACTGAAATATTAGTAGTTAAATATTTACCCATCTACTAGTTAACTCTCCCAATTTGTTGTTTCACCTTATTTTCTCACTAGGGTATTGCAGTACGCAATCTGCTGGCTCCTGGTGCTAAGGCCCAATTTTAATATTCTTGTGCAGATATTTATGTAAGCAATTCAAGAAGGGTTTGGTCTGGGCTATAAGGTAAAACACTCAAAATGAAAATGGGCTGAGAAATGATCACTGTGCTTAAAATAATTATGAGAATTGCAGATTTTTTTAAAATACAGCAGCAGTGTCGCCAGCCGTCTTCGTGGATCCTGTGCTTGAACTCATCAGGAGTGTCTATTCCAAGATTAATATTTGAGTAGTGTAAGAACACTATATCCTAACATTAACTCCTGAAATCAAGTGTGCACTTGTCCCTCCATCTGGCAAGATAAGTTTCTCATAATTTCAAATGCATTGACTAGTCCACCTGAATTCACCTAAAATAAGTTGGACGTGTACTTAAGAACACCAGCAAAAGGCACACATATACTTATGTGGGATTGTTACTTTACATTTATGTATCCAACAATGTCTCAATTATTCAAGTACAGTTTTGATACAGTTTGAAACAGGCAGTACCTTTCTCCTCTGGTTTGTAATCTTAACAAACAACAAAGAAACAAAAAATACAAATCTGAGAAGAAAAATCTGAGGGCAAGTGGAACCTTGCTTCCAGGTCCCCTGAATTTGATTGTCACATACAGAGATATCGTCTGTGCTACTGTTGAATGACCTAACTTACTCTCTATTCAAGACATGTTGGCTTCTGTTCATGCATATCCTTTCCTACATCCTGTCCAAAATTAACAGCTGATGACACTTAAATAGAAAGCTAAATGAGATTTAGTTGTTGTGTGGTGGAAAGAGAAATTACTACTCTGTATTCTCCCAAATTCTTGGTTACCTTCAGTTTTCAAATATTTGTCTTAAATTTAGTCTCCCGTTGTGTGCAGTTTGCTTGAAATTAAGCACACACAAGTGCATGAAAAAGTCTGTTAGAGTTCATGAATTTGTTTTCAGTACACTGCCAGTAGTAATAGCTGGATAAAAGCACAAAACCATTTTTGTGGTAAACTTCAAGGTATTTCCCATCCAGACTTTCCAGTAAGGAATTGCTAAGGGAAAATACAGTATTATTGAGTGCATTGCATAAGGCTTTGCACATAGTCAGAGAATAAATAGCTCAATAAATAGCTCAGACTCTTAAAACTCCTCTAACAAACTACAAAAACTTTTGTCCTAGAAAGAAAATACAGTGGAAAGTGATCCCTAAAATCACATAGCTTCGTGTTTCCACACTGCAAATGCCACCTTGAAACATTCTTTTGGTTCTCTATTAATCAGACTTCTCACAAGAAGGGCCTGTCCCGTTCACCTCTTGGTTCATCCTTTTGACAACTGCTGCTTTGCTTGTTTTGCACTCATTTGTGAATGAGATGGGAGCTCCAAGGCAATTCAGGCACAAATAATATCATGTGCTTTCTGCAGTGGCTTCTCAGGACTTTAGTTTTGAATATTTTTTGGTTTTGCTTTATCACTTTTTCCTCTTTAGAATTCAAATGCTGTCCCTAGGCACATTGAGAAATAGAGAGCTAAGTGACACAGCTTCAGAAAGTAACTTAACCAGCTACTGCATCCATCTCTTTCTCGTTAGACATTTCTGAATTTCCCTACTATCTTCTCTACTAATAATTCTTTTGTCCCATTGCAGTAAAATGTCAGTCCTATAAAAAGTCTATAAAAATGACTTTTGGGGACTTCATGTTTGGCAGGTCAGATTAGTTCTCTTTCTTCTGTTTTCTTCTAAGTATCCAAACAGGCTCCTAATATATTAAATACATATGTAAGCATACACACACACCCCTACCTTTTTTTTGGCAATCTGAGGTAGCCTGAATGCAAGGTTTTTTTTCCCCTCAATGACCCAGGTTTTGGTAGTATGCTCTGTTTTTGAGGCACAGATTTAGGGCAGAATTAACTGCCCTGAATTTGCTGGCTTTTTGCTGTGGATCACATGCAGGAGAGAATGGAGGACAGTGGGAATTAACCATCTTTGAGAGCGTCTCTCAATAGGGGCTTAAGGGAAGCCAAAGTTCTCTCTCGTGGCAAAGCTTCCATGTGACTGTAGAAAGGGGCTTCTGGATGCAGTGCATTTCTCCCTGTGAGGTTCTGGCAAATTCCTGTAAAAATCAGTTTCAAGTAAAACGCAAATCCTGTGCAATTCCACTTTAAACATATTGTAGTTTACAGAATGCATGGAGAAATTCTTGCTTGCTGCTGTATATATCTTCAACATTTAGAGCAGATAGAAAAAAGAAAATTAGTCACTGATGTTCTTTCCCTGAGCTTCTGCCACCCCAGGGAACCATCTCCAAAGAAATCAGAAGCAGAAAGCACAGCAAACTACTCCTTCAGATTTACTTCTGATAAGGAGCTTCATGTTAAAAGAGGTTTCCATAAAATCTAGGATTGGTACTTTGAGTCTTGCTTTCCAGGTTACCATTTTCATTAATATGAGCTCCAGATTTAAAAGGAAGACTAGGGAAACGGGAAAACAAACACGGGCTTAGTGGAGATGAATGGCTTGTGGTGCTCCATCCTGTCAATTACCTCATTTGGCTCACAGACAGCTGTTCTCATTCAAGAGCAGCTGAAAGGTGCTTCATGAAATGGCTGTCAGGGCTAGCTGCTAACAAAGAATCCTGACTGGTTTGTCTCCCCTTAGACTAGCCCAAAAATAGAGCATGTTATGCCTTTACTCCATTGCCTCCTTCATGTGACAAGAGCTTGGGAGCCAGAATTTTAAAAAAATGCTTCTGAATTTAGCCTCTTGGGAAACAAGAGCATGTTACATTGGCCAGCAACATTTCTAAGTTCATTACACAGGCAGGATGCCATGGAAGGGCTTGCTCCTCCTGGAATCTGTGCAATATATGCAGTGAAGCCGTCCTTTTAAAGGTTTGGCTGCTGTCCTAAGAAAAAAAAATAATCCACTGTTAAGTTTGTTTCTTCTCCAACACCTGTAGGTGCTAAAACAAACCTCTGCGCTTCCTTCCCATGTGTTGTGTCTAAGGGACTGTTTTTCACATGGTTAAAGCAACTGCCTAGAGCACTGCTGTTTTAATGTGACATTAGTACACAATCATCACATTTCATAAATTTATTATCTCCTACTGCAGCCCCTTCCTGGAGTGTTTTTTCTTTTTTTCTTTGGGTGATAATGTCTCTAAAGAGATTGCATTTAAGAAAAGGGATGCTGTGCAAGGTGACTGATGTTTAATACGTTTGCCTAATTAACTTCTGGTTAATAATTCTAACCCATTAAGTAGCTAGTTAGTATATGTTTCGAATAAACACATCTGGTCTTGCAATGAGTGAAGGTTCTGCCTGTGTGTGGGTGACAGATGTGATGGTAGCTTCCCCAGTGCTCTCTTTTAAATAATTAACAGCTCACTGGTGAGGTAGCCGTAGACAGACAGCCTCCAAGCCAGCTGTATAGTCTCAGAGCTGTATCTATGGACATGTGCCTCATCTCATTAGTCTGCTCCATCTATTACATTCCCACTTCTTTGCTGTTTCAAAAGCTATGTGTAGCTCTAAGAAACATCCTTTTAAATAGCTTTGGACTCTTGGCTTCTGGTCTGAAAGGCAGCAGGAGATGAAGGAATAATATGTCAGGCCACCCAAGGGGCAAGTAGTTTTGAATTCACAAGTCCTGCAGATTGATCTCTCTTCTCAGACAAAGGGCTTTCGAGACAGGCCCGCCCCAGTGTTTCATTACATGGAGTTGCTGGGCTAGGTTTGGAAACAACCTTCTTTTGAAGGAGCTGGAGTCTTGCGGTAGCCCCTTTCTTTAAAGGACCAATGGCTTCCTAGCCAGGAACAGCTGGTAAGTCTTATCAATCCCAGAAATTAGAGAAATTAACCTTAGTTACAATGTAGAAGCAGTCATTCCTCCCAACTCAGCTGTCTTTTAGTTTGAAATATTTTTGGGTTTTATTTATTTTTTTTTTTCAAACTAGTAATATCCGTTGTTGTAGTTTATCAACCGAATTGCAGGATACTTTCTAGAGGCTAATTTGCACAAAAACAACTTTTGAAAAATGAGCATGGACTTGAACCAGGCTAACCAAAGGGTGAAGAAAGATTTATTCTTATTTTTTTTTTGAGAGCCCATGAACCCAGATCATTATGTGGCTATACCATAACGGTTAACATGCAGCTGTCATTAGTTGTAGTGATATGGGCTCAGTCTGTGACCTTTGTTTTGTAAGGCATCAACAATAGCACAGCTGCCCCTGCACAGTTGAGATCTCAAACCTGCAATTTGGCAAGAAGAACAGAACAAATTGGATAAATATACATAAACACATTGTGAAGGAAGGGAAAACAGCACAGAATGAACCTGAGCATCATCCTACAACTTGTTTGATAGGGATGATTTAAGTAGGCATATGGTATAGTTAAATGTGCTTTCAGAAACATTGGCTTGATTCTTCAAGCAAATATGAAACAAATATCTAAATAGAAAGCGAGCTGATACAGTATCATTAGTTCTCTCAAAGGAGGCATATGAATGCCTTGGGAAATGTGTGCAAGTGGGGGCTGGGCGTGAATGATGAGCAGATTTAGATTCCCACACGAAAAGTGTCATTAACTTATTGTTAAGATGGAAAAATTGTGCTTCTTTATAACCCTTCAACCATTAAAAATGGGGAGCAATATGCTAACATTTACACCTACCCCAGCACCCATTTTTTAAGCCTTACTAGTTTAATGTTGGCACCACAGACCGCCACACCCACTGCAATGCCTCTCACACACGGCTTCTATTCAGCCACCATGCTGCCTACGAGACATCTTCCAGAACTGCATATCACTGCTGCGCTCATCCTACACTGCAACCTTTCCATTCTACATTATTTAGTAACTTAATAAGAATTCTAAGTTTAAAAATTATCCTTTGTCTTTCATCATTCCTTACACCAGATGGAAAGAGAACACAAAGCAAATAGCACATTCAGAACTTCTTCGCCTAACAAAAGAAGTTTGGCATATATTTAAATGATGCTCTGCACAAGTCAGACCAGGTACCTCCCACATATGCTGTGTGCAAACACTGACATACCTGCATCAGGGACTTGCACAGTGTGTGCACAAACATGAGGTTATCTATCCACGCAGCCAAACCCATAATTGACTTGAGTACGCTAACATGGGGGGAGAAAACTTGTCCAAGTAAGCAGAAGACAGAAAAGTCACTATTAACTTAACTGGCCTTTTTTGTTGTTGTTGAACTGAGTAGCTGAGAATCAGGTGAAGGAAATAACTCTTACACTTTCATACTGCTAGAACTGAAATTTTAATTTTAAATAAAATTTAACACTTTTTCCCCTTTTGCTAAAAAAGCGAAGTCTGAAGCGCATGCTGCAAACACAGGGAACAAGTCCCAGAGGAAAAAGTATGAATGCAATCTGCAAATTCACCTGTGCACCTTCCCGAGTTGGGGGAAGAGATGATGAATATTTCATAGGGTGTGTTCAGCATGTTCTTCAGACTCACAAAGTACACAATCATCATGTTTTTGTGGTATTGTGAGCTATGTAGTATTAACAAGCTTTTCAATAATTAACATAAGGGACTAAAAATAAAATAAAAAGTAAAATAAAAAATCTAAAAACTAGAAACAAAATAAAAAGCAAAAAAATAGAAGAGATGATGAATATTTCATAGGGTGTGTTCAGCATGTTCTTCAGACTCACAAAGTACACAATCATCATGTTTTTGTGGTATTGTGAGCTATGTAGTATTAACAAGCTTTTCAATAATTAACATAAGGGACTAAAAATAAAATAAAAAGTAAAATAAAAAATCTAAAAACTAGAAACAAAATAAAAAGCAAAAAACAAATAAAAAGAAAAAAGTAATAATAATAATAAAAATAGAAGATAAAAATTAAAAGTAAATAAAACTTATTATTTTTGATTTTTATTAAAGATAAATAAAATATAGTAAATAAAAATGCAAGTAGAAATTGATTCCACTTAGCCACTTGAAAGTCAAGGGGCTTAAGTACTCAAACATAAATTTAAAGACCCAGTTTTGAAAATTTTGGACCCTGCCTTTAAATTAGGCCACATCTATATATTGCTTGAATAATATTGTCCCTGAAAAAAAATGTAACAATTATCATTAAATAGGATTTTCAAATTAAAAGACATCTGTTGAATAACATATTTTGTGTATAAGACAGTAGTGTTCACTGTTTTGAACATACATGCATAGTAACTGTGTGCAGAGCTGTACCTTGAGAAGCACTGGATGAGGAAAACCAGGTAGTGAGCTCCTCCAGCAGAAGGGAGGCAGCCAGCAGGATGAACACTAAGCCTCACTTCCCACATTTGCCTTGGTGAAACCCTTTCGATTCTCTATGCACAAAGGCTGAACAAGTTCCTAACACCAAGAGGATAACAAGAGGAAAAAAAAAAAAAAAGTAGCTGCTGGCCTCTTTTTTATTTTCTGTCTGCCTCAGTCAGCCTTGTGCCTTTGCTTTACTTGCAAATTGATGGGATGCCATCAATTAACCAAATTACTGAAATTGTTTTCACCTGTTGCTCCTATTCCAGAGCACCTGTGCCCAAGCCGCTGGTCTACTTAGTATAGTGATGCATAATGATTTGGTGCTAATGTTCTCCTTCCATGTTCCCCAGAATCACAGAGTAGACAGGGTTGAGATGAATCAGATCCTCTGCCACCTGGACTCGTTGCTTTCTTTGCAAAAGCGCAGAGACTTGGCATCTGTTTTTAGCACCAACACTTCAAGTGCCTTTCTCTGTGCAGAGATCTCGTTCCATGGAGGACACGGGTCAAAAAGAGAATGCTTAACAACCACAAGTCCCCCATGTCATAACACCCTCAAAACCAACTAGATCAATGAATTGGGTAAGAGGGAACTAGGAATTTAGCTCGATTAGGCCTAATGTCTGCTATAAATATTATCTTCTGAAAATATTTTAGGAACACATTTAGTTTGACACAATTAGCTTATAATGGGAACTATTCACAGATGGAAACATCCTCAATGAGTTGTATAGGCTAACTGGCTCCTAAGACATATGGATCTGATGTTAAGATCAGTAGTAATTTCTAATGCAGTCCTTCACATTCCTGAGTAGGGCACACTCTGTTCCCAGAGCATTAGGAAAGATTGCGTGAGCAGAACTAAGTGCTTAATATTATGCAGTGAACATACTATGAGATGAATTAATAGACTCATTTAACATAATAATGACATTTCATACCATGTTACTGCAGGTTCCCATGATTCCAGGAGACAGAGTGTATGGGAACCTGGCTTCCAATTCTGTCAAGTTCACAAGCACTTCCAGGCACTGATGGGTTTAAGGATCTCTGCCCTTCCATCAGTTCACGTGAAAAACCAAACCCACACACTCAGTATATCAAGCTGGCTACTGGTAGTGCTGGCGATAATGACCAAGGATCCCCCAAAAACTATAATTTGAATTTATTTTAATATTAACACCAAGGAAGTAGAAAAAGCTTTTGCTAATTTTTAGAAAAGAGCCTTGCACATAATGATTTGTATAATGATTTGTATATAGTGCAGGTCTTGCTCTTCTCTGGAAAAATGAAATATTCATTTTTATGCCTCAGTGGTTGGTGGGAGGAAAGCAACTCTGTCCATGTATCATAATTGCGGATTATCTGTCTCCAGTAAAACTGTAATTCAGTAGGGAGTAAACTGTTTCCTTTGCTTCCCAGGCATAGCTGACCATTGGCACAGTGGAAACAGAGAGAACATTTGGCAGGCAAGGTCTGTAACTCAGCTCCAGGGGAACTTGCTGTGTTCTTGTGTAGCTGGGGTTTTTGATCAAGGAACAGGAACAAAAACAGAAGCAAGGGCTTGAAATTCTTCCTCTGACTTTGTGCTTCTTCTTTCTGTGCAGGGATGTGCAGGGGTCAGTCAGATTTGTAGCCCTGGACTGTTGCTATCTAATAGTAGAGCAGAGCATGTTCTGCACTTTGGCGAGACTGTTTCTAACTATGAGCTGGATTCCCAGCAAATAATCACCAACATTTTCAAACTGCAGTTTGTCAAATGGGAGACCCCTGTGTCCATACAGTGAGATAGTAGCTTTGTTGTAAAGAGGCCTCACAACATCATCATCACGTATCTCAGAGTCCTAGGATGTCTCCCTTACCCCGAGCATGAGTTGTGTCCCTGTGCACACCACTATGCCAGCATTTCACCCTTCAGGCAGGAAATGAGGGATGGCATGATGGGCCACTATGTTCTGCACTAAAAATTTTAGTCCCCATATTGAGGTGAAGTCTGTATTTTTTTTGTAATGGCACTTTCTTTCAAAATATGAAATAAGAAATATTTGCATGGAGTAAGAACATATATTTATTCTAGCTAGGAAATGCTGTGAGTATTGCTGGATAAAAAACTCCAGCAGTGCTACTGTCAGCCACAGTACGTTCCAGTTGCTCCTCCGTCTTTCAGGTGGCCAGCATGACTTCAGTGCAGTCATTTTGGTACCCCTTTGTGCTGTCAGAATATTGTCTAGGAGATGACAAATTACGTGGTATAAAATGACAGGCATACAGAAATGATACTTCACAGAATCACAGAATCACAGAATGGTTAAGGTTGGAAGGGACCTCTAGAGATCATCTAGTCCAACCCCCCTGCTCCAGCAGGGACACCCAGAGCACGTGGCACAGGGTGGCATCCAGGCAACTTTTGAAGCTCTCCAGAGAAGGAGACTCCACATCCTCTCTGGGCAGCCTGTGCCAGGGCCCTCACAGGAAAGAAGTTCTTCCTCATATGGAGGTGGAACTTCCTGTTTTTCAATCTGTACCCATTACCCCTTGTCCTGTCACTGGCCACCACCGAGAAGAGCCTGGCCCCAACCTCTGTACATTCACTGCTCAGGTACTTGAACATGTTGATCAAATCTCCTCTCAGCCTTCTTTTCTCCAGACTAAACAGGCCCAGCTCGCTTAGTCTTTCCTCATACGATAGATGCTCCAGTCCCTTAATCATCTTCATGGCCCTACGCTGGATCTTCTCTAGAAGCTCCACATCCCTCTTGTACTGAGGAGCCCAGAACTGCCCCCAACACTCCAGGTGCCTCCCCAGAGCCGAGCAGAGGGGTAGGACGCCCTCCCTCGACCTGCTGGCAACGCTCCTCCTCATGCAGGCCAGGATCCCATTGGCCTTCTTGGCCACGAGGGCACATTGCTGCCTCATGGTTAACTTGTTGTCAACCAGGACTCCCAAATCCCTCTCTGTAGAGCTGCCTTCCAGCAGGTCAACCCCTAATCTGTGCTGGTGCCTGGGGTTATTCCTCCCCAGGTGCAGGACCCTGCACTTGTCCTTGTTGAACCTCAGGAGGTTCCTCTCTGCCCAGCTCTCCATCCTGTCCAGGTCCCTCTGAATGGCAGCACAGCCTTCGGGAGTGTCGGCCACTCCTCCCAGTTTGGTGTCATCTGCAAACTTACTAAACTCAGTGTCTCCAAAAAACCGTTCTTCTCCAATGCAGCTGATTTTTCAGGAGGTTATTTATGTATGGAGATATACATAAAATATATGCATATGTGTACACACATGTGTGTGCTTATATGCACATGTATGCATGAGTAGCTATGTAGGTATGTGCACATCCATATATGTACACCCATGTATGTATGTATTTTTTGTATATTTATACACCTATGTGTATTTATGTGCACATACTTTTTACCAGTCTACCAAGAGCAACTACATGTAGTTCATGGAGGGAGCTGTTTGAAGAGAAGGTGCACTTTTAAATGCATCAATTTTTTTTTCCTACTATGTACAAAAGTTTAATGCTGGCACTTGATTCTAAAATACCTTTAGTCACCATAATTTTAATAACTTTTTGAGCAGTTGCCAGTTTAATTTTCAGTGTGTGAAAATTGGAGGTAAATTATTTATTACTTCCAGCAAATGTCTTTCACAATTTTATTTAATTTTTTTCATCTTTTTTAATGGATCATAAAATGGCAGTCTTTTATTGGACACTCATAAAGTAAGGAGCAAATGAATACTTTGCAACTAGGTTACCGTGGATTGAAATATCAGCTGTATTTCACTGGGTATGAAATTCCTTAGGCCAGAGCAGTAGTGACATATGGCAACAGGCCATGTTCCTCTGCTGTAGCAATAAAGTGGCACTGGACATAAAGGAAAGAAAGAATCATAACTGTTAGGCCTATTCAAGTTGCATGTTTTTCGTAAATTATTTATTAGCCTGGCCAGTGGTCTGAGCATGATGCAGTTTAAAGTTGCAAGAATCTTGTGTTTTCCTTTAGTCATACATAAGAACATTTGTTAAAAAACCTTTTTAAACTCAAATTTTCCAGGATTGATTGCTACCCCAGTTCTTTATGGACAAGAAATATAGGAAAAACCTTTCCACGTCGAGCAAGGGCTGCTTTTCCTGTTACAAAAACGTGTTTAAACTATAGGCCACTGGAAAGTTGCAGATTAGGCCTGTGCTGCATAAAAGACAGGAACTGGGTTTGTGAGCGTCTGCACAAGCTGTCAGTAACTCACGCTTGTTAGCTGAAGCTTGCCATCAGAGGCTGGGCTTGCTCCTGGCTGCCTTTCGGAGGAGCAAGGTGAAGGGCTGGGCTTGCTCTTCCCCAGAGGGGAGGCTCATTCCTGCAGCCTCGCTCTCCAGGCTAGGTATGGAGAAGCTGCCTGATTCCTTGGGTCCCGGGTGTAGCTACAAGCAGGCTTTGATACCTGTGCTCAGAGTGGGAGCGCCTGTTATCAGAACCTCTGATTATTAGCCCGGAGCTCTGCTTTTCTTCTGCATGTGCACACATAACATCCACCCCATAAGCCAAGCAGACTGCGTCGTGCAGCAGAGAGGAGCTTCTAGTGGGGGCCTGGAGAATGTCTGTGCGGGTTGCCACAGCAACATCAACATTTGCACTTCCTCATTCTCTGCGGCTTTTCATCCGGGCTGACCTGAGGACATACTTCCTTTTGCTGCAACTTTTTAACTCTTCAGTATTGTTTTTCATTCCATGCTGGGACAAAATTATTATTTGCAAATAATAGGCCTGCTTTAGTTCAAGGAAAATGTGCTTTTGTGTGTGTGCCTGTGTGGCTGCACTGAATCAAATGGGATGGTGATTGAAACGTGGGACTCGCACAAAGCAGCGCCGTATTTCTAACCTGCTGGGACAGGACACTGGCACCCTCTCACCTCATGTCTCTCCATACTTGTTTTAGCAGGAGAGGTTTTCTTGTGTGTTTGGAAAGCAATTGATATATTATGGATATAATTGCGTAAATCACAAAGGATAATCAGTGCATCCAAATTCTGAATACCTGGTTGTAGTGACACCCAAGCATTTAATGCCTGCGGAGGCATTTTTTAAAGCATTTCTAATCGCTTCCACCAGTGAGACTACCTCAGACTACTGTGGTCTGCTAACCATTGACCAAAAAAATCTGCGCTGCACCTTTCCTGTGTCCAAGTTAGGAAAAATGACTTCAGCCTTATATCAACTTTCAACTGTATTCCTCCAGTCCACAGAAAGAAATCTCAGGAGAGGTTTAAAGATTTAGAGCTGGTGTCAGAGGCCAGTTCAGGTCTTGGCTTGAGATTTCAGGAGACCTTACTGAAGCACTAGGATGCTCACAAACTACAGAGCATTGACGGTGAAAATCACCATTTGAAAATGAAGGTGCCCAAAAGCTGAAACCACTTTTGAATGTCATTTTATTTTGGAAATATTGTACAGATTATGCAGAATACTGAGTTAAAAGTCTTGCACATATGAACTGTTACAGGTAAATAGTGGATATATTTATGTATATGTCTTTTTCTTGGAAGTTTATGTATATGTCTTTTTCTTGGAAGTTTCTGGTTGAGTGAATAGAGGAACTAGAGCACAGTATAGTATGATTCTGCACAGTTTTTGTATGTACCTTTTTGTCAGTAGTGTTTTTGTACTCCAAATTTAAGGGGGATTGTCTATAGAAACCTGAAGTACACATAAGCCACTGAACAGGTAGGTTATGAAGAGATGAGAAAAGTGTATTTCTTACACCCTGCAGGCATGACAATTTCAGGAAGGAAATGGTTTTCTATGTTGACAGGCTCATCCTTTTGAAGATGAGATAATTATCTGTATGAGTTCACTCTGTAGCTTCTAGAACTGCATGAGTATGATCAGCTCTATGAACACCCTGCAATGGCTCACCCCTGCAGCTGTGTATCAAAACGGAAGGTGATACAGAAACTGGTTGTTCCTCCTGCGCTGTAGCTGAGTTGGTAGCTGATGTGTTCACTGAGCCTGTTGCTTGGGATATTTGTCAGAGCATCTGACAGCTAAAGGTTGGGGGAATGTGAAGCTTGATGGCAGCGATGTGGCACGTGGCACCAGGGACTTCAATCCTGCTCTTACTGCAGTCAGTGGGAGTTACAGCTTTGGGCCCAATTCTCATTCCAGAGTGGTGTCCCTGTGCTCCAGCCTTTTCAGCAGCACCCACCTTCCTGGGCCTTGGCAAGGCTGCTGCAGAGAATGGCGTACAGGCATCCCTCCTCATTTAGTTTTTCTCCTAAATCCCCAGTAAAATGCATGTGAATGGAACTAGAGTGCAGCTCTGCAGCTCTCAACCGTGTATGTTTGGGACTGGTAGTGGCTTCTACAAACAAACTGCCAGAGATTAACAGAACATGGTGAAATGATCCTCAAAAGTGTTCTTGATTAACAGGAACACACATTGGTCAGGAGTAGGAAGATATCACCAAGCAGCAAAGGGAATTGACTGGAGAAGAAATTCCCTAAAAAATATGGAATTCACATGCACATTTTTAAAAATGAGGGCAATGAGGAAATTGAGCATCTGAAAGCAGTTTGGGAATTTGACCCCAGTAGATGGCAGATGCTACTTTAGTCAGATGCTAGTGGCCAAATCCAGCAGATCTTCACTGGTGCATAGCAAAGTTATTTTTGATCTCAGTGGGAGTTCTGCCCAACAAGAGACTGCAGAACGGGTTTCAAACAATAATAAAAGAAGAGCTGAGGAAATGCTAAAATGTATTTACACACAGAGTATTACAGGAAATAAACTCAATGCACAAGGCATGTATGCAGATCCTCAGTGTCTGCATGCAGTATGTTAATTTAAAAATCCAAATTGCTTGGTGTGCCACACTGGCAAGTTAACATACTCAGAGAGGGTTCTTCCTGTGCCACTGGGCTTTGGGCCAAACAATGTAATCCCAGTAATGGCACCATTCAGTGGGAACACACCCTCTGTTTCACAGGGAGGTTCTGGAAAAGTAGAAGGGCTAAAGAGCTTTTATGTGTAGGAAACAAAGCCACAATGAATGCCCTTTCTTGGGTGGAACCATCTTTAAAATTTGATGTGCAGCATCAAATGTCTAAAACTATATAACCTAAATGGTGTGCAGCATCAAATGTCTAAAACTATATGGCCTCTATAGCCTAAAACTCAGTCATTCTTAAAAGAGACAGGGCTAATGTGGGGGAAATGAAACACTTTGGAGATTAAGCTTTCCTCTTTGAATTTGTACTTAGCTAAAAAACTGTCATCCAAAAATACCTCTGCGTGCTATGAATTCATTTGTATTTATGGGTCGCACTCAGCTTTCACTTAACCTGTACACTCGTAGCCAAGCAGCAGTGTGCCCAGCGTACAAGAGGATGTGACACTGCAATCACATCAGCTTCACTGGACTCCATGTTACTGACCTGGGACAGAGAAATGCATTTTGTGTTATGTTTCTGTTGTGCAAATCCCCAAAAGGTTCAACAATCTAAACACCTAAATTTCTTTTGGGACACCTTTCAGGATTTAGGATGTGTTTCAAGAGCACAGTTCGTGCTTAAATCCTTCTCTGTTCAACAAAGTGCATTGAATGATACCTTCTCCTGTTTAAGTCAATAGGATTGCTTTGCGAGCCAAACTCAAGCACGATTGTCTTGCTGAAAAATCCTGCAGGAGTTCTCATTAAATTGGCAATGTGAGAAATTAAAGTTAAAAAAATAATAAGAAATGGCACATTTCAAAAATTCATCTTTAGAAAGTTTTTTTGCAGTTTTTTTTTTTTTTTCAATTAGGAATAAATTTAATGAATTTTTTATTTTATCTGCTCTGGTTCACTTACTCCATTAATAATTAGAAATAAATTAGAGTTATTCTTTCCCTTAGATCATAACACAGACCACTTAAAAATAAGTTCAGTGGAAGCATCTTACTACATTTTTACTAAAACTGAAAAAGAAATTAGCCAAATTAGTTAAAATAGCCTTGAACTCCATATTGACTAAAGCATTTGTGCCAGAATAAAAATTCATGACATATAAGAAGAACAGTATAAATGATTAATCATTTTAGTTCATGGATATCTATATTTTTATTTAATTACATTTATGCATAATATAAACTGTCTGAATCTTGGGAATCCAAGCCAGAGAAGCTGAAGAGTCTTCTTCTGTTTAACATTCACCATGTGTTGTTTTCTTCTAGGGTTAATTTGTAAAATGTAAACCACATTCTATTTGTATGCAGTGTTTATGTGCTATTTATAGAAAGTCTTGACCATTTATAATTATCCAACATTTTTATCCATAATGTCTGCATATGACTAAAGAGATGTTTATGTAACAGATATAACAATGCTGTTTTTACAATCGATCTTCAATTTATTTTGCATAAAACTTTTTGGAGTATTTTATGTTGCATGGAATACAGAAAGGATATCTCTGCTCAGTTCTCTTTGCTGAGAAGACTAAAATTATTTCCGAATAGTCATCAACACAATATCTGCAGGGGACTGCAAATTATCACTCCAGCTCACTTGAAGCAGGATGAGTTGTGGGAAAGCAAGCTTGGTCTGAAATGACCAAAAATCAGTTTCTGCAAGCCGTGAAGGACAACCCCAACAGCAGTATTTATGAGAGCTTTCCAGACATGCCGATGCAAGGCAGGCATGTTATCGTGATGGGTCCTGTGAAGGCGCCTCCCGCGTCCGGCGCGGCTCCATTGCCCTGGCTCCCCTCTTCTCCCTCCGAACACGTCCTCCGCGGAATGGCAGACGAGCGCGTTCCTGCGCATCTGTGCTCCTAGTCACTGCTTTGTGGTTGCTCATTTGCTTTTACCTTTCTTTCCAGAACCCTAGAAGTTTTGGTGAGTCTGAATGAAGGGCAGTCTTTCATGTCCAGCTCATTAACAATTACTGCTTCCGAGTGTGTAAGTAAATGGCTAACATCATTCAACGTAAAAAAATGAAATTCAGCTTCTCTTAAGAGTTTTATCCTTGCATGACCTCGCAGTGTAGAGAACCTCAAAGAACAGCAAGCCTCATTAGCTCTTTGGGACATACAAAACAACCTAACTTGAAAAATACACCTATGTGCAGATATACATCTAATGACACATAATTTTTAATATATAAACGTGCACATAAACATATATATAAAATACATATTTTAAATAATTTCCTTGGCATTTTGAAAGATGTTTAGACTTCATTAAAAATAAAACAGTAGACTCACAAGGAAGTTTCAGCTGTTTCAAAGTGAGGGATTAGAGACAGGATTTTCTTAGAAGTTGCATGAAATAGTCCCCTTAATTCTTCCCATTAAGGTGCTGGATAGCTTTATTTAAGGAATGCCTTTTTTTGTAGAACTCCATGTAAGTATCAATGTGTGTATCATCCAGGACTTCCACATAATACATAAAAAAAAATCCCTCACATGGCAGGCTTGCAGATTTATCTTTTTTTTCTGACATAGGCTCTTTAATAAGGGTTTTTCTTCCTTTCGTTGCGGCTGCATCTGTTTCGCTAGCTGCTTCAGGAGCTGCTGATTTAGACCATATGTAGAATTGTATGCAGAGGGAAAGCCCCAGTATTCTCCTCCTCCCCCAGGCTACCTCAGCTGGCTCTATAGTGTGATCCAAGCGGTGGCTGCATATTCTGTATATGCTCTGGTCTTAGGTTTTGCTAGAGCTTTTCAATTATATTTCACTGAATACATTACAACAGCTCTGGCTTTGAAAATACTGGGAAGCTTCCATGCTGTTAGAGACCCACTTACTACAAACAGAATTATATCAGAAGAGCCAGGTGTGGTACAGGCACACACACATCCCAGCATGCGGCCACTGCCCAGGATCAGCTTCTCCTGAACCTGGGAACGCACAACCTCAGGTCTTCAGCCTGGCATGGGAGAAGATTAACTCTGTACAGCTCTAGACTCCTAAATAAGGCACCTAAATAAGCAGTCTAGGTTTTCAGCCCTGTTAATGAGGTTTACGTTGAGTAGAGTAGCCAAGTTACACCTGAGGTTCAGTAGTGTGAATATCCTCCTTTTATCATAGCTTTAGAAAAAAAACAGGAACAGCTCTTAGGATAAACTCCATGCTAATACAGTTAGTGCCTTTGAAAACTCAATATACAAAGCTTCTCATCCCATTTTTCTGCTGTCCATTTATTGCTTCTCTCTTCTCTATTACATAGTCACGATATTTAAAAGTGTTGCAGTTAAATAGGAGAACACTATGCAGGAATGGAGGTTTTGAAAATACATGTCAAATAGATAGAGCTTTTAATTTGTCTCATTTCAAAGTGTGACTTCAGCGCAGCTTTCCTGTTAGGCACATACGCATGCAGAACACAGCCTTCTGCTCATCAGCATGTATTTTTCCAACAGCATTTTCATCACTCACAGGTAATTAACCTGAAAGAGAAAAACTGGTATTTGTTATCGCATTCCTTCTAAAACTAAGTTACTTGAGTGACTGCAGAAGGCAAATGCATCTCAGCTCAGCTCTTAAGTTTGAGAAAGAAAACATAAATGAATTTAGAGCTGAAGAAACACACAGTACCTGATCATGCTGCTGTGCCTAAGGCCTCTTTATAATTTGTAAGCATTCTGATCTTACACCAAAACATGATGATTAGCCTCTCAGTGTGATAACACCAGACCAATACAGTCATAGGGGGATGCTGGAGACAAGGAGTATTCTCTTTATCTCAGTCCCTTCCTAAGTAACTGTATGTGTTAAGTGCCCCTTAAACATTTTTAAAAGCATAGACATGGGTAAAAATAAAGCCCTGATGCAAAGCAGATGATACCAAATTGCGAGGTAAGGCAAAAAACTCCCCTTCTGCTTCTGCTGAATTCTTTCATTGCTTCTCTGCAGTTGAAAGTTTTAACTAAACAGAAACAGAGTGAGTACAGATGTGCATTGACAAGAAAAACAGCAGAGGAAAACAGCAGAGCACTTGCGATCAGTGATCATCTTTTTTTCTTTTTTTTTTGTCTTTCATACATGTAGCAGTAAAGAGAGCTCCATACAAGCAAAATTGTGGTTTCCATAGTAGCAGATGGGCAACTGCAAGAAGTGGGTCACTGCTAGAATTGTTCACTAATTCTAATGGCTGAGCAGCTGATGGCTGGTTGGTATAGGAGAGTTACGAGTTCCAGCCTCCCCCAGCAAACACACACCACTGCAGAGAAAACAAACAAAAATGGCACTGAGGCTTGTGCCTCATTTTTCCCTTGTGTGTGCCTCACTGTCTGGTGTTTGTATGGTCACCCACACACCCTTTGAATAAAGCTCTGCTTCTCTTTCCATTTGCACCAATTCCCCTTCAATATAACTTTGATATAATTTTTGAGAGAAATATGCATGCTGAGCTCTAGCATTAGTGATTGCCCAAATGTCCCCTGTGCTTTTAACCTTTTTCTGCAGCTGAATTTTGAGTAAGTTCTGTTTTCCAAAGGCCATGGGTCCATTTTTCTCTCAGTGTTGTTCTAAACAAGAACTGCAGCACAGTCTATAAAGGATTAAGAGGAAAAGTATCTCCAGGGTGTGGGTTTGAGATGGTGTGAAATGATCTAGTCACCTACTCATTAAAAGTAGTAGGTACTAGAAGCAGTGGAAGTCACCAGGTCTTCCTTAGGTAGCTTCAGGTCCAGATGCCACTACTCCAAAGGCAGTTTCTGTGGTATAGTCTGTGCACTGTGAATTAGTAGTCTGTCCTATTACTTGACCACATAGGCTATAAGCATAAGAGCCTGACTAAAATATCTGTATTGCTAGCAAAGATTCCCCCCGTACACCCACCCTTACACACCCTTGTGAGAAGAGAAGGGCACTTCTGATCCACAGACCAGTTGGTTTCTTGGAATTTTCTGCCTAAAAAACCCAAGAGTTGTTACTGCCCCAGTGAGTACAAACAGACCAAGTGCTGGTCCCATTAGACGGCTGGTTGATATTTGGGTAGACATACTCTGCTTTTTTAATTTTGTTCCCTCAGAGCAGACTTCTTTTCTGAGGAATGCTGGCAAGAAATGAGCCAGTAACTGGGAGCTATTTGTTTGGTTGTGTCAGTCAGCAGGGAGCTGTTTCGGGGTGAGTGGAAAAAAACAGATAGGAATTGTTTGTAACATTACTGACATTGCCTTTCTGTTTTCTTTGCAGTCAAGTGGAGTTGCAGCACTTATTGCTGTTCTTGTGCTGTTACTTTTGGTGGCGCTTGGTCTTCTCTGGTGGTTCTGGCCCCTCTGTTGCAAAGTGGTGAGTAAAGAATATTAAAAAAAAAAGTCTTGGTATGTAATTTATGATCATTACTCATACCATGTTAGGTAATACAATAGGAAATAGGTTAAGTCTGAGAGTTATATGTGACATGAGCCATCTGTTGAGGCAGTTTTCTTTCATTAGTGATATGCTGTAAGCAGAAGTGTTTACATGCTATGGACTGTGCTCCTAGCAGTACTTTTGGATTTCAGAGATACCAGCATGAGCAGGCTGATGTGTTGCTCACTGGCTTTCTACTCAGCGAGCAGATGTGTTACATTTTTGTGAAATCTTTGATAAAAGACTTTTCTCTATTATTTGAAAGTTGCTGGCCATAATGGTGGACAGATGTTATCCTGAAATCAAGGACCGTTTTAAAAGTACTATCACTAAAATTGATATTTGTAGTCCATTATGGGCTCTCAAGTTGGAAATCCCTTATTCTCTTATTAATCCCATGCAAAAAATTAAATTTTCATCTTGCACACATTACATCTCATTTCATCTGAATAATGAACACGCTTTATCCTTCTAGCAGCAAACAATGCTGCTTCGCTTGGCTCCCTCTATTTCCTTGCACATTTGAGGTTTTAAACTGGTAGAGTTTATTACCCATTCAATTCAATGATGTGCCGAGGACTTCAGAAGGCAAGATTGCTTCCAAACTGTCATTGTTTTTGTTGTACACTTGTCTCAGGCTTGTGGAAAGCAGGGCAGCAGAGGAACTGCTCTTCTCTGCTGACTATACATTTTCACACTGCAGGAGAAATATAACTAAAATGTTAAATGAATCCATGTAAGTTCTTTCAGGGTCTCCTTTGAGCTACTTGCAGACACCCATAGGATTCTTAAAAGAAATGGATGACTTTGAATGAGTCGTGTTTTACTATTTGTTCAGTCTTTTGGGAATGCTCATATTATTCCCTCTCAAGAGCTGCTTTTCTGAAACAAACCATTTTGCGTTTAGGTCTCCTACTGACTTTTAAAGCTTTTCTTTTTTATTTTAAAAACAAACACGCTTACCCTTGACTTGACTGCTACCAGGAAAGTTTCTTTCGTTCCTAATTGCACTTAGTACAAGTTGCCTCACTAAAACTCTTGGTCTTGTTTGCTTATTTGTTTGTTTTCATCACTAGCTGAATATCTCTGTCAGTCATAGTATATCCATGCATGTCTAATTTATGTGAGACCCAAATCAGTCTTTTACGATTGGAAATTCTACAGATTCCATCATATTCAGTTGTACCTGCAGATTTAATCATTTGCCAAACGGTTTTTTTTTGTTTCAGAGTCAGGTTTATACATTTATAGCTTACTGAAAAATCAAAATACTTGCCACATCAGCCAGTGACCAGACATCCATGCTGGTCATTTCCCATAGTGTAGGAAATCTTGACACAGTTTGCATTTTCCTTTCATTACAGTAAAAAGTGACTGCAGTATCTCAGTCCTTGGAGAGCAGATATTCTGTTTACAGTGATGACTTCGTAATGACAATCAGTAAGACACTTTCTGTATTTTTATGTCAGAGTTCATACAAGAACGAAGTCAACTGTAGAGTTCTGTAGCGCTAATTTCCAGCGTTTACGGTAGTTATGCCAATATAATAAATTAAAATATCAACTACAGCAGCCTATGCTTGCTGGAAATGAACGGAGCTCAGTTTGCATCGCAGCTATATATAAATGAATTGTGCAGAGCTGTGGAGGAATACCTCAAATTAACTCCCAATTAAGTAAAAGAGATCTACTGTATAGTGAACTGCAGAGCAGCGCTGCTACCTTGGGTGCAGGAGATGCACAGTGACATCAGTGCAGGCCTCTGGCTTCTCTTGTGCAGAGCTGACTTGTGTGTTGCCACAAAGAGCTCTTTGCAGCAGTGGCGAAATGCCCTTGGAATCTGATTCACCTTGTGCTTAGGTCTGTTCCTCCCTAATGGTTACTCCCAGGCATGGTAATTCATCCTGAGCATCTTTTCTGGGTAGAGTATTTGGTAATATCACTAAATGTCTATTTTAAGGGAAGTCGCAAGCTGTGAGTCAATGAGGTGTTGTTAAAAAGTAGTCTGACTTCTATAAGAGCAATAAAACCAAAGTGCCTTGAATGCTAGTGTTGGTACCCTGTTGTTTCCTGCCACCTCGGTACCCTGTTGTTTCCTGCCACCTCTCATGGATATCTTATTTCCTTTAAAATGGTCATTTCAGGGCACACTGATACAAAATTACAGAGTACCAAACCCACAGATTTTACATGGACCCTATTACCAAATGCTTACTTTTCCTTTCTTCTTTGCCTTGATGGCTGCTTCCTCAGATCACTGTAGTGTGCTCCCATTCTTTTCTCCCATTCTCTTCTGCACCTGCTGTGCTTACATATGGGTCAGCCCCACTTCTGGCTAAGAGCCTTGGTGACGGTCTCCTTGCCGTGAGGAGCATGTTGACGTTAGGCAGGAGCTCTTCCCTTTCACCGAGCCTGCTTGCCTGGCACAGGGGAGCGCTCAGTTTTGTGGGACAAATAATAGGAGCAAGGAAGAAAGCGGCAGTCCTCAAGCCTAAAAAATGTCACATAAGTTGGAATCAAGGGGAAAAGAGGACAAAAAGGTGTTACAGGCAGAGCAGAATGAGTATCTGGAGCCCCCGGTATGTAATTCCAACTGTCTGCAGGCTGCCCGAGTCGTGAGCCTTGGCTGGTTTGGGCCCTTGCTTCATCCTAGGAATCAGCCTTGACATGAAGTCCGTGTACAAACAGTTACAGGTTGGGGTGGGGGGACTCCTTTTTCTCCCTTTCCTTCCTTTTTCTCTTAAAGCAGTTCACTGTTGACAGTTCTTTCACTCTTCCCTCAATATCAGAACATATGATCGCATCAAGCTGGCTTCAGGCTCTGGTGCTGACATTTCCTAATGCCCACATCACTCGAACATTTGAAAAGTGTTAATGAGCAGATCAAAGGGACTGTTGCCTGAAGCAACTAACTTTTTTTTTTCTTTTTTTAAGAAATCGGCTCTCCTCCAAACTCAAGTCTTCATTCTTTGCAGCTAAATAAATGAGATGCAGCCTTGCCCGGCAATGCTGATAATAAACCAAAACAAAATTAGGGAGGAATCCATCTCTACATGTGGCTAATAACACAGTAGCATTATTCAGAGACTTCAGGATTTCAATGAGTTGAATAAAGTTCAGGGAAAGTTAATTTTGCAATATTAGCATCTTCAATATCTGCAGTTTTATGCTACATTTGCATTGTTTTCTGCCCAAGCTGCATAGGTTCCTTGATTTGATTTTTTTAGAAATGCTTTCTGCTAATTTTCCTTGAAATATCAGACAAGACTGAGAATATTCTTTGTGTGTGTGAGAGGGAGAGAGCGAGAGCAAGCGCGAGTGTGTGAGGAGCCTGTGGAAACATAAGGATGCAGGCATTTACATTCCACTTCTGTCAGCAGGGGTGAATATCTGCTACTCAAAGCAGATTATTTTCTCACACCACTGTCATATGTAAAACAAGTTTCATTTTCTGAAGCTATTAGAAATAGCAGCTAATTAATGTATCAGTTAACTTCAAATCGAGTTTACTGTGTAACTTCAGGGAGTTCAGCAGCTGGCATGGGATTGGATCCTTCGCTAAGGCAGTAAGATAAAAACTTCTGCAGGGCTGGCTTATGAAGCCTGAGGAGGTCAGCAAGTGGCATTTTTCTTGATTCACTTCGCTTGAAATTTCAGTTCTGTCAAAATGGATAGGCATTTGGCCCAAGCAGACCTTAGCCCCCATCGTAAAGTTTAGAATCAAAAGTCGTCTTTGCTCAGGAGAGATTCTAGGATATAAGAATAATAGGGCTATAGAAAGCAGAGTGATATCATTGCTAAAGAGAGGGATAGGCAGACGGAAAAGAAGGATGAGAATTAAATATATAAGATAACGTGACACTTACACTGAAAGTAGCTTTTACTTTTTTCCTGTCTTTTAACTCTTTTGAGTGAGAATTAAAGATCTTTTAAAATCTTGCTCAGTGCTCAAATAACTTTCAGAATCTCTTCCATGCTCTGTGTTTATGTTTCTGTTAAGGCAGTAGTTCCAGTCTGGCTTTCAGGAATGCTAGATTAATTAAATAGTTGATTTCTATTAAGTATTCTGAAACTTCTTGATGGCTCACAAGAAAATACTCAGAAATATTTAAGGAAAAACATTTTTATCAAGTTTTTGCAATGTCCTGGCACAAAAAAAGAGATGTCTATTTAAAATCCATAATTGATTTTTCAATCCACTGAACGTACTCTGGGCTTAATAAACAATATAAAACTCATAGTACTGTGAAAAAATATCTCCAAAGGTGCCATTACTTATTTCTCTTATTTGATGTAATTCCTGTATCCAGGGCTAAAAGTACATAGCTTATACTAGCAGTAACTATTTTTGGTGCCACTTGGACTCGAAATGTTAATCAAATGTCAATCATTACTCTTGAGTAATGGTCAAGAAAAAGATTATTCTTTTATGTATGATGCTAGGCATCTGCGCAATGGCACATTATTTATATGCAGTGGAAGAGCAAGTGAAAGTACTGCAATTAGTAGCAGAGAGTGAAGAAAATATATTTCGATTAAGATACTCTTACAATTTAAGTATCTCTCATTGGGGACAATTTTAGTTGGGCTCGTAGGCATAGCAGAATTAGACTGCTTTATATTCGTGCGTTCTTTTTTCTGTCATTTTTACCTAACACACACAGAAAATGACTCTTCATAAAACAACTGAATTGCTTGTTCTTCTTAGCTTTACTAACCTGTTTGTCTTATGGAACAATGCCTGTGCTTTCTGTTCTTATCATCCTTCATGAGGATTGCGGTCCTCCTCTTCTTCTCACTTTACCGTTGTTTCTTGTCAGTATCGAGGGAACTCTCTAAGATTCACAATTCACAAGAAATTGGAGGGAGAAGTTTAAATGATCTAAATGTCATGTTTATATTCTGTAGCTTTCTAAAAAGATAAGCTAGCCTAAAGCTTCATGCAGCACAAATGCAGGGCCTCAGTTACCCAACAGAGAACTTATTTTGGTCTCTTTTTTTTTTCTTTCAATCACATAAAGACGTAATTCCAGTTGGGTAGCCAAGTAGTCTTACAGTTGGGAATAAGGTTTAAGTAAATTACCCTAACAGAAGCTGTCCTTCTCCAGCAACACTTTAAGAAGTCCTGTGATTGTAACTCCCTAATGCAGACACTCCACACTGAACAGACAAGGAGCTCCACATTTAAATCATTATCTGTAATGTGAGATCTATGGAAATGATCTGAATGTCTAGAGGAGAAGCCTGAGCTACCAGTAGGCATTTCTCACTTGTCACTAGGCCAGCAATTCTCCTGCACGAGAGAGCAGGCATCTTAGCCCAGGATGATACAAGACCTCACAGGGACCTTGGGTTGCTTTTCCTCCTAGGCTTGCTAATTAATTCCATAGGATTTCATCACTGGCAATTACTTAGAATGACTGAATCTTATCCGGTCAGGAAGCAAAGGGGCAGACACATGTGCCCAGAGAGTGTCTGCCAGTCAATTGATTTTATTTGCTATCAGAAGGGTGGTGTTAATTTCCAGAAGGCCTTGATAATCAGTGCCCAAGAGACTTGGCAGCAGTGGCTGCCAGTTTGCAAAGAGATGTGGAGGATTCAGAAACAGTTCACTTGAAATTTTCTGTCAGCTTTTTCATGCTGTCATTGCAGCTACTTATGTTTTTGTATGTTTGTCTTTTATAGGTCATCAAAGATCCGCCTCCACCTCCACCAGCTCCGAAAGAGGTATAGTATGGTGGGGCTCCATGGACCACATGGATTACATGATACCATTCCCCTGTGCTTTCCTGTGCTCTGCACATCTGTCTCTTAGTCCTAGCTGCTAAAAGAGGGAAGAACAAACCAGTGGGAAGTCTTAAGATGAGACATTTGGATAGGCAAAGTTCAAATCTCTGCCCTCTTCCAGTCATCTCAGTGCAGCATGAGTCAAGCCCAGATCCAGAGAAATATTTTGGGACTTTGTCCCAGAGCACTTTAACATTAAGTTTCCCAGTGTGCAGTAAAAGCAGAGAGATGGGGTAGTTTTATGATAGTCTAAAAATTCACCAAATGACTTGATATAGCATTTTCCTGCAGCTTTAGCATTCCAAACATTGAAGAATCTTCACAGGGGAATTTCTCCACCTTTTATGGGCAATCATGTACAAAAGGATGTTTTCCAGTATTTTTCCTTCTAATCTTGATTTAGCTGGCCACTTGAAACATTCAAGCTTATTCTGGAAGTTAGGTCCATGCTACGGTACTTTACTGAGCAGAGCAAGTTTGACAAAGGTTGGCTTAGGAAACAGTGCTTGGCTGTGTAACCTTCATCTGCCAATCTGCTGAGCACTGTCTGCTGAATCCGAATGACTAGGGCTGATAATGTGGCTCTTTGAAGGCAATATGTTTTCTGTGTCGAAAGCTTCTGAAAATGCCTTTTCTTCTGTGAGTTTTGGTTGTTTTTATTAGTGGAAAGAAAGAGCAGAAGACAAATTATGATCACTACAATGCGTAGTTGGAGCCCTCATTTGGACTTTCACAGTGTTTGCCACAAATGTTTCCTCATGCTCAAAAATGGGAACATAAGTAGACATGATTAAATACTGTTTGG
This sequence comes from Tinamus guttatus, assembly GCF_000705375.1. Next base: position 73,944 of record NW_010582720.1, read on the forward strand.
AGACTGATTATCACTGGGGGAACCTAAAAATCTGGTCCTTTGCACCTAAGATGGGAAAACCTTTTTTCTTTGAAATCTAATGAAACCATATATTAGATAGATAGACACTTGAGAAAAAAAAATAAGAAGTATCTCTTTTAAAAGTAAACATATCTGTATTTATGGACAGGAAGAAGAAGAAGATCCCTTACCAACCAAGAAATGGCCCACAGTGGATGCTTCCTATTATGGTGGACGAGGAGTTGGAGGAATTAAAAGAATGGAGGTTTGTACTCAGTGGAAATGCCAAATCACTAAAGCACAAGATTTCTGAGGCTGCAGATGGTAGAAACAAAGACTTTTAAAGTGTCTTGGAAATACAATGGTATAATGTTTGCTTCTTTCCCAGTGACATAAGCCTTGTAAAATTTTTGCCATATCGAATGAATCTGACCTTGGTTATGAAAGAACAGCTTTCAGTAGTTCCATTTGACTGGAACTTTAAATAGATGCATGAAGGCATGCTCTTTCCATCAAGCTAATGAGAAAGAGAGAGTGAGAGCCTTTTCTGAATGTTTTGGAAGAAATTACAGTGAAACATAAGTCCTCCAACTGTGGGCCAGCCAAATGCGCTGACAATGGTGATGCTAAGGAGAGGCTTGATCCCAAAGGAACTCACAGCGACAACAGTGCCTGTCTTTGAAGAGACATGATAGCATCATGTTAATTAAAACAGAATGAAAAATGTGCATCCTTATGGGCATGTCCTTATGTCAGATTTTATAGTCAAGTCAGCCTTTACGGGATTTGCAAAGCAGTTTTCTGCATGTTTTAACTTTAATCTGGGAAATTTTCTCTGAAATATCCATCTAAGCCTTTATTGACAATCTTGATCAAACTTTAAGTAAATATATGGCCCTAAGAACCACCTTTGTCTGAGCACTTTTCAAATGGAGAAGAATGTGTGTTCAATTTAAGGCTGTCTTGTTTATATGTGTTACCTTCAACAGTTCAGAATTGCTAATTTAGAAGAGCCCAGCTTTTAAAAAAGAAACCATTTTGTGCAGTGCTTTTCAGATACAAACTAGAAAATGCTTTCCAACATGAAGAATTATAAGCCTGGATTCTTAACAGGAGCCATGTCTCAGGAGCCTCTAGAAGAGATTCCAGAGCTTAAATAATTATCAGTTTGGAAATGGGTCCCCATCCTGTGGAAAACTGATATCCACTGACCACAAATATTATCAGTACCCAGGAAAAAAATGCATGTTTATCACATGGTGAAAATACAATTTCCTCTTTAAGGAAGAGAAGAAGAATATATTTGGTTTTAGAAAACATTTTTATCTATTGTTAGAATTTGGACGGCTAAAGATGTAAACCATTTAAAATTGTTGATGACACAAACATCAGAGCTGGACTCCTGAAGGGCATCTTGTTCTGCGGAGCCGGATCTCTTGCCTTCTCTTGAGCGTGTTCAGCCGTTCTCAGAGCTGGGCTCTCCTTTTTATTTCCCTAAATATGAAGCTCCACCTATGTCCGGTAGTATTTGTAACAGTGTAGCTGAGCAAACTACTGGCTTAATTGTGCATTTTCTGCTCTTCTGGATTAAGCAATATCAAGCCCTGTGTCTTTAACTGCCTCAAGAGAGTATGTTGCTCTTTTTGTGAATCAGGGCAGAGAAAGTGTTGAAAACACAGAGAAAACAAGAACTTTCTTAAACAATGATGAAGGTTAACAGGTCAAAGAGAGGTTATTACTTACTTGATGATAAATATGTAGCAAAGAACAATCATTGGTCTGGTCTTTTATGTTTCTTTGTTGTTTTCAATTCATGTGGTCATTCACTCACTTGGCTGCTTTTTATTGTGGCTCTGTGCTCTGTCATTCTTCTGGCAGCTTGATTCTTCTGGCAGTTTCCTAAGACAGAGGAAAGGAGAGAAGGAGCTAGCAAACTTATTCTTATCGTTCCTGTCCTGCTTCAGTTCACATGCTATATTCTTTTTTGGGGCAACTTCATTCACTTCTGCCTTTCCCACTAGTTTCACTCCCATTCCCCACCCCTCACCACCATGACAGGCCAGAATAATTTAACTAGTGCTGCTCAGTCCTCCAAGGTATAGCTTTAAAGGTTTAGGATGCCATTAGTAGACTCCACCCATTATGGACTCTTAAATTTGAATACCGAAGTTGTGTTGTCAGGCTCCCCAGATTGCAGTTTCTTGTGGGTGGAGCCATTTCAATCTGAAAGAGAAGGTCTTTTTTTTTTTCTATCTTTTATCTATCTTTACATGATTTTAACAGTGTTTAAAATACATTTTAACAACTGCATAAAAAACACTGTAAAAGTACCATTGATCACAGTGAAAGATACAGATGCATTTTAATGACTCAGCAGGGTCTACTTGGACATGAAAGCCCATTCTAATATTTCAGAAAGAGGAATCCCTGGGGAGAAAAAGATACAATTAAGCAAGCCAAACAGTATGATTCAAAATAACTGAAAGGTTGAAAACAATTCCCTTCCTAAGCAAGGATGGCCTGCATTTTATCAAGGTGAGGAATAGGATTACAGGCCAAATAAAGCTCTGCTGTACTTTAGTGTTCTCATTCTCGGTGCTGAAGTTGCACTGGTGAAAGACACTTGTTGATGGTGATAAAATGATATGATTTTCCTCCAAGGCATTTTATTTGTCTGTGCGGGGTGTCAGGGTTATATATTTTCCTCACCCACCATAGCAGCACATTCTGTGTGTGAAGATGAAGAGGATGAAGAAAGCAGGTTGCTTTTTTTCTGCCATCCTACGGCATAGTTATCCCAGCACATTATGGAGCATTCCTAGTAGGACCCAGAGCAGTCTTCTCCCTCCAGGAAGCAGAGGGAAGACCAGAAGTGTGTCTTTTTCTTGGGCAGCTAAATGACTTTGTGCCTCTCTGCAGTGGGACGGGTGTTGCATCCTACTGTATTTCTGTCTACTTTTCTGCTGTTTGAACAGTTGGCAAGACAGAACTGGCATGTAGCTATCAATTTGTAATCAAGCACTATGCAGAGGTGCTCTCCATTCCTTCCGCAAGGTGGAAGATCAGTTAATCTTCTCTTATTTAGGTTCTTTTCTTTTTATGCCTTGTATTTCCAGTCTGGAGGTCCCTGAAAGAAAACTAACATGTTGGTGGCATCCTGCAGTGGCAGGCTGGCACCATGAGAGCAGTGAATAATTTTCTAATAACACTTTCATGACTCATGAGCATGACACATGCAATGTCAGAATTTCATTTCCTGCCTTTAGGTATATCGGGTCTTCTTTACAGGCTAGATTTTAGCAGATGGCATGATTAAGAAAATCTTGCACTGAAACTAAGAACTTTCCAACTCCACACATAGCTTTTAGATGCTCTTTCTAGATGAGTGAAAAAAACCAGTCTTGTTCATTTGTTTGTAGAATACAGCAGGCATACCAGTTCAAATTGCTGCACAATGTTTCAATCCCAAGAAGAAATAGGATTACTGTATTAAGACAAACAATCTGTCTTGGATGGAAGTTTTTTTTTTTTTTCTGTATTTCTCCTTACAGCATAGTCAGTACAACTTTTTCTGGAAGTAGAAATATATGCTTGCCTCACTAACAGCAGTAATCCAGGTTTCTTTTCCCTTTGAACTATTTGTATGTGTTCTATATCTTTTGTGGCAGTGATAAAATGCACATTTTACATGTTAGATTTTTACTTATGCAGCTTAGCACTTCATCTGCCTTTTCTCCAATATGTATCTTCTTGCAGAACTACTTTGATACCTTTGAACAGCTTCAAGGAGTTTCTGTTAAATCTTCCTGAAGTACTGCTACCTAAATTGGGCATCTTGAAAAACATGCAGTGTTCAGAAATCTACATTGGCTAAGGCCTAAGCTTTCATGAGTTCCCGATTAAGATCTTGTATTTCAGGATAAATCAGAACTACAAATGATAGTTTTACGTCACTAATGAGGGAAGGTTTTTGGGGGATTTCTTTATACATTCCATGTGATACATATTGGAATTTTTCAGTATTTCTCTGACTTTTTGCTGCTGACAGCCACTCATATTTAGAAATGCAAGATGTTTAAGAATGCTTACAGTAAAATGGGAAGAATAAACATGTTCCTCAATGTTTCTCTCTTGTTTATTCAGAATTTCTTCCAAATTTAAAACTTCTTTTCAGCTACTTCTCTTATCTACCATTATCCTTTACATGCAATGTAATTATGCTGTACTCTGTCTTTTCTCAGGTTCGCTGGGGTGATAAAGGATCTACAGAAGAAGGGGCTAGATTAGAAAAAGCAAAAAATGCTGTGGTGAAGCTCCCAGAAGAAGCAGAAGAGCCTTTTCATCCTAAACCACCTAAACCAAAGCCTACCTCACCAATCATTCAGGAGAAGTGGTACACACCAATTAAGGTAATCTAGTCTTTGGCACAATGTGGCTGTAGAAAATGCAGAATTTTGTCCACCGTGCTAGTCTTATGTCTGATGAACTGTATCTCGTTTCTCAAGTATTCCTATTCAAGTAGTTCTGGAAGGAAAATGCATCTCAGACCAAACAGCTGGAGCACATTTTAGCCCTAAGTGCTGTACTTCAGCATGAGATACCACAATCTGTTATCTCTCCACAGAACAGGATGTGTCTTTCAGTAATAGAATCAAAATATATTTATATTTGTATTTATAGCTATTTGATCTATCTCAATGTATATTTAATTAAGGATAAAGGTTTCTGTACAGAGTTTGTAGCAATTTACTAAGTTTTCAACCTGTGACTACATTACCAGTCAAGAAACAAAAAACATAATATAAACCAACAGAATGCAAAATTCTGATTGAAATAAGTGAGACAAAACAAACAGTATAAAATAAAGACATTTTCCCTGAGGATGCTATGACACTTTCAAACCCCTAACAAACATAACCCATAGCAGGCATAATGTAACAAGCTTGTCTCAGAAACTGAAGACGGGACCATAAACACTTTTCTTTAAATATACAGAGGCAGAGAATAGACAGGTTTAGTTAAGAGTTGGGATAAGGCCATTCTGTCTTCATAAATCCCTATATGTCCATTCTTAACATGAAAGTGACCTAAATTACTGAGTGGGATACTCTTGACAAGTATCAAGGCTGCTGCACATGTTCTGCACAGGCAGTCTGAGCACTCCCAGTAAATCTGATGCGTTCAGTAGAGGCTGGACTTACTGTACAGCACATAGTTACATGCTATGTGCTGAGAAGGTCCAAGGCTTCTTGCAAATGACAGATTTGCTTTGTACAGCCTGTAAAAGCACTTACCTTTCTGTGGATAAATCCTAGATGGACATGTGTCAATTCATCCCAAAGTAAATACCAGTATATTTCGCCATGAATCTCCTTGAATGGTAATTTAGTATGTGTTGGACTGTCGACTGATTGATTTTATCATACTGAAAGTCCTGTTACTCTGTTGTCCCAGGGTCGACTTGATGCACTGTGGGCGCTGTTACGACGACAGTACGACCGAGTCTCTTTGATGCGACCACAGCAAGGAGATGAGGTTGGTGTGTGGGAGCGTGGCAGCTAGGGTGGGCAAAGGGGGGCACGTTAGAGCAAGGCTTTAGAGACAGATAAGCACTGATAATTCCAAGAGCTTAGCTAAAGAAAGCCATGCAGTCAAAAGAATGGTACAAGAAAAATAATGTTTGGGGAAAAAAGTGCTTTGAAAGGGGTATCATACCAGGCAAGAAACGCTGCAGAAACACTGCTCTCCTGAAAGTACAATGAAGAATTTTGTAAGTATTCTGTGTGTGTTTGCAGTTGGAAGACAAGAACATGATGCAGATTTCATGGTTTTACCCCTCTGTAACAAAATTGCTCATCTTTCTTAAATCGAGCTGTTCATAAGAGTAGAGTGTGGCAATCACAGCACTAAAAATATATCAATTTTAAGTAACCATTGATAACTTCCAAGCACGTTGCTTCCTGTTGGTCAATATTCCTAGAGTAAAAAAGCAGCAAAAAGGTTTAAAAAAAAAAAGCATGCCAAATGCAGCATTCAGAGGAAGACGGGAAGGAGCTTGTGTTGCGGCCCTTTCTTCTGCAGGGTAATGACCCATGAAAAAGTGGCCTCAACAACAAAGACTGCTGTAGTTGGGAGTAGCAGGAATAGTTATTATTTGGACCTTTCTACAATAATGCTAGATCATTTACTTCTGGCTATTACACCTTAAGAAAGCTTTACTCTACATCACTGCATTTACTTTGGAAACTTATTTACCATTAAGCTATTTCAAATCTACTAGAATCATTCAGCTTCCTGTTTATGACACATTGAAGAGACTTAGGAGCAAACTATTTCCTCTGAGACATCAGCTTTTTCTCAGTAAACTGGCCCCAGACGGGCATGACAGACCAGGTTCTCAGACACTGTAAGGCAACAGAACCCTGCTGAAAAGCCAGGCTATGTCAGTTTACATTTGCTGAGGATCTAGCCCAGCAGCTGAGCATTAGCTCACAGGGAGATGTATGAGGCTTATCTGAAGAACCAGAATTGTTCTTCCCAGTTTAATAGGGATGCTCTCCTTAGATCACTTTCTCTCTTGCCACTGGTACTGTGCCGCCTCGCTCCCTGCATGGCATCTGTAAGATGAGCTTCAGATCATTCTAATGTTCATCTTTGTCCCCCTTTGGTACCCAACTCAAAAAAGTGTCCCTTGCTCTCCTGCATAATATAGAGAGCTTGTCACTGGACTGTGAATTTTCTACCTGCTCAGCATCTGCTCTGGACTGCAGAGCAATGAAAGTGAAGAATGCGTTATCAAAGAAAACAGAAAGCCAGGAGAAGAGCTCAAAGAAATTGGATTAATGCTACAGAAACAGCGTGCCAGAACACTATTTTTGTAACATACACCATAAAAATGATGTACGAGAATTAGAGCACCTTTGAGAGGATGAGAGGCAACTAGTATTTAGATTATTTTTTCGGTGAATAGGATAAACTTTAGTACTGTTGTAAAGGAAGAAAGGCTGAGATTTATTTAGGACAAGACAGAGCAAGTGTTGGAAGGAACAGAATGATAAAGTGCAGTGCCAGAAATAGGGAGCCATGCTCTGTGTATAGTTCTGCAATACTGACCTTCTAGTTGTTGTGTTTGCAAGTTAAGTTATTTACTGCTTGCATGGATGAAACATATTACACATAGCAGAATTACGTACAGTAAATCTACATGCAAAATAGTACAGCACAGTCTAACAAGTAAATTGAGTGTATAACAGAAATGTAGATGAAATAATAACTGAACAGGCTAAAGATCGTTGGTCAAGTTCTTTTTTGAGGAATTGTGACTATTAAGTCAGGTAGTTTCTATAAAAAATGCTGGGTAGAGAAGGCTTTTTTGAACCACTGAGAAGTCTGGATCAGTCTGGATTTCCTAGGAAGACACTGACCAGCATCTAGGTTATGATAAACAGAGGAGATAAGTATGTCAGTAACCCTCACAGAAAAAAAAAAAAAGTAGAATTTGCACAGAAGAATAATCATGTGACCTATAGCTCACTGAAAATGTACTTTCTGTCTGGCTGAGTTTTATGTCTTCAAAGGAAAATCTTACTCATAACTTGCTAGCTACAGATCCCTTGCTCTATCCCCTGCAGGCTTAAGCCAGTAAACAGACAAGCAGTAACGTGTGCATGGTGAGCCATGCATGCACACACACCGGAAGCACCGTCAGGGTAAGCGGTAGTCACAGTTGTTGTTTGTTTTTATTGCTTAGGAACTTGGTGGCTCCAGTTTGTACAAGAATTCACCACTGAATTCAAGTCCTTGATCAAGTAATTGAAATGTAGGCATGAAGTATCAAAGCAGAGAGCACTACTACTTCCTCCTCTCTCCCACCTTTTCCATGTTGCCAGCTAATGCTGAGGGTGGCCCAGTTTGAGGGCTGCCCGCAGTGCAGTCAGGAAGCTTTGATTGTGGACGGAACTCCTCCGAGTCATAAATTTTTCAGCTGGCAATCCGTGAGATTAGGGAAGCTTGTACAGGTGTGAGCTAGCAGGTTGTCGCCGACATCTGTTCAGAGCAGAGGCACAGGTCCTCAGCAGCCTGCAGCGAGGCTGCTGGATTGTCAGCAGATGTAGTTGAGAGTGGCAGAACAGTTTTGGTCTCACATTTGCCGCCTGGGGGCTGAAACACTAAAGGTAGAGTGGGGGTGGCCACAGCTGCGCTCCCAAACATGCCTCAGGCACAAATAAAGAGATCTAATATAGTTTGACTCTGTTGTGGTGGGGAGATGGGGACAGAGAGCCACTTCAGAGACAACTTAACGCTGCAACATCTGCCACCAAGTTTCCAGGGAGTGACAGGGGACAGCAGGTACAGATCGAAGTCCCCACATAAACAGCCTCCATTAAGTCATAAACTCTTTTGAAGGGCTCCCATCAAACATAGTGGAGTCCGCATCAGTAGACTGTTTTGTTTTCAAAGAAATGTTTTGTTTTCTGCACTAACAAGATAATTTATAAATGATGCATCACAATGCATTCATACTCTAATTTACAATTTCTTCCCTTTTTCATTAAATGGGTAAAGAAGAATAAAGCACGGCGCTTTTCAGGTTGTTTCATGAAGCACTTAGCTGTCCAAGGGTGTTGTGGTTTGATGTGAGGTTAGGATAACCTTCACATCACAGTGCTGTGCTTCAGCCGGGACACAGGGCTGAATGCACGTGCTCTCCCTGTGGCTCGCACAGGAGTGTCTGCCGTTGCTTCTGCACTGAAACGCTTCTAACTTTCACCGAGTTTGTTCCTGCAGGAGAAAGAAAATGGATTTACAGCATTGCTTGTACAGCATGCTTGGGCCCTGTTCTTTTAGCTATTTTTTTTGATGCACAGATTAGCGCCTGAAGTTAAGACAGAGAATACCAAATCATTAGCTCAGACTGTCAATCGTGGAGTACTATAACCATTGTTAGAAGTCTGTGGCAGTAAGCACACTCAACCTTGCACTGTCCAAAGGAAAGCTCAGTATTCTGGAAAAAGAAGTGGATAATTGCAGTAACCAGGAGTACTGTAACTTTCAATTCCACAAAATGCTGTAATGGTGCGATAAATAGTTCATCATCTCAGATTGCACCAGAGCTGGTTGTTAGACAACAGCACACTACATGGTTGGGTAAAAGGTCGTGACAGAAGCGCAATCATCCCAGAGCAGGGGATATACCTTTGTGTATCTAGGACATGCTTTAAAAAAGCATTTTAGAAACCTGAGCTGCTGCAGACAGAGGAATTCTTGCAGTCCTCATTAGTTTACAAGCAGCTAGCTGTTTGCTGAGGGTTTTAGGCCCCTTAAAATGCACACGTGTGCATGATGGTTATTCGAGCTGTGCTGGCTACATGGGATCATGCCAATTAAGAAAGAAAAAGTCAAACTTTTCTGGGTGGAATGTGAATTTCTTACAGCTGTCAAATACTGCCTCTGCCATCCTGAAGAGCATTACAGTTTTCTTCACCCATGCTATATGAAGAAGCAAATGTTTTATTTGGCAGTCAGTTTTTGTCAATAACTGTTCATTTCATTGAGCAGGAATCAAAAGAGAAAAAAGCACATTTGTTTTCTTAATTTCTCAGAGCAACCTTTTATGGACTGAAGCAGAAGCAATTATATTTAATCACTACCTGGCTTCCAAGCTTTGGAGAGAGGGCAGTGTGTATCTAACCAAGCTCAGCCATAAAACACAACTCCCAGCTTGGGCATAGTGTTTATGTACAGTGGAGTCCAATGTAGTTTACGTTAATGTGGAATCTCTCATTAGTCCAGTTCACAGAAATACTGACTACCTTCAAGGAAAAGCAAGAAAGCCTACAGGTTAATTCAGCTGCTGCTCTCAAGAAGAGATGTGACAGCTTTAACTGTCTTGTGTGTCCAGATTTATGAACTAGTCCTATGCTCTTAACTAGATTAGTTCCTTTTCCATTAACTGCCAAAAGTAGGGCAGCTGTCCGAGCGGCTGGTTGTAAATTCGATAATGTCTGCCGTGTTAATCTGAAGGCTTTTCAGATAGAGAAGGCAGCAGATAACAGGATTAAAGTTGCACGACCCAGGGTTTTCACAGCCCGCGATGTGGGTGTAGGGGGATAGAGAATGACTTCTGTCATTAATCTTAATTGATTGCCAAGAGGTTTTAATCTGGGTTATTAATTAGGAGGGTCCTTAACATCCTGACTACACATCAACATCAGATGCTCCTTTGGGACTTTTGGGACGTATGGCCTATCTCATATTTACATTCACACAATTTACACGCACTTGTACATATTTCTGTATGAAGTACACAGACACACACACACCTATATATAGACATATATATTGTGTGTGCATGCCGATAGCTGCAGATGTATTTGCATGCACAGAGGCATTACGCTTCCTTTGCAAAACTAGATGAAAACGAAACAGCGCAGTGCACACAGACTACACTTATATAACAATAAACATGCATATCTCCATATGTGTTGATATGTATGTGTATCTATTTTTACTATTTATGCTGTTTACCTAGATTATCTTTTAAATGGAAATCTTTGATTTGCAAATTCATATTGCCTTAATGTTCAACAAAAGAGCAGCAGAGAATCACAGAATGGTTGAGGGTGGAAGGGACCTCTAGAGATCATCTAGTCCAACCCCCTGCTCAGGCAGGGACATGTTGCTATGTGCCTGTAGCCTTACAAACACATACAAATCTCAAGAACAAACATTTTCATTTTATCTTTCACAATTTCTTTGAGTAAATGTTCAGGCCTTCACTTTTTTCTTTTTTTTTTTCTTTTTATTTCTAAATGAATTGCTGTAGGACAGCCAGAATGGATAGACATATACCTATCCACAGCTACAGTGTAACTATGTAATAAATCCCAGTAACACTACTTTGATGTTTACCGAATGCATGAGGAAGGAGGAAATGCAAGAGGAAATATTAAATTATAGATTGAGTATATAAACCAGGCAAGAAGAGAAAGGGCTGTGACAGAGTCCTGGCTTTTGAATTCTGTGTAGATTCAGGCTACACTATAAATATCTACAGGTCTTTCATTTACTTAGAGATGATTATTCACAAGATTAATCAGATGTTTAAAAAAGGAGGCCTCTTGTTTTAAGGTCTGTGTGATTGACAGTGGAAACTGTGCTTCTTGCTGAGAGCGCCAGGCCCTGCTGTGTCCGGCTTTACGAAGGAGGATGCAAGTACTGTGAGACATCAAGTGGTTAGTTAGAAGGAAATGCTCTTAAAGTGGTCACAGCAAACAAGAATTCTTTGCCATGTTTTGGTCTAGGAGTTCCAGCTGCTGAGTTTAGGGAGGGGAGAAATTTGGTTTAGCAGCAGGGAGGACTTACACACAAGTGACTACCACAAGGATTAAAACAGTTTTGCCTGGGAAGGACTTTGGCATCGCTTTGCTCACTTAAAGCCAGACCATGCAAAGCAGCGGTAGGAACCTCTATCAATGGAGATGCACATCAAACAACCTGAAACAACATTCTTAATTCCTTCCTTGGGTATTGTGTTGCCTCTTCAAACTGTTATCCACAACTTTTGTCCAGTTTCTTTAAAAAATTGCATTCTCTCTTCCATAGAGATGTGTTAACTCCTGTAATACCACACAGAGGCATCCCATAAAAAACTATACTTGCCAAAGATGCCTGTGAATCACAGATAAGAAAGAAGAACTCAAACTATTTGAAATCGCACTGTAGGTAATGCATACAATAAGAGTGAATGAATATGACAGTTATTTGTTAGAGGTGGATAGTGGGGAGGAAAAGGAAAAATGTTTGAAAAATTAGATTTATTGCTTCTAATTTTTATGTACTTTCATAATGCAAAATTATTATTATTTTTAGAAGTAATTCTTGCTTGTCCATAGTCCATAAGGTGCTACAGGTCCATTAAGAATAAACAAAAAATTAAACACTTGAGTGTTTAATACAGTAGCTTATAGTAACTTGGGTTATTTTAAAATAACTGAGTTTTCATACTCAATAATATTCTCTGAACAACTGAGCTTTAATGGCTTTACGGGTTGCTTTCAAGCAACATATACTTCTGATCTTCAGAGATATGTATATTTTGTATAAAGGAGAAAATTCTACCTAGCAAAAGAAGTGATTGTGCTGCATGTTGCCAGAGCCCAGTATATTTTTAAGTTCTAGCTGACATCCCTCCATAAATTACAATGTCTCAATACCTTTGAGTTTTGTGCCCCAACAGTGTGACATAATGATATGCCCTCATCCTTAACATTTATTTTTAATGTTGAATGTGCTGCTTTTTGATAGCTTGTGTCATAGCCTTCATGTAACTTAAAAACAGTCTTAAAAAAATAATTCAATTACAAGTAATGGAGTTATTAATGCTGCTTCATGTCACTAAATATATATGGATACATATGATTCTGTTCCTTTCAAGTCACTCTGAAATGAATTTTGCAACTTCTGATAATTCTGGTGGACAAATGCTAAATGAAAATCAATCACTTCAATTTAAATAGGCTTCGCTCACGATCTTTCTTAAACAGCCTCTGTCGGACAGCTAACCAGATGATAAGTAACAGTTTCACTGACCTACAGCCTTTGAATCTTTAACATAACCCCCTAAGGACAGTGCTTCAATTACCATTGCATTACTGATACTCCAGGGCTCAGGATTCCTCACATACAAGGACTGCTTTATTTTTGATGCACATTTCTATCCATATTCTCCCACAATGTTAGTTTAATTTTACTACTTACTCTTGTAATCCATACTTTGCAATTTAAATCAGTTTGATCAAATTAAAGAGCTTTAGATTTTCTTGGAATTTGTTATAACACTTTTTCCAATCGAAACAACAGAACTCCTTTAATGGTTTGAAATATAAATTTCTTTGTTGGATGCAAAATATTACTGTCTGATTGAAGAGGGTAAATGCAGGTGGGAAGTGCAGGGCAGCAGTAGAACATTTTATATCATTCTGTGCCGAAGTAGATGGAGGATATTTTATGTTGTATTATAGTATAGCATAAAATCTGCTAAAAGTTGTAAAATGATGGACAGGTATCTTTAGGGACCTGTAGAAAATGATCTCAGAAGAAAGTCAGTTGATGACTCATTGCTGAGAATTTTTGTAAGAGCCTAAGGGAGTTTGATACCCACTGAAATTCGGAGGGAATTTAGTACGTGTCTTCACTGCATCACTTAAATTATGAAGCCAAATGCCTGATGCTAATCCTTACTGCATCTTCTTTGTGAAGTTTAAACAAAGGACAGTTAAACTGTCATCTGCCTAAAGCTAACACACAAGTGAACTCAGGTAGGTATTAGTGCAGAATTAGAGCATTTGCCCTTGCACACTACTGTAAGTTTAAGGCTTGCACTTGTGCAGTGCCTGGTGCAATAAGCATTTAAAGCTTCCTGACTCCATCTCTGTCGCTCCCCAGAGAGATTGCACTGGTGGTCAGATGCAGAGAGTATTTTAGTGGCTCCCTGGCTTCTGATTCAGAGCCTCTATCCCCTCTCTACTCAAATGAAGCGAATAGGGATTTAACCATGGAGTACTGCAGGAGAGAAGGCCTGCAAGAAAGTTCTTATTCCACGACTCCAATAGAAGAGAGAGAGAAGAAGGGGGCTAGGGGTGAAAGAAAGAACAAATTTCAGTAAGTTTGGCCTTGCAAATGCGTATCAATGATTTGCACATGCAGCTGGCTGTTGATAGCTACCTGTCTGTTAACAGATTTGCAAGCCTTCAAAGTTGGTAAGAAAAAGTAGTAGAGAAGAGTCATTATACATTTTTCCTTGGAAGTCCTTATCACTTAGCACTTGCTTTTCTCATTTACAGGCATTAAAAGCATTCAGACCTACCAAGGTGAAATCCAGTTTAGCCTTCCTTTTTTTTCCCCTCCAAATCAATTGTATGGCTTCAGGTCCAAATCTCTCCATGAAGTTTTGGGTCACTCTCTGGGGACCTGCCCCTGGGAGTATCGAGGCCAGTTGCATCGACTTAGCACATCTCCTACTCAGGACCAAATGAGTAAACAGCACAAAGCCATCAAGCTTGGAATAGCAGTTTTTGCCATTTTATGTTTTAAATTCTTGCCAAGTATAGCATATTTTTACTGAATAAAAGCCAGTTTATCTTTACCAGATAATTACAACTGTAGCTCAAATTTGCATTTTGACTTATAAAGGCTTGAGAGGTCTGGGTCATAAGGATATGAAAAATCCCCATCTTTCCTGCCATATTTTTCCTCTACTTCAGCTTGCCCAGCCTGTCCAGACCCAGGCTGTTCAGAGTGAGGCTAGCTGAAGCTTAACCTTGATGACAGATCCCTAGCAATAGCATTTGCCTCCCACATTGGATTTGATGATTTGCAATATGGAGTGCAAAGAGCAGTCTTCCTCCAAGGTTTATCTGCGGAGCAGCAAAGATAGCTGGTCTCCAGCTGCACTAGTTATACTGTGCACAACAGGCACTGATTTATAGGGAGGTCCCTTGTTAAAGCTGAAGTTTCTGGCTAATTGTGGCTACTCTAGGCTTGGATCTGTAGTGGCTTATGCTGTGTTTATACTCAGCAGTGATTATGTAAACAATTTGTGAATGTGGCACTGAAGAATACCTTTGATTTAGGCCTGCCAGAAATTTGGGTTAAATATATTTTAATAGTTCAAAAGAAGCTATTTGGAAAAAAAAATCTTGTTTTCCTCCTAATTTATATTTCCTATGCTGATTATAATGAAAGGGCTTTTCTTAAAAGAGAGTCAGCCACATGCTCAGTTGGTGCTCCATGAATACTCTCTTAGGCATGTTTAGTGCATTTTTTTATGTCAGCCTTTCCTGATTTATAAAACTATAAATGTTTTGCCAAGGGGGAAAAATAGGATTTGGCTTAGAAAAACTCATGAGAAAACCAGTATACTAAATCAGTGCAGGGGGGAAATACTGTTTGAGGAAAATATGCTTTACTGACACACGTTTTCAAGAAAGAAAAGTAGAGAAATTTACCTTAAATCTGCTTTTCTACCCCAGTAGGCAGTTCCTGCTGGCATTTTCAGAATTGTTTGAAAGGATGAGAACAGCCCCCTTGAGTTTGGATTGTGAGAGCGGGTCTCTTAATGGTTTTCATAAACCCCATGGCTCTAATTGTTAATACCACTGAGATGCTGCTGATGAGTGGGATGCTTGTGAGTATTACAGTGATTGGGTTTTTTTAAAATATCAGGCCTATTCAGGCAGAACCTCATTTCCGAATTTGTCAGAAGAAATGCTAAACAGGAGGGTCATTACAAAAGGGAAACATGAAGATGCGAGCTGTCCTAGCACCTATCATGAAGTGTATGTCAGCAGTACTGATCAATCTCTAAGCAAGACAGACCTGTTCGGTTTATTGAACCTGCCATGACTTTACACCGCAGTCCCCTCTTGGAGCACCTCTACTCACCACGTATGGGCCGTAAGGTGTCTCTAGGGGAGACCGCAGGCACCCTGGGAGACGCTCCCAGATCTGCCATAGCCTTGTGGTTGCCAAAAGCACCAGGGTAGCGCACAGCAGCAAAGGGTGCTCCCTTCTCCTTTCCTACTCTGGATGGTTAGGGAGTGCATAGACCTACATTCAAAAGTTTTCATCTCATGCCTCTTGTAGTCTTGGTCTCCACCAAGATCATGACACAGGCACAAATGCTGCTGATTAGGGTGGCAGTATGAAATATGCACCAGAAAAAGAAATATGCACCAGAAAGAGAAATGGAAAACATGTCTTTGAACTAGCTATTTTTTGATTGCTGCTCGGCACATCTCAGCAGCTGCACCACTAACTGCAGCATGGCTGCTCTGGGCAAAGCAGCAGGGCTTCCCCAGAGTGACAGTGGTGGTAATTAAGACACAGGAGATGGGGGCAGCAGGTTTCTAAGGGCTACAGTATCGGAGGAGGAAGACACAATAAAGAATGACGCTAGCGATGGTACCTGATGTTTCTGCAGAGATGATGCGAACGCCAACTAATGAAGGCAAAACTGTTCCGAGGGTGCAGGCAGGAAGGGAGGCCTTTAGAGAGCTCTGTGAGCAATAGCTTAGTGACTCAGGCAGGAGCGTTCGCCTTCCCCATGCAGTGGGTCAAAATGGGAGGGAAACTCTAAAGCAGAGACAAGGATATTTGGTCAAGGAGGCACAACAAAGAGTCTTTTTTTCCCCCCATAGCTTGCTTAAATGCAGTGCAATGTCATACTATGTCATGCCAGTGGTCTAATATCCACCACTCCCTGCAATCTTACTGCTTAGCAGAATCAGCTAGTAAGTAAAAAAGACATAGTGACAGCATTTTTAAAATTAAGGAGTTTCTTCTCTGTAACACAACACAAAGGTGCAGTACTGTGGTGACGAGCCTTGCAGAGACGCTTACTATATACATTCATATCTGCCATGGAGCTTAAGGCGCAGACGTCTTACCTTGTGTACAGCATAAAAATCAAATGAAGTCCAATAAAAAGTCACACGTATTTATAAAAGTTAGCTTAGTTACAGAGTACTAAGTTACAGAGTATCATGTCATGGCAGGCTTTATGCTTAGGTGCCTAACATTATTCGCATGTGCTTCACATGCTGCAGTAGGCCTGTGCCATGTCCCTTCAGTCCTCCTCGGAGACACGATCATGGCAAGAGCGGCCAGCCCACCTGGGAGAGGGACAGCTGCTAGAGCTGACTGCAGCCCCTGTCAGCAGTAATGACCTGCAGTTGACACCTCATCCCAGTCGCCCTCCTTCAGAGTACAACTACTGCATCGAAATAATTACTGCCTGTCACCCTCTATTTCACAGGATTTCTCCAGCTAGTCGGCCCAGACATACAAGTGACATGTGACGGGGTACTAAACTAATGTTGACAATCGCTCTCCGTGAGTGGGCTGCCTTACATGTGTGTGTATATATATGTGTATACATACATAAACACTCATGCACACACATTTCATCTGTACATTCACTGGACAGCAAAAACATTCAGTTCCTTAGCATGCGCATGCCCTTCACTGGAGAGCAAGATAAACAACTGTCAAGGATATTTTAGTGGAGGGCCATTACAAAATTTTGAAGAGATGACACCGATATGAGTTCCTCCATCCCTTTTATTCCTTGGGCACTAACACTCCTGGACCACGCACGTCTTTGTGTGGAGCAGACCATGTGGTATTGGCAGGTCATCCACAGTGGGAGAAGGGACAGGTATAGCCAGTGCAGGACAGGTATGGCCAGTGGTCTCACTGCACCTTTGCAACACTTTGCAATCAACCTGACAGCTACGGATACGGTTTTTTGTTTGGCTGTTGGACCAGCTGCTAGATCTGTACCAAGAAGAGGAATGCTCACAGGGAACACAACAAGTTCAGTAAAAAGTGCTGTCATGGCTGGCCCTTGTGGAGAGTCAACACTACACTAATCCTAACTGATGAGTCCTTAAAGAAAGAGGCTCCTTCCTCTTCACCTCTTCAGAACAGCAAGATAGAAAGGGACAAAGAGGACAAAACTATCATGGTTTCTGTGGTTTGAATCCTGATTCTGATGAACAAACATCCGTCTGCCACTACTGCATCCAATGCAGACCTCAGTCAAACAATTGCAGTCTGTGAGGAACTTCAGATAACCTGTCTTTTTCATTACATGCTTGGATACAATTTATTTGTGATTCTGTCAAGCCTCACTTTCACTGGAGATCATCTGAAAGAGAAACTAGTTTGGCAGTACAAAATGACGAGTAAAAGAAAGCACAGTAATAGTGACAGCAAAGCGTGTTCTGTATTCACGGAAACTTTCAGTTTAGGATATGTCTCTCCCATTATGGTTCACTGTCTATCTAGTGGAGCCTGCAGTAAGAGATATTTTAGTAAGAGTAGTAATGCATCTATGATACTATTACTATAGGACCTGTATATGCAGTAGTGAAAGCAATCGGGGATTTCCTGTCTTCCTGTTCAGAGCTGATCATATAATTTGTATTTGGATGACTTCTGTTCTCTGGCCAGTAGTAAAATAATGATGATTGGTAGAAGAAGAGATGCTGAATCTCCTTTTGGCACAAGCAGGTGTTGCTCTGTTATATCAGTGGTGAGTTTAGTCCTATCCATTTTAGATTTTCCGGCTGATTTTTCCCCAGCCGTGCTACTCAAGTGTATTTTAAGGGTTCTTTGGTTTGTAAGTTTGTGAAGAACTTGACTCAGAGCCGAAAGCAATTATCAGTAGATATTAATTATTGAACATTCCTATACCTTCTGGAAAAGTTGTATCATCACTGGCAAGTGACCTTGTTAGAAGAGGGAGAGAGAAAGAGACATATAGTGCCTCCTGAGATCAAGTGGAGTGATGCGTATCAGGAGAAGACACTAAAGATTTATTGTCTGTGGCAAAAGAAACACAGATCTCTGCTTGTGCAGTAAGTGTTTTTGACATCATACACCGTAAAGAATGATTGGATACCCTAAGTTGAAAGGTCCCTTCACTGAAGGAAAATAATAGATGCTTTCATGTTGCTATTTGTATTAAGAGTGTTGGTTGTGTAGCTCTTTAGTCTTACTGGTCCTGGGAATTTTATGGTCCCTGTATTAAAGTAGGTTCAAGTTAAAAAGTGGAGGAGTAATCATAAAAAAAGATATCGAAAATATATCAACTTCAGGTAGAAAAAAAATTAAGTACAGAATATGTTTTTATGTTGATTTTTGAAGCTTATATTTAGCAAACAAAACCCATACTGCTGTAGCCTTTCACAGCTGTTAGAATTGAAGACACTGGTTAACCTGAGAAGTCATTACGTTACTCACATACCTACCATGAAACATGTGGCGATGCTCTTATTTATTACATTTGCAAGATTCCTCCAAACCCTGTCAGTTTATAGAGAAATTGAAGGTTGATTCGGCCTTTTGCAGCTTGTAGGTTGAGCTAGGTACCTTTTCTCCTTAAAGAATTTAAACAGATTCTTACGTGCCAGCTTTCTCACTTCTACAAATGGTGGTTTACTTTATATAGGCAATTCATGAGTTGCCATCAAGTACTACGGTGAATATGAGGTACACTTAATAATGAGCTGTGCTTGCTATTGCTATGTGTTCCTAAAGGTATAGAAAGCACGGTTCAGTCTACTGAGCTGTAGGAGAACTTTTCCTTCCTCTCCTCAGTCTTCCGTATTTTGCTTTTACACTATGATTATCCCTCTTAACTTCCAATGCAATGGGTAGCTTATCCTCCTAATCTGTATTTTGATACGTTCTTCAGAGGATGAGGGGATAGCCCGCCAAATTAGTAATGCTGCTTAATGCTGGTTAATAATTACCTATTTCAATGCAACACAATGTATTTGCAACAAGAAGAATTTTTTTAGTTAAAATACGATGATTCAATTGCATTTTCCTTGTGCCTGTTGAACTCCAAGACGGTATGTCCCATTTTCTTGATTCTTAGACTTTATGTGACAATAGAAACATTATGCCTTCATTGTAGCGCTTCAGAAGTCCATAATGAGTACAGAATTACAGCAGCATGTTAATCCCATGAGGTGAAGAGGTCACGTGTGTGGAACCGTAAGAGAGCCAGTTCTGTGATACAAAGGTGGAAACCTAAGACAACGTGAAAAACTGTGAAGGCTGAAAACCTAGTGCTGCCAGTCTACCTGGCAGCGGGGAATGATTATCAGCCAAGAACTAGTTTATAGCCCTGCTGAAGACTGAGATCACTAATGAAGACAATGAGCTTTAAACAGCATTTAAGACAATAATACAAAGCCTTAGATAAGCAAGACCTTTAAAAAGCCTGATGAAAGCATATCAAGACCACCAGAACTGCCAATAATCTATTTACAGCACGATCTTTAAGAATTTAGAAAAAAAAATAACCTAGCTATCTATAATGGTAAAAAATACACACACACATACACAGACACATAGCCATTCTTGCCTCTAATGAAAGGAAAGGAGTGACTGCATGCTTAGGGTGCTTGGAGGTCAAACTCCAAAGCTTGGGCAGAAGTAGGAAACCAAGAAGTGGTTGAAGACATGAAAGATTTTTGCCAGAAGTGGTAGATCTGCTTAACCTGTTTAAGAGCTTAGCAGCCTATTGAAATTAAACTGCTCCTGTTGTGCCAAATCTTAAGTTTGCCTCACTCATGTGAACTCCCTTTTTAGCTACCAGTTTTGCTTGCCTTCCTTGCACTCAAAAAACCTGTCCTTTATTTCCTGGAGGAAAATATTTAAAACTTGTCATTTACTGGGGACAAAAGGTTGAAGAGGACAGATGAGTGCGAAGATTTTTTTGTATTTATTTATATATATTTCCTTTCTTTCTTCTCTCTCTTCATTGAAATGTGATATAGTAAAATTCAGAACTTTTTTCTCCTACTGCAGCATTTTTTAATGTTCAGGTGATATAATAATTTTTTAATGATTGTAATAGGAGTAATTATTCTTGCATAGTGCTCAATATATTAAGCATCCTGAATAACAAAGAAGTAGCCCTTAAAATAAGGCAGTCACTTCCTCTCCTTTTTAACCCTGTTAATTCCTCTGAAGGAATATGATCTGAAACTAAAAACTTAATATGGAAAGCGTAAGAATGAGACTTGTTTCAAAAGTTTCTAGACATTCTGATGCTCGGTGTTATTAGTTCCTCTAAGGTCTAGGGCATGAATGAACCTGAGTAACAGCAGATTGTTAAAAACATCCCACTTGAATGCCTGAGCTAAAAAACGTGTAAGTTCTTAGCAGGAGCTCTGCGTGCTGCTTGCACACAGCCACTAACACACTGAATCTCCTGAAGTCTTCCCAAAGTCATTTCGGGTAGGTGCTTGTTGATGGTCGCACATGCCACTACTTAGCGTCAGTTCTCGCTGTGTTTAGAGCACTATATTAAACTAGGACAAGCTAATGTTCCTTTTAAGGTGCTAATATAATTGGCTTTTAAAAAAGTATCTTGTATAGAATTCAGACACACAGTACAGTACTGATTACCTGTTCTCTTTCTTATATTTAGCTCTTAAAAGCTGGCCTTTTGGTACACATCAGCTTGGCTTATGAAGCTCTCTTGATATAGGTCTGGTGATGGGATTTTTGTACATCTCCATGTGCTCCTTCTGTCCATTATTTCTCCTGCTTTCTCCTCCTCCTGGCCTTTTTACAAATTGCCACCCTCGCAGCACTTCATGGTAGACAGAAATGCTTGAGTAAAGTGGAGGTGCCTTTTGAAGACCCGCCTTGGTGTGACCCAAGGACGGGACACAGAATCCCACCTGGGACTCCCACCACCTCACAGGGTCTCACACACGTGAATGCATCATGTCTGAGTGGGCTCAAAGTCAGGTAACAGATAAATTTATCCTCGTGAGGTTTCATCATCATTTTGTATTATAGCTATTATGGAGGAGAACAGGTACTGTATTTCCTTATTGCCACCAACAAGTTTGCAGTGATTTATTTTCATGCTTTGTAACTGAATTAAAATCTTAATTAAGCTTATGCCATTTTTTTCTTTCTAATTAGATATAGCCAAATCAGTTGTCTGTGGGAGGAAAAGTAAGAAAAAGGATAAAGAGCAGAAGCATTTTTTCCCTTGTCTGTACTTGTACTAGCAAAGCCTTAATGAGAATATCCTTTCAGAGATACCAAAAGGGTTTCTTTTTCCTTCTTTATTAATGTTAAGAATTATTCTCCCTGAAAACCTTAGGCCTGCTACCCAGTTATATCCAGAGGATTCTCAATAAAGGTTCAGTCTTGCTCCACTGAGCCTGAGAATGCCACTTGGTGACCTGTACCTTGTGGAGGCCAAAGGCAGACAGAAGCATCAAGAGAAAGGTTTTTCTGTTAACACATACGGCATCCATATAGAGGACCACACAGCAAGACTGTTATCTAACTGGATATAACCCACACCAAATATGACTGATCAAGAAGTCCCGTGCAGGTGTGGCCTGGCTATATTAGGGCACAGGGATAGCACAGTGCCACTGCCTGTTCTTCACCTCTAGATATACACCTTTTTCCTCACTTGCCCTCAGAAACTGCTGAGAACCCATGATGTGTTTCTGGTGAGGAGAAACCACTTGCCTGCACACCTCCTTAAAACACCGTGCGGCTACTTCAGTTCACCCCTTCTACACACAAATTAAGGAAGCTTCTTGGCACGCTTTCATTTACCAGAAGTGAAAATAAGAGAGAATGATGAGCACAGCTGCAATTGGATTTTACATTTCAGTCCTGAAGAAGAATGGGAAACCACTGTCTAAAATAACATCTGTTCTTCTTCTTATTTTAAATGCTTGTAAACGCTTTGGTATGGAACTTGGAGCCACCAGTTGCATGTACTGTGCACTGAGACTTGTTCATCACCACGACCAAGGTGCTTGTGAGCTCTCACCTGGGCGCTCACCGTGGCGTGGATGCAGTAAAGTGTGCTGCTCTCCACGAAACCTGACAGGAGTGTTTTTATTGACTGCTTCCTGGTGGGAACTCCCCACAAAGCTTTCTGAGACACCTGGAGATGACGCATTGTAGCAATGAGTTTCTGAGGCCTAAAATAAATATAGCTTCCATTTAGAGCAAGAAATCCCAGGAAATCAATGGAGAGCTAGTAGAGAATGCCTGTGTGAGGCTGATTTGGTCTGCAGTAGTTCACAAATGCCTGTCTGGGTTTTGCAGCAGCAACCAAAAGCTGCCAGCTGTGAGGTTGCAAGGGTGAGCTCAGCAGGATTTCACTGGGTGCTCCCGCCAGGGGTATCACATCTTCCCGCTCTCGCATGTTGCACCCACAGCAAATGTTAAAAAGATTGCAGAGCTTCCTCCTAGCAAATTAAAAGTTTGTGCTAAGCTCTCCTAAAATACCAAATGCTGCTGTTAGTGAAATCTTTTAGCAATGAGTTAGTTTGGTTTTCTTGTGGTGTTACCCATTCCTTGCACGCTGCCTGTATGCATCCTTGGCCTTCAAAGGTTGCAGTTTTGTGGAGGAAATGGAAGCTGTCTGTCTTTTGGGAGATGATAACAAAGTTAACATACTTGTTTGAAGGGCACCAATTCCTTCCCGCCTTTTTTGAATTCACCAAAGCTTTTCATCAGGTTTATGGTGGTTTTGGGGGTAGGATTTCAGTGAAAGATAAACTTCGAAGTTTACCCTGTTATGCAACTTTAAAATTCCTATTTCTTACAAAAGTCTGCCTCTACAGTTTCATCAACATTTATATAATATGCTACGAATGAAGCCTTCATTCATGAATCTTAGGAAGAAACTTTTAAACCTGCGTAAGCGCTTGTTCCATGGCTTTCCCTGTGGAAACCTGAGTTACTCCCTTCACTTAAATCAGCTGTTTACTGAGAAGCTTTCTTCAAAGAGTCTCTCTTGCAGTCATAACTAAAAACACTTCTTTCCATATTAACCTCATCATTTGAGTTTAATCTGCACTATCCTATGGGAAAGCAGCAGCTCTGGCATGTGATTGTTTTAATGTCCAAGTGGCAGACTTTCCAACACACGAGCCCATCTCCAGCCTGACAGCTTACTCCAATTAAGGCTGACACTCTGTCCTTTACTCATCCTCTTGTGCCTAGGTATTGCAGCACATATGGTACGTAACATTACGTGCTCATCCGAGACCTCTGCTGTACCTTTGCATGAAAGAGAAATGAAATAAGAGGGGCAGGAAAGATTATGGCCTGATTCTAACTTGATTTTAGATCAGAGGATGTGCACCAGCTTTGCTGAGATACTCTGCCATGCAGGTGTGCATGAAAGAGAAGTGTCCATCCCCATAAATGTAGCCTAGACTGAAGGAGAATGCACTTCCTATGAGCAAATCTCATTATTTTAGTGCAATATGACAGGAGTGAGATTTCTGAAGAAGCTTATGGGATGCAAAGTACTCCAGTGGGACTTGAAGACTTAAATTTCTTCTGTAAATCTCTCTCTTAACATTTGTGTGTTGACATTTTCTACTTAAGGGGCCTTTTGGAATCTTTTGCATTAATTTATAATGCTATAATAGTTAAGTTGCAAGCACTGCAGGAAAACTGTTTATTTTAAAGAAGACTTCACTTTGAAATCAGATTTGGTCCAGTACAGAGAGTGACCACATGCAACTTATCATGTCAGTTTTTCCTTTTATCGTTTTGATACACTTAACAGATGTGGGGTATTTCCTAACAATTTTTCACCCAAGTCTTTATATTTTACATGTGTTAATGAGGCATTATATGACAGTGTCAATGTTTTGTACATGGGGAACATAATGTTCCTATGCTAAATGGTACCTTAATGTAGCCCTGTTGATTTTAACAGGATTAGTCAAGACACAATATACCTTGCTGATGGCAGCTTCCATTCAGATTAGCTGAAGTATTTTGTTCATGTTATTCTCTGAGTTTACATCTTCAGAGGCTGTGGGAGCCTTTGGGCTTGAGTTGTTAATTTGCCCATTACAAGAGAGCCTGGCCCTTTGCTTATTTGTCAGTATTCGGCTGCAGAGGAAGCTGCACGGTCCAGCAGTTCCCGGCCAGCAAAATGGGGAGATTCAAGTGTTTTGTGTGGCGTGTTTTCTTAATTTGGGCATAAGCAATAGTAGTTCATTGACACTGGGCTTATATCCTGTATGCAATTCTGAAACTCAGAAACCTCAAATACTCTGCCTATGGGTAATTGGAGGTAAGAGTGTTTTAGAAATTCTAGATAGAAAAGCAAAGCGAGACTTAATAGGAGAATTTACACAAGATAGACAGTCTTTATTACATCTATTCACCTAGTACAATATATACTACATATTGTATATATTGTACTATATGCCCTATATGGATGTGCCCGCATCATTTTAAATGTTTAAAAATGATGCAGCTTAAATCAATGCTTTACTAGCTCTATCTGAATAAATATAAGCCATATTTAAAACTGTTAACGCAGCAGTCTTTACACATTTAACTACACTTGTTTAAAACTGTAATCTGAATTGTGCTAGTAATTACACTAATTAAACCTATATTTTATTTTAGTAAGAATGTTTTTATTTATAAGTTCATAATTTAACATTATGAGCTTTTGTCTTATAGCTTCACCCAGAAATAGCTTTCATCCCCAACAGTGACAGGATTTTAAAAAGCACCAATCTAGCCATATTCTAATTAAATTCACGCTTAAGTATGTGTGTATGTGTGTGTCTCCAGCTTTAGAAGATAATTGTGCACACCTCATTGCTTTTTACTTCTAAATGTTGCTGTGGCCATTTACCAGGTAATTTCTGAAGACAAGTTCTAAATTACCAGTAATATCATAAAGTTTAAAATATTCATACCTAGCTAGTGGATGAATGGGCATTTCCTCCTCCTCCTCTTCTCGCAAACAGCAGCAAATTAAACATTCATGAAAAATACTTAAAACAAAGTGGGGAAAAGAACGTACTTTGAAGCCCTCTCAGGCAGAAAATTTTAAGTTTACTCTTCTGTACAATAAACAAGTTGTCACCATAGCAACAGCCACATAGCTTGTTTTTTATGTAACAGACCACAGTTCTTTGCTAAATTCACCAGTTAAAATTATCTTAAGTTCTTATCTTGATTTTAAGGTACTGTACCATCTCCCTGTTGCTAATAAGGAGCTCGTATAGTGACTTTTAATTTCTTTTTATTAATAATTATCTTTCAATTCTTTAGTCAGCTATGGTGAAGTAGAAAGCCAGGATGACCCTAATTTCTTCTAAATTTCTCCAAACTTTCTCCTCCTCCTCTTGTTGACACTCTAAGAACACAGGGCTGCCCTGAGGCCTGTTAGCCTGCACTCCTGCAGCAACGCCGAGCTCTGCTGTTCTCTGTGGGCACCCACACCTGGGCACGGAGCAGATACGTTGGTGGGTGCCTGCAAGGCCTGGCCTTGGAAGCGCTGTGGATAAACTACAGCAGCCACGGATACAAAGGGCATTTGTGGAAAGCAGAGGACTGGGTCCTGCAGAAAGGCTGTGCACCTTAGAGGAGCACTTTGGCGTGGCCTAATGGAGACAGGACGGTTCAGGGACTCTCCTAACGAGAAGCTTTCTGCCTCTAGTCCCAGTGTTGGAGGAAGGCACCAGAGCAGAGCTGTCTCCCCGAGGGGAGCTGCTCCTTGGCTGGGCTAGGGAAGCTGCACACCTCCAGGTGCAGGGTAGCTTGCTCAGGATGTGGACGTGGCTGTGCCCAGAGGTGGCACCCGCCTGCTGCAGCCGCCCTCCCTGCCACCCTCAACAAACCAGCACTGAGGCTACCCATACTAATGCTGCTTGCTAGCACTTTTTTTTTTCCACATTTCAGTGCTGCAAGATGGATCACACCTAAGTGGCTGTGCTGGAATCAGACCGAGCACGCAGCACGCAGTGCACAGAGCACTTCTGCTCTGAACTTAGCTCGCTGCCTGGCACCGGTAAAGAAAGGCTGCTTCCATATACAGATGAGCAGGAGAACAGAGATGTCAGAGAGAAGGGCATTCAGGCCAGAAGACAGGAAGCCACATGTATGTCAGAGACGGATCATTTTAAATTCATATAACTGCAATTTTTTGGCAGTTCGAATATTTTTCAAGGGTTTAATGTCTGGATTCCTAAAATAAATGGACAGAGTTCCTTCCTTCACTTCATAGCTGACAACTAGCTCACCAACTGCGTATGGTGATACTTAGCTCTAAGCTCTGACAAGCCTTTTATATATGCTGCAAATGAAGAACCAGATGTTCACTGTCTCCACACCTCTTAAAAGTTAAGTTTCATGTCTGAAATTGTCCTCAAGGGTGGGCTTTTTCCTTTCTTCTCCTACCCATGTGTTAAAAAAAAAAAACCCAAAACAACAAAAAAAAGCCCACAGAAGCTTTTGATAAGGAAGCAAACATATTTCTGTGGTGTAGGCTATTTTTTTTCAGTCTGCTGCTAGTTTTTAAATATAAAGTATAGCATATGTTTAACACAGAACATATGGAAAGAAAGAAAAAGCAAATCTTGAATTCCAAACATAGTATTCTTAGTAGAAAAGATTCCACAGTGTGAAAGTGGTCATCCAGAACAAAAAGAAAAATATATTTATTATATATAAATATTTATAAAACCAGATCTAGTTCTTTTATTTTTGCTCATGTAAATCTGAATTAGGAGTCCTGTCGATGATGCAAAGTGTAAAGAGAAGAATGTGAACACATATTTGCAGAGTAGCAGATCAAAAAGAGCTACTGTTGCTTTCCTACCTTCCCTGCTGCCAGCTCCCTGTGCCCCAAGCCATTCAGGCTCCAGGGAAGGGATCCAAAGGCACGAGGTGGCTCTCGTGGCGCAGCCGGGAAGGGGCACATAGCCCTGAGGACATGAGAGCTGCCAGGGCAGCCCCGAGCGCCCCGCACGTGCCGCTGCCCGCAGAAGCCACCAGCCGCGCTGCACCAGCCGCTGGGCTTGGCTTACCTGGACGCGGCTCGTCTGGCAAGAGCCCTCTTACAGGCCAAGGGTCCCCGTGCTACAGGCCACACAAGCCCCGGGACAAAAAGACAGCCTGTGCACATTCTGGTTATGCTTTGTAACTAGGGATTGCCAAAAAGAAAGCTTTGGATTAGGCAAAATGCTCCAGTTCCTTGGGAATCCTCGAGGAAGATTAGCATGCTGCTGCTCAGCATCACTCTTGGACTTTTATAGGGAATATTTTTTGTTTATAATGACACAGTAGAAGGCAACCATTAAAAAACTAACAACAAAACAAATACTTGCTTCACCCCTTATAGACAGGAATGAAATAGTAACAGGCTATTTCCCACCATTTTTTCCAATCAGATAATTCAGAGAAAAATAAAGTAACAACTCCAGCACAGTGACAACTGCATTCCTATATTGTCAATATTGCAAATAAGACTCAATATCAATACTAACTGATCAATTAAAAGCACTGCCAAGCCCACACTCTCTCCAACCAAACTGAAAGAAGACACAATGCAAAAGGACTATCCCCAATCCATAACGATTCCTCACATTCCAGCAGTTCCTTTCTTTAATGGCTTGCCAGCATATCTTCCCCTTAGCAAATGAGGGCACGGGAGAGTTTGTTTAAATTCCGTGACATAATAAACAGCTCCTATTTAGAAAGACTCAGAAAGGACACAGCAGATTTCAGCAGCGGTTGAAGGGAAGGGACATCAGTGCAGGTGTTCATGCTCACAAGGGTGTCTTCTTCCCGGAGCACCATTAGTGCCAGCAGCATCCTCACTGCCTCCCCCTACCACGCTTCTTTTTTCTTTCTCTTTTTTTTTTTTTTTTTTTTTTTGAGTGCACTTCCAGATAAATGCCAGTCATTTGGCCAGGGCTAACTCACAGAAGGTACAGCAGGCACAGATGGTACTAATGCATAAATGTAATCTAGCAAAAGGATGCCAACACCAACCCAGAAAAGGTTCCAAATAACTGCAGTGCACTTACAGGAATACAGTGATTGGCAAGGTGAAAGCTGAGATTTGCAAGAGCTTACTGTTCCCAAATCAACAATAGAAATTCTACAACAAATGAGCATATTTATTTATTAATTTATAAAATGCACTTAATACCAAGATCTCTGGGCACATGTATAATAAGTGCTCACCAAAAACCAAATTCATTATACAAATTATACCGATCAAAGTAAAAAAAGGGAAAAGTGGATAATGAAAAG
Organism: Tinamus guttatus; assembly: GCF_000705375.1. Next base: position 102,594 of record NW_010582720.1, read on the forward strand.
CAATACAAAAATACTCATTCCTCAGCAGTTCCCCAGAAGGCTCCTGTGAGGAAATACAGGGAAGTGCTCAAAAGTCAGGAGGTCTGGACAGTGAGAAAGCACTGCCAGAAGCAAATCTTGCGTGGATTGCACTGCAGACCAAACGTGTCTTGTCCTTTCTCAGGATTCAGAACATAAAAAGACCCATACCAAATCCTTTTTTAATTTTTTTTCCCCAGTAGCAACTGCTAATGTGCCCTTTGGAAAAATGTACAGAGAAAGATAAACAC
>NW_010582720.1:102905-134359 GCF_000705375.1 Tinamus guttatus
ATGGCTGTCATTTCCAGTGAGGAAAAAGTGTTTCAAGAATAAGCACCCCAAGTACCTGCCCCAGACCCCAAGAAGGAAGGAAAAGAGAGCAACTGCAGAGGAAGGGGAGCAGTATCTTTGTGCAGTGCACGCAACCTCGAGCCTGCCAGCACAACTTGTGAGGGGCCAACTGCTCGGCGCTCCTGCAAGGGAGACCGTGACAGACACCACACTGTCATAATACAGTCTGAGGACCAGCTTCTGATCTTATTTCCATGAGTTTTACACTACTGACTTTAAAGGAACTGTTGCTGATTTTGAGTAAGAGTCATGAGACCAGAAGCAAGACCTAAAAGCGAACGAGAGCTGATAATCACGACACTACTACATCTAAGTGAAATAGCTTGCAAGATGGACGTATAGAGTACTGCTGGCCATCAAGATATGCCATGACAAAAGTCCTCCTAAATTATAGACAAGGGGCACCACACTGCAGCTGTGTGGCCATGAAAGCAGAATCCCCTTCCTCCTAGCTGTCTATTTTCAGAGAGAGCCCAACTCAATTCAATATTAACTCTTCGGTGTCTTCAAAGGAAAATAAAGCAAAACAAACCAAAGCAAAGGCAGGTCAGAAGTAATACTAACAACAGTAACACTTAAGTAATAATACAGTTATATATGCCTGAAATACAGTTCACATAAATCTTTGTAAATCAAGAACAAGGCAGACTAAGAGAGATGTGGGAGGGACAGATGTCCAAATATCTGTGAAGTTTATGATTACTAATCCAGCTGAACGAAACCAAAAGCCTAATGATGTACAGTGGGCTTTAGTCTGCAGGAAGGAGGGCTGACACCTTGATATATTCCCTGCACCAGGGAAGCTGACATGGGCTGAGGGATGGGGACGTAGCTTGGCGTTCAGGTTCTTTACCGGGCCCAGTCCACAATGTCATTAATGCTGTGTGCATTATCACTGCAAAGGCTCCAGCTATTGGATAGCACTGTAAAGCCTCCGGTTTGCAAAGTGACAGCTGGATCACAGTGGCATCTAGAGGGCTGTTTCACACAGTATCAGTGCAGGCATTTGAGTGGCAGAGTGAGAATCCTGCTGTGGCCCTGGCTTCGCAACTGCAGAGCCATCTCAATCTGCGCAGTCAGAGCTGGTAGAGCTGCACCCCGGTGCCCTGCTGGGGGATTTCTAGCCTTCCCCCAAAGATAATTCATCTAAACCCCACATACCTTCTGTATATTTTCATATAGATTCACAGTTTTCTATGGAACTTCTTAAGTTTTCCCCACAATAATTGCATAATATTAGAAAATATTTACACAGCTTGTTCGTAGTGCTGTGTAATTGGGTGCTTTCTTTCCTTACAAAACATTAATAAATGCCAGCCAGAGGCTGCAAAATCAAATGGGTTAGACTTTTAGCTGGTGGATGAATTCCATGCTGTTGCTGTGCTGTGTGCCACTAACGTGACTCTTGGATGTCTGACTGACTGATGTACTTGACGATTTTAGAGTATGTGGCTCCTATGTACATGAGCCATTTGAAGATGAAGGGGTCTCTTCAGAAAAGACTGAGTAGGGAAGTAAATCAAGAGGAGGAGGCTGGGAAGCATTTCTAGAGAAAGGAGATTTTAGGAGAGGCTTGAAGGAAACTTTCCTCTTGTGATCTTGTAGGGCTCAGCATTTTCTGCATATAACAGCAATCTCTCCCCACTGCCTTGCTCAACCTAGAACCCTAGAAGCCGATGCTCAGCTTTGTGTGTTCAGGAGAGGGGACTTTCCCCATGACGGCTCAGCCTGTAAATCCAGGAATCACAGGAGAGGAAACGTCCTGTTCACCACCCGCCTTTGGATGAACATCCGCACCACATTCCGTGTGTGTTCGGATGGTCGCCAGCATAGAGATCACTTTCCCTCCGGCGGTGAGAATTAAGTTGGTCTGCTTTCCAAGGCATAATTAAATCCGAAGCAGAAGAGCCCTCCATTGGCAGGCACTTGCAATGGGAGTGCAATAATGTGTCCTTCAGAAAAGAAGGGTCAAACCTTCCCGGGCCTTGGTGTATTTTTATGGAGGCACTGGGGCTCCGAGGGAGGGAGCTTACTGCTGAGGGGCGCATCGGGAGCGCGGGGAGCCTCGCTCCAAAGAATCTGTGTCAGCGAAAGGGGCCCTCTCCAGGCCAGTACCACAGCCTTTCCTTTTGCATAAGCAATGCTTGCCTTGTTTGAGGAAAACAACAAACTCCTGCCCTCTAGAGACAGGAGACCTCCAGCTCTGCTGAATAAAATATTTGCCACAACCTCCTTTTGAAGCAGATGCTACAAATGGATACGGTTTTATTCTCCCCTAAGGCCCACACAACCAGCTCAGCAGCTCATCGTCCTCTCTTCTCCCAGACCTGGAAGGCCAACTCGCAGGAGAAGCAGCTTGTCATAACCACTCTTTTTCAAGGCAGCAGCTTATTTGGAGAACTGCTGAATAAAGCAGTCACAGAGAACATGGTGAAAGAAGATAAATCCCTCCCCTCTTCAATTCCAAAACCTGTCCAGGCAGGAAAGCAAATGCTGACACCAGTGAGCACCTCTTCCTTTCCTTTCCTTCCCTGGCTGCCTGCGTACTGCTACAATTCTTGTCCTTCTCTGAAAACGGGTCAGGGCAGGAGCTGTCTCATCTCCTGATAGAAACCACAGAGCGATGAGCACTCAGAGGCACAAGCACACAGAACAGATCACAAGAATAACCCTAGCTCACTCGCTGCTACTGCTGTGTGTTCCCCTCTGGTGCAGCCCCACATTCCCGTAGGACTTAGTTGGCACTAGCTGAGGGTAGGCAGAAAGTCTACCCCTGGATCTTTGGTCTCAAGTACCGAGAGTCTTGGCAGCAGCTCTCCTTTCAGTGCCATGCAGCATATTGAGCCACAAAATCTTTTCAGGCCTGTTTTTCACAAGGTTACACCACTGGCAAGCGTGTACTTTGAAGAATTTATTCACTGTAGCAACTGTGCCGAAATGTCCATATGTCCAGTTACAAAATAAGCGTTATTAGTGGGGTGAAAAGCTGTTCGTAATAGCATTTTCCCAAAGCTGCCTGTGTACTAAAAGTACTACAGATAATACCCCTGAATCCAAGTATTTTCATTTACATCTGAGCAAAGTGGGTACACAGTGGACACGGAGCCCTGGCAGATTAGAAGAGCAGCATTTTCTAGTGCACACAGCTGCCTCGTACCGGAGGATGTTTGCTCTAGTCTAGCAATGCATTCCCCACGACATGTACCCGTACACATGCCTAAGTCACATGCACTTCAAGAAAAAAATAGCCCCCAAGCCCAGAACTTAACAAATTTGCTGGAGACTGCTGAATCAGGACCATGCCAGACACAAGATGTAAATGGGTTTAAGATACCCAAGGGCTTCTCTCCCCAAATTAATGTTTACTACATAACATTTATATTAAGAAAACAGCTTGAGGTAGATGGCTACAAGTGAGATGCATAATTTCCATCGTGAAATATTTTCTGACAAAGCAGTTATAGACTCTTGACCCTCCATTATGCATGGTATATATTTAGGCAGCATCTTTAAAACATCTACTTTGAATCTAATACTGGTAATTTTATATGTTGCTCTGTTCTCTGAGTGCAGAAAGATGCAAACTAGCTTTTAAAAGAAATGGTCCAGTACTTCTTTTCTGCACTTCACTCTTCCTTCCCCTTCCCCTTGCTTCCCCTCACCCAAAGCAGGACCAGGGGATGAAAAGCGAGTATCAAGTTAGACTCAGCCTACGGAGGCAGCTGTCACTGAGCAGGCACATTATCGTCACAGCACTCAGATGCTACCAGGTTTCATCCTGAAACTCTTTCTTTAGATTCATTTATGTGACTTTTGAAAGCTGACCTACAGGAGTGCTAGACTGCTTAGAGAGCCCATGAGATTCACGCACACACATGCTAAGGAGGCTAGATTACATAAATAAGAGGATAATTAACAAGCTATATGCCCTTCCAGTTATCTCAAATAACTGGAAAAAAATGCTAGAGTGAAAAAAAAATCCTCTTTAGGGAAAATATATAGCACCATTCATCTGTATCTTGTTTCTCTGTTACATGGATGTTCTTTTAGATGGAGTTTGAGTCAACTCAGCATTGCTTTGAGGGTTCAGAGCTTACCTTATCTTGGTCAGGCCTTTAAGCCATCAATTAAATAATTTGTGGGAAAAAAATGCCGCAATTGATGAGGAGCCCTAGAAATGATCCTGATGTCTGCAATGTGTTCTGTAGTAATGATGCCAGGTCGCCATCATTCCTAGGAGAGATTCACTGCCGACGTGGTCCGTGAAAAACCATGCTCCTAGCAGTCTCCTAGCCATCTTTTCCCAGGTATTAAAAATGTAGCGCCATAGCGTGGTTCATGGACACCGAGTGGGACCTTTCTACTTGCAACTTGCCTAGCTGCCCCATGCAGGGCATTAGGAGGGCAGCTGGTGAGCACGCAGCCACGGAGACAGGCTGTGGGTTGTCTTTGGTGGGTAATAATGCAACATGTGCAAGAGGAGGAAACTCTTTAACAACTTCCAATAGTTTTGCTTTATATAAAATAAACATGCTTGTAGCAACACACATCTGCAAAGATGAAGTTTTAGCACTAAGAGCTTGGCAACAGAGTATAGGTTTCTGTAAATACAAATTACCCCAAAAGTGAAACTCAAATTGAGTTTCCTTGATCTCTGAGGCAAATGATTACCGGTTTGTCAGGGACAAGGAGGGAGACAGTTACAGTGTCGGTGCAAACTCCTGAATGCTGCTTAGTGCTGTGCGGGACAGGGGTGCTTAGCAGTCCCTCTCCAAAGTAAACATGTAAATCAGCTAGCTTTATTTTTAAGAAGATATACATATATAAACTTAACTTTAGTTGTATGCTCCAGCTTGTCAGTGGGTATTTATGAGGAGAGCATAATATTCTAACGGTTACAGCAGTGAAATACCTCCTGTGCGGGGGAGCTAGTGAAGAAGCACAGGAACGGTGATGCTGGCAGAATCTGAATGCCCAGGAGATGGGGCGAGGTGACTCCCGCTCTGGTTAACGTGCTTCATGCGCTGGCTACAGCCAGGGAAGGTGGGTGATGTCCATTCCCAGGTGCTGCAGCGCAGCGGAGTTGGCTCCCTGCACGGGCACCGGTGTCAGTGCGTGCCGCTCTCTTGCTCTCTGCTGCTGCAGGCTCTGCAGCGGGTTTTCCAGCACGGAAATACCTACTGCCACTGAGCTATCGCTACAAGACTTGGAGGGAGGTGTTGCCAGAGCTGTCATCTCGGCACCTCCTCTGAATCACTGCCATTTTTGCTCCTTTAAAACGTCCTTTTGTTGTCATCGTTGCAAATTAGTCTGCAGGTCATGAGCATGTCTAGGAGTTTATTATGTCTGGTAAGCTCTGCTTTGGGAGTTAATGATTGTAAAGAGGTTTGGAAAGCAGGAAATTACCTGCTCCATTGTATTAGAGCAAAAAAGAAAAGGCTTTTGCAGCCCAGGCCTATATGGGAAAGGCTGCTGGGAAGAACCTGGCAGTCTCAGTCTTGACCCTTTATAGAGAGGCAAACTTCTGGATGGGCCACAGGGAAAAGAAAGTTAACAAGAAATAAAAGTCACAAGAAATAAAATCAGGTGAACCAGATTCCCATCTGATCGTCAGAACCGCATCAGTGGTCTCAGCAGACTCTGGGGGAGAGTTGTAGCAAGGAGACAGCTTTCGGGAGGATGACAAATCTGGACTAACAGGGATGAAGCCAGCAGAGATGAAAGTTGCTCTGATAATATTGTGAAGACAGGGCCAGCGTAAATGGCACTGCTAAATACTCATTTAGGAGTGACATTCCAAAATCTTCTCTTTCCTCGTGGCTACGTGGGCACTGATGGACTGGATGGGAGAGCACAGAGCTCCTGTGTGCCATATTAATGCACAGACCCCAACAGGGCACACTTCTTTTATGGGGATTCTGTAGGTAGAAGTGCACGATTTTCACTTCTGCAGATATGTGAGTGACAAACGGTGGAGGATCTTGATCCTCTGAGCCCCCAGTGAGTCAATCTTTTAAGAAATTACAACAGTAATGAGACAACCACTAGACAAGCACAGCTGGAAATGCAACTCTGGAAAATGCAGTTGTTCTTACCCTAAGTTGGATGCCAAGCAGTTCAGCAGTGGACAGGGAATGCTTTGCTATACAGTTACTCGGCATGTTAACACAAGTCACTTGCAAGGACAAGCCCTGCCTGTGTGACGAAGTACTTGAGAGAGCCCAGCACCAGCTGGATGGATGGATGTTGTGACCCTTCCATCTCCAGATTCCTTGACATTACAGAGGGCTTCATCTGTCCCTTCTGAATTACTCAGGAATACTGCAAGCAATGGCTGTACATCTTTGCAGCTTGAAACCGAAAGTACACAATTTCCCTCAGGAAACACTGTTAGTATCTGTCATATTACTGTTTTACTGGTTACTATGACTATTCCTGTTAACGCTTTGACCATGGCAGGCCAGCTTTGGCAGTGGGGAGCAGGCAGCACTGCAGGGAGCTCAGTGAAGTTTCCTCCACCCGTGACGGCTGCCGCTGGAGTGCCCAGTGCTACGTTACAGAGCTTTGGAAAGCAGTGCGTGTTTGTCCACACATGCAGACTAAAACACTCTTCATACCTGTCTAGCCAATGTCAACAGATGTGTTCCAAGCTTCAAGTACGGCGCAGTCCAAAAGGGTTTCCACCACCAAAACGCTACATGTTCTGTTTCAGCTGAGCTATTTCCACAGCAGATCACACTGCAGGAGGAATGGGGCAATCTCAGTAGGCATCTCTCTTTTGCATTGCCATATGAGGCCCTATCCTGCAGTCTACTGTGTCCACTTCCTTTGAAACTGTTCTGAAAGCAAGCAAGTTTACTCTGATTGCCCCGCTAAGTTACAAAGAACTTGTGTAAGATATTCAGCAACGTAACAAATTAGTTCCATGCGTCATTAAAAATATTCTTTCTAAGGGTAGAAACCTTAGCCCTATATCCCTCTCTGCCTCTCTTTTCTTCTTTCATTTTTAATGATTGTCATATCCTTCTCCTGTAGCACCTGCAGTACATCTTTTAGCAGTTAGTTCAGAATTTTATTTTTTTTTCCTGTTGAATCTGGGGCATTGAGACAACTCCAATATCCCACTACCAATATCATGGAATGCCTGCATAACTCATGCTTCAAATTACTCCAGCCCTAAAACCCTATTTAGTTCAATTTTATACTGACTACATGTTGGTAGTGTTAAAGTTTATGATCCAGTGATTTACAAGGCATGATACATCCAGATACAAATTGGTTGTATTGATTGTTTAATTGAGGACAAGGATGTGAGTGTAACTTTAGGCCCCCAAACTGGCTGATCACGGTAATGTTGCTAGAATGGTGGTAATTCATCACTTTTATTAGTTTCATAGGACAAGCATCTATGCTTTTAATTCTGCAGGCCAAAAATAGCCTGATGAGTCTATTTTTTAGTAAACTGTTTCTAGTAAAGTAAACAGTGCTTTTAGCAAAGTTCTGATTAATTGGAAAGAAATGTAATATTCTGTTGCCAAGAGCTGATCTTAATGATGAAATAAATATCCCTACATAGGAAGCTTTGAGTTAGTTTAGCAACCTACAAGCAACCTACACACTTGAGAATGGTTTGCCCCAAGCCAGCTTGCTCTAAGATAGTGTTGGTTACAACACACAATCTGATGTGGTGACTGGACTGATGTGTCCAGTCGATGTGGACTGCAGTCCACACTGGCTTGGTACAGCACAATTAATGTTTAACAGAATGGAAAACTAGTTTTCTGTCTACTATCTACTTCAGTTTGCCCATCTATACTGTGGACAGGTTAACATCTCACTTACATTACCTCATTTGTATATATGGCATTATACAGACATAAATACACCCAATACGGACATCACAGGGAATTTTGGCAGCTCCTATTTCTTAGTTGCTCTGAGATCCACCAGTTAATGGTGCTTTATAAGCACTAAATAAACCTCGGGGCGCCACTGGAATGCCATGTCCCACTGTGTCCTGCTGAGCAAAATGACACCCGTGGCTCCTACTAGTGAGGGGATTTAGAAAAGGGTTACATATGTGACCCAAACTGGGGTAAACGGAGAGGAGGAGAGAGCTGCTGATAAATAGCCCTTCTTATTTTTACTAACAAATAATACCAATAGAAGTGTGTCCAGCAAGTCCTCAATTGCAAGAGAGTGATAAGAGTTCGGAGTCCTTTACGTTGGCTTTAATGCTTCCTGCTAGTGCACTTCATGTGTAGGTACTGTGCAACCACACACCTTGTCACCTTCCATTACTGATACCCAAAAGCTGTTCCTCGCTACACTGGCATGCAGTATTTGCTGTTATGTAAATGACAGTACAGCATTCCTGACCTTCGGATTAATTAGCACTTTCAGTGTGTTTTCCAACATCCTGATTTCACCTCTGTCTTCTGTGAACATCATATTGTTCACAAAAGATGGCTTATTATATGGGAGGCTTTGTTTGCATTTGAAATCTCTTGGCATGCTTTTTTTTTCCCCCCCTAAATAAGCAAAACTAATCAAAGTAAAGTTGCCGGTACAGAAATTAGAGAACTCTCCAAATATCAAGTGTATATCAAATGCACTTGCTAACTCGAGCCAACTCGAGCCTTCGGGATTTAACTTGGAGCTCGGCTTCCAAGAAGCCTTCTGCTCAGGTGGGGTTGTTGTCCCTCGAGTTGAAGTCACCTTCTACTAAACCTCTGCACTTCTAGCGCCAACTTCCTCGGGCACAGGAGAGGCAGGGCCTGCTCTGCCTGCATGGCTGCTTTGCTTGACTGCCTTTCTTTCCTGGCATGTCTGTGAAACACAAAAACTAATACTACATTTGTGCTAGTTCCCCTGCATACATAACATACACGTATATATGGGTGTATGTTTATACGTATATATTCAATATACCTAATTTTATTTCATTTGCTTCATTATATTTCGTTATTTGAAAGCAATTTGAGGAAATGTTCTAGTCAAAAGTGCTTGATCTAAACTACCAGAAGAGAAAACACAATGAAGCCTTAAAGTAGAAGAAAAATCACAGCAGGTTCTTCCAACCACCTCTGAATGATTTCTAGAAGCTGGCAGAGCAACAGTATATTTTTGTTAATTTCAGTAAAATCTGTCTCCTGTAACTCAAAAAGAAATTAATTTTAAATTTTAAAGTTTCTCAATTTCCAGAAAGAGCTAAAAACAGCTAAGAAAACATCCCACTGCAACATATTGCGCTTACTGACTTGCTGCAGTCAGGTCTAGAAGAGCCGATTTTACTTTGAGTGATCATTCTAGAGCTCAGCTAAAATGTTGGACCACTCACCTGCCTTCTAAATGAAAACCAGAATGATTAGTAGTCAAATAATTTGTCTAAATTCATATGAATTCATGGCCTGGTAACTATGTTTAAAGAACTGTGAGAAAGCTACGAACAAAAGCAGAGCTTTTGTAATGAAGGGGAAATTGCAATATTAATTGCATCATCTGAGACACCCTGGGACTCTCTTGTTAGCTCTTTTCTGCAAATGTTTTTGTGATGTCTTGTTTTTGTGTAAGTGGTATCACACTTGGATAGAAACATCCTTGCTGCCGTTGTTTAATGTGAGCTTTGCTGTCAGCAGGGCTTGAGTTGCATAGTTTTTTTTTTAAATGCTCCAGAAACGCTTTGCTTCTTCCACAGAATTCATTTTGATACATTCATTTCAGAAAAGCAAACGTAAAGGCAACTAAAGCTGTGTCGTGCCTTTCTGCTTTGTCTTTAGTGGGATCTCTTAGCTCTCCTGCTCTCTCTCTCTGCATTTCTTACGCAGTTATAATCCAGGTGGGTGGCAGCTAGAAGTTACTACAATTACTCCATGCACACGTATTCAGCACCTTTTCTGCTTATTATAGATAGTTGCCAGGAGGTAGGATCTTTAGAAGAGAATTCTGCAACAGAGCCCTTGATCTGCCCTGCCCGCATCCTTCCACCTGCACTCGACCTATCGACCTCAGCTCCTTTCAGCCAGTCACAGGCAGGTGCCTAAGGAGACTTGCTATAGTAACAGCAAGTAACACCGTAGGTAATATCCCTCCACAAGTACTGTTAGAACACGTGCATCAAACTGAACGTACAAGGGTAATACAAAATTCAGGCCTATTTTCTTTTGATAGTACTATAATCTCTTACTTCAATAAGAAAGCATTAATTGCCCCTCAAACACATATATTTAAAATAAGAAAAAGGACTCAAAGCATAAGCGCTTCTATCTACGCCAAACAATTTGCTTGGCATCATCTTTTAACATTCTCTTTTAAGTTGCTTCAGGGATGACAGAATTTATTAGAAGTATTCAGGTAGGAAGCAAAAAGAACAGAGAGGAAAAATAATAAAAAACCCCACATGTCCTTTCCTCCTATCTACACCTAGAAAAGACTTAAACCATCAGCTAACAAAGACAACTTTCAAGCAAAATCCCTCTAAACGCTGTGAAATGTATCCACCTACCCACCTTTGAAAATTTTCCTGCTCCTTTCCACATACACATATATTTATATATGCATCAGGCTACTATGAAAATACTAGTGTTAATGTGCTTCAAGACGAGGGGAGTTCTGGCTCAGCTGCCATAGGTGAAGGTGGAGATCTGAGTCGTAGAGGCAGCGCTACCACTCCGGTACACGGTACCCTACGGCACCCTATGCTGAATGAGTCAATTTATGGCCTCCTTACTGCCCATGCAGACCATGATTTTGTATTACATAGCCTGCTCAAACGGCAAGCCTTTGTAATTAAGAAATAATTTCAAGACAAAGCATTCAACAAAGACACTAACTGTAACAAGCATTTGCAGAATCTCCTCAATATTTCAAGGACTTTGGAGAAGTCCAAACCTTCTGGATCTTTGGAGGTCCAAAATGGATCTTTGGAGGCCCCAAAAGAATGGATATACTCAGTGATTATCCAAAATCAATAAAAGGGGCAATGGTGTTCACTACTAGATTTGTTTCACACTCAGATACGCTAAAAACAGTCAAAATTCATCTAGACCCACTTCTGGAAGAATGGTGTTCTCTGATACCCCCAGGGAAGCCATTTTTCCTCTTGGTGCACAGGGATTTCAAGAACATAAGAAAGGCACTTTATAGATGTAGAACCCCAGTTATTGCTAATAAAACCACCTTTATCTGCACTGTAGCACAATACTGTACTGTACTGTGCAGACTGTACTGTGTTTTTTGCTTCACCCAGCACTAAGAGCTTCTCTCTTTCTTCCCCACTCAGGGCCGATGCATTAACTTCACCAGAGTTCAATCTCAGTAAAGGAGGAGCAGAGGATACCAGGAGAACATGCAGCCACACTGCCACTTCTCAACCAGCCAAAGACACCTGAGCACCTCGGCGAATTGCTCGGATCCTCGCCAAGCCTGCGCTTTGAAGGTTTCTCCATTCCCCTCTTGCAGGAGGCAGCAGTGCTGTACCAAGCTCTTGCCCTTTCCCACGTTACGTTAATGCCCTGTGATTCGCAGCAGTGACAACAAGAGATGCATTGACTTGCATGCCAGCGCTTTTGTAGAACACACAGTACGCATGTGCGAGGAAGGAAGCAGACAACCAAAGAGGCTAATTTTAATTTTTTTGTATTATTTTTTAAGGACTACAGATTCTCAGGACGCAATGTGCTTTTAGCGGCGATGCAGAGTTTCTCAGATGCAAAGATGGCACGTGTTATTTAAATAGGGACTATTAGCCATAGGCGAAGGATAAAAATTCCCACCAGGCTAAGCAAATGCAAGAGTTCACTGCCTTACAGCGATGTCAGATCACAAAATCCTTCTGAGTCTCCCATCGCATCGTGCCTTACGGGAACCTTCTGACTGGAAATCTTGTCATTCTAACACTGAAAAGTGCACACGCATGACAAAATGTAGACACGGTGCCTCAAGGTATTGGTAGTAAGCAAGACTTTGCCCTTTAGTTTTTGAAGACACCTTTCTTTCATTATGCACTCGGGACAGGAAGAAAATTAATAGAGCGTTATTCCACAGGAAGACAGCCTGTAACCAGAGATCTTGAGCGGAGTTTGAGGGACTGATGCTTCAAGACCTTGACATTGTGGCTGGTGGTTTTTTCCCCTTTCCTGCATTCAAAGTTCAGTAGCGCATAAAACATCATCAGCTGTAAACATACCTAGCAGTAGTAGGCTTATGTACTATTTTTTTTAGATTAAAAAAAGCAGTAGCCACTAAGCTGGTATCTCAGGGTTTTTTTCCCCCCTAAATCTCCAAGGGCTCTTCAGCGTCACAAGCCAGCAACTCTCTTTGCATGAGAATTTCAAAGTTTAATTAATATAATTAAAGGCAACAGCAAGCAGCAGCCTGTGAAGATTTTGCTCATCTTTTTTATGCCTTTTGACATTGAATGACCTATTACTGTATGTGCATTACTCGGTTTTCGAGGGGGCACTGAGCATTGGTTGAGATTCAGCAGTGGAAAAAGACCTTCTTCCATCAATTTAGAAATTAAATTTACGGGAGCGCCGGCCATCACAAAACATTGACAATGTATGTATTATAATTTTTTAGAAAAACCAGTGTCGTGTCACGTCGACGATGCCAAATTATGTTAGCGTGAGCGGAAACACTGTGGGGGAGGAAGGAGGGAGCAGCTGAAGAAAAAGGCTCAAATGATCCAGTCACTTTCGATACTGTACTTCAGATGCAAAATGGATATTCGAGTCGAAACCTGACAAAGCGCGCCTGCTTTGATGGGAACTGGTATAGACAATGACCAGTGGCTGGGTCAGTGGGATGTCTCTCTGCGAGCAGGGAGGCTTATCAAATGACACTAAAAATAAGTTCAACAACCATCACATTTGAGGGGAAAAGGCGAACATTTCACATTTGGTGGGCACGAATGTGTGCAAGATGGAAAGAGCAATGCGAAGCGTCCTGGTCTAATTATCTCCTTTGTGCTCTACGTTGAAATCGCAAGGGACATAAATAATTCTTTTGGTCGATGTCCAAATTCGTGGCACTGCCCAAAGAAGCCTTTACATATATCCACTCGCTTACATCTTTCGCTTGAGTTTATTTATGTCACTGGTTGCCTCATCATCAACAACCTTGTGTGCACATTAGACTACAAATAAAACAATTACCTAAGTTTCTGTGATCTTTTCTTCTTCATCCTTCCCCGCTGCATCTGCTTCAGACGTTAGACCTTAATTTTTCCAGCTCCGCTGTCTCCCTCGCTCCCAGCTTTGCACAGCAAACCACCTTCTCATAGCCTCACGTGGTATGCCAAGAAAGCATGCCACTGCCTAACTCAGGGCCTCCCGGCTCTTCCACAATTACTAAAAATGCCTCAGACTTGCTGGTACGTACAATACGGAGCATTAGGAATGGAAATGGAACAACAAAGTGCCCAAAGAGATCGCTATTACATGCAGCCTAATTCCAGCTTTGCTACCGTTGGCCTTTGGTTTGGAGGGCTTTCAAGCATGTGTGTACTAAAGGCTGATTTTATTCATGCAGACCAACCACCAGCACAGCTTTGGGTTATTTCAAAGCTCGGGTATTGCCCAGCTTAGCGTAAGATGGAGACCCAAACACTAAGGAGGGTTGCAAAGACCCAAGTGCTCTTCCGTACCGCTCCTTGGGATACGGAGCAGGACAGGCAAAAATACTACACTCCTCAGACACCAAGCTAAAATAAACCCTCTTCTGTTTGACTTTTTTTTCCTCCCTTTTTAATGTAAAGCTGCATTTCCTTCTGTGAAATTGTCAGCTAGTATTTCAAGCAGCGTGTTGCATAACATAGAAAAAACATGCAGATGAAGAGAAGGCTTTTTCCTCACATATATCTGCCATGTCTCAAAGAATATTTGTAGTAAGTATAGCCAGAGAAATACAAATTCCCTAATAATCTTCTGCTCTCTATAGCTGTCTACCCGTATCCATTGAAAACCCTGTGGAATGTGCAATCTTTCCTGGAGTGGCTGATACCAAGCAAAAACGTTATTTCTACACTGATTTCCCCTTCTAATTGGCATGATATTACAGTATGTTGCACTTTTCATTTAGTGGAAGACAACACCCTAAGATTTTCATTAATGTACAATGTGGAATATCTGTCATAAATAATTTGGGGGGCAAGAGGCATAGGGTAATAATAGTTTAAAATTCGCTGATTCAGAATGACACAAATTAAGAATTATTTGGCAAAAGAGCTTAAAATACTTGAGAAAAATAGAATCAGTGGGTTTAAATAGCATGACTCTTGCACTATTTAAATTAAAAACCTTACATGTCTCCTTCTGGTAAGACAAGATATACTGATACTGTTTTTATACCTGTTTCACCCTGGATAACAAAAGCAGTAGTGTCTCGAAAAAATAAACGAATAAAAAGAGAGATCTAGAAAATTTCCTCCGTAGCAGTATGGAAAAAAACCTCACAGTTTGCAATGGCTCTTTAAGAAGATACCTGATGTTATTTCAGTATTATTATTCTTATTTCTGAGTCTAAAAAAATCCAAATACAGATGACAGCACATCTATAAGCATTAGGTACCATGATCCTTTACGTGTTGGCTGGATCGAAGTCACCTGATCAGAGGAGAAATCTCACAGAATTTTGGGAGAAAGAGTGTAAATTAGAGTTTCCCTCTCAAGAAGAAACCCCGTTTTCCAGGAACACTTGCTCTGCCTGGGTTTCCTTTCTGTGTCAAATGAGTGGTTAGGCACGAGTGCCCCAGTAAGCAGAGCACGAGACTGTCGTTCTAAGGCGAGCACTAAAAATACAACCCATTTTCCACGTATGTCACACTATGGTTTGCAGGCTTTAATCACTACTTTGCATGTTTGGGTTTCTAAGGAGAACATGGTGTATAAAACATGTACTTTTCCTTCAAAGACAGAACCAACTTGGTTATTTTACGTTGTAAACAGTAAGGTTAGTACAAAACAAAGAAAAGAACAAGCTGAAAAAAATCTGCTGCCCGGTAATTTTAAAATTTGAAAAATGGCTGGAGAGAAGAAAATAAGAGTAATTTATATGGAGCTGTATGCTATTTGACCAACCTGTAAGTGCCTCATATTGCACAGGCACTGAAGCATTCATTTGCTTTCCATATAGCAGAATGACAAGCTCTGCCTCAGCGCGAGCTTCGGAAGCGGCGCACGCTTTGGTCGCAAACTCAGCGTGCTGGCAGCCTGCTGCGGATGTGCGACATGAGGCCAAAAAATTATGGGGTCCCCAAAATGAAGCCTAAATGGATTCCTACACTGGTGCTACCAGCTACGCTGAAACCTGCTGCAGACACGGCGCAATGGAGCCCAGCAAACCTGAAGTGCTGGGAGAATGCAAAGCTGCCCGGCGCTCAGGCACGCGGGGCTCGGGGTGACACGCAGCCGCGTGCTGCAATCCGCTCGCCGTGCTCAGAGATTCACCCGCACTCCTTTCACCTGCTCATCATGAGAGAACACAACCTACCCCGTCGCATACAAGACTGTCACCAAGACGAAAAGTACACCGGGGAAATATCTTTTTGTTGTTGTTTTTTCCCCTAACGAGCAATGTGCAGAACATGCAGAAACATCGCGAGCCAGTCCTTGAGGAGCTTCAGTCGTGATTGAGAGGAAACGGGATTTAAATCAATGGGAAAGGGCATTGTGAGCAACAGAACATCCCAAACCAGGCAAGATTGTTTTATTTTATATATTTTGATAATAGGAGGATCTAATTCACTAGAGTTAACAAAAAACAAAACGAAAATGAATTTTTTTAAGCACTCATCTTCAGTGAGTTTTTAATTTAACTAGACCTACCGCTTTCATCAAACATTAATCTGTTGGGCTTAAACAGCATGAGACAGGTCGGGCTGATCTCTGTAAGGTGAAAGGTAAGGGAATTTTCTCAAGTGCCACAATGCAGGCTCATTCCGAGGTACAAATCCAGCATGAAAAGCCAGCCGGACTGCTACAGATTCCCGCTGCTATTTTTCCTCCAGGAAATCACCGTGCCGCATTTCTCCTAATCGTCCTTAATGCAACATCACAACTCTCTATTTTACACAGAGACGCTAGTTTAGGTAACGACACGCTGCTAAAGCCTTCGAATGGGCCTGTGCTGCTGATGTGACCCTCACTATTCGGGGTCTTTCAAAGCAGAAGGCAGCGCTGCTTTTAACCCGCTCTGTAAGCGGCACCTCATGCGAGCCGTCTATCCGCACGTCCCTTCCTCGCAATTTCGACGGACCACAAATACAGGGTTCTCCCATCTCCACAGAATTAGTGGTGACATTAGGCTGCGCCGCTCACTGCTTGCGCTTTTAAACACGTCCTTACAATGCAAATCAGTTTGATGTATAAAGAAAATAAAAAAGGTTAAAGCCCCAAGTAGGGTAGATGCTACCTTCAGTACTTCCACCCTCAATGCAGAAAAGGACTAAAGGAGTCTGTGTCTGTCATTTTAGCCAAAACCTGTCTTTCGGCTGGGGAAAAACTTCCTCTCTTTTTAGGACCTATATTTCAGGACAAGTAAGAGTGCCAGGAAGAAACAGAAAGAAACAGAGCTCTATCAACGAGCTCTTTCCAGGTGGGCAAAGTCTGCATTTTATCCAGCAATTATTGACTGCTGCCTCCTGACTAAAATAACACTGGGCTTCTATAGAACAGTTTTTTTTTCTAGCTCATTGGGAAGCAGTGAAGGTGCCGTCACCATCTGCCTTTAGATTTTAGCTTGCTCAAACTTCTCACTCGTGAGGGAGCCTCTAAAGAGAAATTTGGAGACTGAAGGTGACAGTGTAGGGAGGAGAGACGGCTGATTCCAACACCTCCTGCTCGTGCCTCTCAGTTGCTGCGATGTGTCCCATCTCCTGGCAAGTTTTAAGGATGCCCTGGGATGATTTGCTATGGAAGAAAAACTGGCACAGAAGTCATGGTCCTGGGAATGGCCAATACCATTGGCCAAGTGCAAGTTCAGGCAGCTAAACTGCCAAAGAGATGCTGAGAGCGTGATGTCCTAGTTAGACCTAGACACTGACTATTGGTTTTGCACATACCATCCAGTGAGGTTCATGGGCAGGACCTATGTGGTCTGGTGGCCCAAGCTCCTGAAGATACCTTTATCCTGTTCACATGCGCATGTCATTGATGTATAGGCTAAAGGTCCACTCACACCACTGAGATTTAAGCATGTGTATAAAGTTAAGGATTCATTACTTTTCCTCTCTGAATAGTGGCAAGCACGTGCCTATATCTTGGGAGCAAATTCAAAGAATGACTCTCGGAAGAGTACTGCTGACTCTTCTCCAAGCTACAGACACTGGCTTGGAAAGCCTACCAAGGCTGAGAGGATCTACCAAGAGAAAACACCAAGTGTTGGGAGAAGGGATGCAATGTTAACAGTAACTTGATTTAAATAAACCGTATCCTGACTGAGATGAGGGAATAAATAATGGGGTAACTTGCTGTAGAAGCTACAAGTGTTAAAAGATACAAATATTTCCTTTCATGAAAGAGGACCAGTCAGAGCGATCTCCAACGGTCCTGTCAGAGAGGGAGGGTAAGATTTGCCCCGTCTTCAGGAGTAAGAAAAGGATCCAACCCAAGGAGCTGACTTTGAAAGGGACAGCATTAAAATGACAAGAGGCAGATGTCAAAGTGATGTAGAAGAATTACATCAAGAGAAGAAAAGATAAAGATGGTAGAAATGTACTCATCCAGAATTTAGGAGCTTAGGCAAGTGAAGTAAATGTTACAATTACTAATGACTATCTCCCAAATATCTCTTGTGCTGTTATAAAATTATTTTATGTCAAAATTCCTAGTAAGAGCCTTATTAGACCTGGCATGTACTATTTTATTTCAAAAATCTGTTTTGCATTGGCTCAATTAAAATTGTTATATATTTTTGGGTCTTGTGT
The DNA here is from genome assembly GCF_000705375.1 of Tinamus guttatus. The sequence goes on from NW_010582720.1 coordinate 120,892, forward strand.
AGATGCCATCTGTTTAACACTACAAATGGGTCCTTTGATGCACTTGCAAATTTTCTGCTGCAATAATTTTTTTAATATAATGAGGGACTTCAGATATGAGAAAGTGCCTAGAGTCAGTGTTGGTTTTTTTTTTTGGCAGTAAACTTACAATGATTCTTACTGTGTTACAGGGATGGCTCTGTATCCTATGGAAAAGCAAACAGTTGATCTACATGTTTGCACCAAAGCCATATTATTTAATTCACACTTATTTTTTCATTTGCTTGTTCTGCCTCATTTTGTAAATAAGCTTATTTTTTCCAAACTGGAATCCATAGGATTGCTCTCAGCTGGTTCCGTCTGCCTGTAGCTGCTGCCTTCCATTGAGTTCTTTGGACTAAACGCTAGAGACGAGTCTACCCGATAAACTGCGAAGCGCCGCGCGCTTGTAGCACCTGCTCCGACTGCCTCACGGGCGAGTCCAGCTGCGAAACAGCCCCACTGAGAGATGTGCTCTACAACATAGCGAAACCTGGGGGTACATCTCCTGGGAAGCAGAACGAAGACTTTATTTTTTCATTTATTTATTCTTAGCTCACGTCCCAAACACTGGAATGCTGCCCCCAAACCACTAGTTACAACAAAGCCCCTAACCCAGCCCCATTAGCTGGTTTTCCTTTACCAAATTTAGTCCCAAATTGATTCCTCATTAGTCCCAAAAGATTCCTCATTGCCTTTTGTAGGGGAAGAGTATTTTCAATGAAGCACTGCAGCTTCTTTTCAAGTAGTCGGTCTTGCTCTAGAGTCAAGAGAGGGATATCAATTTTTTCATATGTAAGCAGAATTACTTTTTGATTCCTATAGTGGATCAAACTGGGCAAAGTGCTCAGCTACCTCCAACGCTCCCTAGGCAGCAGGAGAGGCCTCTCTGAGAAAACCACAGATCAGAAAGGGAAAGGCCTTGGCACAAACTGTTCAGATGCGCTGTAGGATCTCAGCTCTCTTTGAAAATGTGAAAAATGTGTTTTCCTTCCCAACAGCCTGCTCTGAGGGAATGTCCTGGTGACCACCTATGGACAGCACCAGTTCTGACAGCTAGGTGCTCCTAGAATAGAGCCTTCCATAATAGCAGGAAGGAAAGAAGCAGCAACTTTTCCATGCCAGGCTCTTTCTAAGACACTGGCAGAGAAACACATGTACTTGAAATACGCTTCCTGTCTATCGATTCTACTTAGGAAACTGGTATCAACTACAGAATGTTTTCCCCTTGACAAAGCCACTTGCACAAAAATTACTAGAGACTACAGAAACCAAGTACCAAGCGGTCCTGGCTGCCTGAAAGAGCAGCAGAGCGAGGTACCTTCTTGCTCTAGACAAGCTTCTGACAGCACTGAGGGCACCCTCAAACATCTGGTCCGACTGCAAGGCCACAGCACAGTATTTGATTTACAAGGTAGTTAGAAGCTAAAGCAAAGACCATGTAACATGAGGACCTCTTGACTCCACAGTGAGCACTTAACACACCATCGCAGGTGGCCTTTAGCCAACCCCTCTCCATGTTAACCATCCACTCCACAATTCCTCAGTACTTAGGACAGCTGCACAGGACATTATCCACACCCCAAATATATTGTAGCCATCGACTGAACTGTGAAATGCTGATTAAATTACGTAGTTTAGCCAACCTGTGTGGGCAGAATTAACTGAACTACAAAAGTGATGGGTTCAGTGTTACCTGGTTGGAATGGGGAGGCAGGGCTATGTAATGCTTGATCTCCTCTTATTCGATTAGGCAAATTAGGAAACAACAGTGTGAGATGCATTATTGTACTAATGCCACATCCAAAATGAGAATCTTATTAGAGCTCTGGCCTCAGTGCTTTTTATTTTGAGCCCACATAGGCTGAGGAAGAATTAGTAGGCCAGAAATATAGTGTTTTTTTTTTTTTAAATTACAGTAGAATTACCCAGTAATAAACAGCGTATTAAGAACAGCCTTTAGTCACTGGAACCTGTCCTTGTAAAAAATACCTCTAAGCTTCTGGAGAAATGTACTGTAAGGGCAACTGGCAATGGGAGGAGATGCCTGAGGTAGACAAGGACAGAGCCAGAGAGTGTTTTCTGTTGACCCAAGTTCACACAGAGGGAAAAAGCTGCCTTAGAGAATGGAAGCTTTACGGCCCGAGGTGTCCGCGCTGCCCTGCGGCCACCGAGCTGGGCTCCCGGCGAGGGCGCGCTGGGGACGCAGCGCAGGGTCTCTGCACCGCCCCTCTGGGACAGGTACCTCTTGGAGGAAAGGGTTGAATCCAAGGTCACTCCATAACGTTGGCAGAGAACAAACATACGGTGTAAAAGTAAAACAACGCCTCGCTTCCTATGTAAGAGGGTTTTACGAGAAGAGCCGCTTCAGAGATAAGTTGGTAAAGGGTCACTTCACAATATAGCCCTTTCAAATTGCAGCTCAAACTCAGAATTAATTATCCTTTCACTGTCTGGGGTTTTCTTTTCTTCTTTGCTTCACATTAACCACAGCTGAAATTATTTTAAAGCAATGATCTTGAACGTCATGTCCTTCAGCCGGCCCTGAAAATCCATTTTCTATGGAAAGCCTCCAATCTCTTCCAAGATTTCTGTTAGTCCATAAAGCTCATCAAGGCTCTGGTTCTCTAGAGGTGTCAGACACTAGAATAATACCCAGGTGTCTGCTTGCTGGAGCAGTTCCAAGGCACTTTATTAGCATGAATAGGCCAATTTGAAAGCAGTTTAACTCCTTCGGCTTCCAGGGATATTCAGCGTGTGTCCTGCAGCAGCAGGAGACTTGGCGCATGGGCATAGTTACAAATACAGTGACAAATTCCGAGTCATCAAGTTGGGAGATAAAAACAGAACATCAAGGGCAACATAAATAGGCGAGGACACACCAGTTTGACAAAAGAAAATATTTTTTTCATGCAATTACACCTATGAAAAACTGGCTTTAAGGCTAGAACAATTCAAAACCTCCCACACTCTATCAGAAATGCATCTTTTCTCCCATTCTGCTTTAAATGCAGCACAGAGTGGACAGTCCCAAATCAAATCAACCTCTGCAGAGAAGAAGCAACTGTGGATTTGGGACTTGACTTCAGGTCTGAAGTCAAATCTGCCTCTCGGCCTGTGTATATTATTCTGCCTGCTATCATGGAAACCTTAGCTTTGTGCCAGGGTTTTCCAGTGGCACTATGTGAAGTTCAGATACACGCAGAGGCCCCACCAGTACCAGGGTTTCTTGCTGGGGACGATGCTATCTGTTAGTTGGTGCTTATATTAAAAAACAAGCAAACAAAACAAAACCAAAGACAAAAAAACCACTTCAGACAGGATTGCCAGAAGCTTTAAACCAAAGCTTAATGCTGCAACTTGGAAATAAGGGGACTTTATCACGGACATCAGCTCACAGCCGAGTTGGTGCTAAGAGCCCTGGAAAATCACTCTCTCTGAGCTCCACAGCGCTCAGGAGTGGGACCAGTTCTGCCCCACAGAGCAGAGAGTGGCCAACATCTGATGCAGCGGACTGGTTTCCTAGCACCCTTCCTGCAGCCCTGCCTAAGGGGCTTGCCAGAGGAAGGGTCGGCTGCGAGAGACGCATGAGGGTACCGGAGCAGGAACAGTCTGACGTTGAGCTCCAGCCCGTGCAGCCTGGACGGTCGGCAGGCTGGGAGGGGTTTCCTAAGTGCCTAACAAATCTCCTCCGCCTTTGGGCTCTTCTTGCCAAGGAGAAAAAATGTTGGCACTGACCATCCCTGCAATACATTAGATGCAATAGCTGGTGAGGAATGTCATACTTTCCTGCCACTGAGACATATTCTGAGTGTTGGCACAACCTATGGTCATCTGACTACATGCAGCAAAAAGCAGCCTGGAGCAAAAGAAACTGAGATGCAGCTTAGCTGCGGGATGCCGTGAATTACATGGAATTACATGGCTGAGGCTAGTTGTGGCTAACACTAGTATCTTGGTATCTAGTATCTCTACATACTGCTGTTTCCCTTGTGTGATTTCTGGAGGATAAGAAATAGGTATACCAAAAGAGGAAATACTTGCAGCACCTCCTAGTCATCCTTGGGGACCTCATTTCTGAGTCTATAAATAGGAAATGAATCCTGACAGACTTTGGCCAAGCTAAGATGCCTCTGCTGTTACGAACGGGATGGAGTATATGTAGGAGGGAGACACTTCAGATGCCTCTGTATATTTGGTTGTCTCAAACAGTAACTTCCAGCAGAGACAGGTTGCTACCAAACACAGGTGCCTAAAATGGCCTTGAAATACACTTTTGGTCAAATAAACCTCTAATGTTTACAGCTTCCTTGTTAAATAAGCCTCCTGATTTTTAATTTTCCAAATGAGCTCACTGGAGTTTCCATCAAGGGCTTAAGAGTTCCCATGTTCCGAGTCACGGGCTTCCCATTCACTTCCCGTGCTGCCAAGCAGGTCATTATAATCCTCCTACATCCACAAGCGCCTCAGAGCAGGAGCTGGGGAGCGCAATTTCTTCTGCGGGGTGTGATCTGCCATATGTTAACCCAAAAACCCACGAAAGGCTCTCATCTCTAATGCAGGAGCAGCACTGTTACTTGGAAGTCAAGCTGCTGCTCTTCCTCATGCTAACATTTCCAAATGCAATAACCCTGCAACTTCAGCATTTCTTCATCCCTGGTATTAGCTGGAAGCCTTGTGTCCCAGATCAAGGCTCACGGTGCATTCCCCACCAAAGGGAGCTGTTTCCTCCCAGGAAAATGGTTTTCTTAAGGTTTCTTAAAATGGTTTTCTTAACGGGTTTATCTGAAGATCAGCAAAATGGATGCTCCCCAAGAATACTGAAATCAGCACCAAGAATGAAACCGTATCTTACTATTTTCACTAGCTCTGGTTATATACACAATAGATCCAACAGTAAATCATACTTTCCTTTATTTTCTTTTTTCTCCATATTCATTTTTATTAGTTATCATCTAATTTCTTGCTATCATCAGTTGGATTTGCTAATGCAAACTTTGCCTAGAGCATGGGGTGATTTTTGCCTAAAACTGTGTGTGATGTTACCAACATTTCGGGGCTTTTTAAAGTCAGTCACTTCCAACAGAAGCCCTAAGGGAATGACTAAGCTCTCATGCTTTCCTTAGGAATAAACAGGAAGGGATAACCACAGTATCCTAGGCACAGATAACCACAGTGTCTTAGGCACCACTATGTCATAACTAGAGGTAAATGTTGACCTTTTATAAATCCTGTTTGCTTCTGCTGAAGACAGACAGACAGCAGGTGAATTTGCAAGAAAGACTCTGTCATATTTAGAGTGTTAATTGGTCAAAAGCTCGTTTGGCGATTTTGCTATCAGTGACAACAAGTCTTGAGTGTTAATTGCTAAAAATTACTGGAAGATGGTAAGACTGCTGGCGTACAAAATTTAAAATGAGTGAAAAGTAAATGGAGAGGCACTGGATGAAACTAAAGACCTGGAAAAGAGAGGCTAGATGTTAAGAGAGGTCGCTTTAGCCAGCGGCTCAACCGTCCCGGTGAGGCCATTTGCCTCGCACAAATGCAGGAGGAGGGAGCAGCCGTTGGCGGGTGCTGCTCAGGAGACGGGTCCCTCCCCCCGTGCCTGAGAGGAGCACGGGCACAGGGCAAGTCAGCTGCCCGTCAGCAATGGGCCGGCGAGCAGACGTGGGGCAAGCTCGGCCTGTGGCGGGGCAAGCGGAGCGGGCAGGAGGGCCTGTGCAAAGCCAGGATGTCCCCACACGGCTTCAGAGGCAGGAGGCAGAGGCGGGGCTAGGCGGGGTTGTGTCCCCATCCAACCAGGCAAACAACAAGCAGCAGCGCAGGAGCTGAGGATGTGAAGATCCTGTCATCACTCACTTAAAATAACAACTCTGAGCATATGCCCTTGGTTCTCTAGGAACTAGAGATATCTTAGGTCCCTTTCTTGGAGTTCTGGGAATTTGCTTTAAGAAAAAAATCAGCAGGGCCTGCTAAGCCTAGTAGCCTAGAGCACATTTAGTGGAGCACTGTATCCCCTCACGTAAGCCTGGGGAAGGGATTCGCTGCTCAGGCCACTCCGCAAGACCCAGCTGAGCAGGAAACCAAGATCAGCATCACCAGGAGAACAGCTCACACGCAGTCCGCATGGCGGAGAGCGAGTGCAGACACCGGTCCGACATATCTATCTTCAGCGTTACACACGGTTACTGCTAACTCTCAAGACTGACAAAACAGCCCAAGCATCCATCTAGTTCTGGCTTCTAAGAGTGATGCATGGCAGACATCCCAAAAAGAAAATAAGAACATAATTTAGGAACAGTGCAAGTGTAAACAGCATTTTCCCTGAATATTCTCCCATGCCACAACACTTTGCAGCTCAGGGATGCTCCAATCCATATAATAGCTTCGAAGATCACATGGGATCAATCCCACCCTTTCATAATAGATGTTAGCTTTTCTCATCTTTCCAACACACAGAATTGGACTATGGAAAATAAATAATAAAAACACATCCCCCAACCTTAAAAACAGCTTTCATTTAAAAACAAACCCTCATTTAAACTGCACGGTATGCCACTTCAAAGACCGTAGAAAAAAAGCTGCAGACTGGAGTCACCGAGGACCAAAACATTTGAATACAGAGAATCCCAGCGGCAGTCTTTACAATTTTTAAAATCAAACATGATTTTATAAGATGAAACACAAGTTTCACCTGACGGCACTACACTTTTTACCCCCTTCTTGACACCCATTTGCTAGAGGATGTAAGAAAGCAGGGCAGACTTTGCTCTAAATCAGTACTTTGCACCTAAGGCCATTAGCTGACCACCTCTCCTTCCTCTTCAGCAGCTGTGGGTCCGTCCACATCCTTTCTGCGATACGCAACAGCTCTGCATACAAAGCCATTTATTTAAGGCCTTACTGTGAATATGCTTACACCCATGTAAATACATCAGTCAAAGCTTTGCAAAGCTGGGTATGCACTAAAAGGCAAATGCCTTGCTCCTACCATGTCATTCGGTTTCTCTCTATAGTCTCTGTATCCAGAACTGGAAATTTTGGTACCCATTTCAACCAAAAACCTGCTTTGCCCTAGAGCTGACTAGTAGCTTTGCTGGGGTGGAGATGGATGGATGGTTGCTGATGCACCTCACAAGAAATCGCAAGTTGACAGAAAATGGAGAGATTTTTACTGTATAAGCAAGCTTTGAAGTTCTCTTTCGAAGAGAACAAACTACAAAGCGCAGAAGTAAGAGGTTTCTGATAAAAGAAATGGCTTTTGAGACCAATCTGTTTGTAGGTCTTGTTTGACCTACAAAGAAGAGATGGCCGAGGACTTCTGCAAACATTGCTCAGCCAGTGTGCATAGGGACCAGCTTTGTCCATCTTTACTACAAAGGCATCACCGTACGAAGAAACCATCCAATGCTTCCAAGGTTCCTCCAAACCAAGCCTCGAGGCAATCCACTCTCAAGCTACACACATACGGACTGCAGGACTTCTCTGAAAGTAGCCACTAAAATCTCCACATCTGTAACTAAATCAAAGCAGCTGATGGAGAGGCTTTGCTCTTTTGCATCACTTCCTCTGGACAGGCCATCTGGTAACCACTAAAAGTTCCATTTTTTTTTTTAATTTTATGGGGAGATACTATTTGACAGTGTGTCCAATCTCACCGCTATAACTCAACTGGAAGACTTCTACTTGTTTCTTTGGTTCCTGGTAAAGCTTTAAACATGCTAAAGCTTTTGGAAAGGAACACGTGCCACCTCTGCTCTTTTGTGGACTCACATGGGAGCCAAAGCTCGGAGTGGCTCTTTGTGATCATTGTTGGCACTGGCATCTGCCATCCCAATTCAGCACTTTCTACTGCCAATCTCTGTAGCAACCCTATGTGATAAAATAAGCCACAAACACTTAGAGAGAGACCCGTGGCGGGTGATTCTGACCCTGACCACCTAATACACAGAGCCTCTTTAGCCTGCTCCTGCAGTACTCTGGGTCCTGGCTCAGCACAGAGGAAATCCAAGGCCCTGCAAGAGCTTTGAACGTTGGCTGCTCTGTGAAGATGGGATCTGTGCTGGAGAGGCCCAAACAGAGAAACCAGAGAGGCCGGTGCAGGCTGACAACACTTCTCCAACCCGCTGAGCAGGGCTCAGGGAAGCAAATCTGAACACTCGCCTTCTACATGATTTATTCCTGCAATATTAGAGCTACAAGTGATGTCTGTGCAACCAAAGAAAACATTGCTCGTTGCCAAAGCATTACACAGTGCAAGGAGGCCAGTAATCCAGAATGAGGAAAGAGCTGGCTAGCGTGAGGTGCCTGGAGCTGGGCTCTCCAGCATGGGGAGGAAAGCTGAATCCTTCCGAAGAGGGAAAGGAAGTCCAAGCTCTGTGCAGAACTGGGATCTGGAGCCCAGTGCTGTTCAAGGGGGAAGAAAAGCTCCTAGCTCTGCGTCGCAGTGGGAAGGAAAGGTGCTGTCACTCTGAGAGCCAGAGACATGACAACTGCAAAGGAAAAGCCCCTTCTCCTAACACAGCTACTTGAATCCCTCCTGTCCTCCCTTGCCCCAGCTTTGACAGAGGACCAGGAATCTCCTGAGCTGGCTGACGGTGCCAGGGGAGAAGGTTCCCTTTTGGGACCGCCATCGTGCTGCCTAAAAGCACCCATAGCGTTCATCTCCCTGCAAACACAGAGGGCTGCAGGAAAGAGGTTTGCTCTCCCTGGACCTGGAAACCTTTAAGAGAGTTGCCTTGACAAACCCAGTGCCATGTGAAGTCACACTTCTCAAGCCCCAATGCCCCTTTTATTTATATTTTGTTTTGTGTTACAGAGCTGCTTCAACCAGCATCTGAAGTTTAAAGAGGACTGGCTTAAAAGGTAAACATTTCTCGCAGCTTTCTCATCAAATATATTAAATATAGTCATAAAGAAAAAGCCCCACAATATTTTCTGTCTTTGCTGAAAGATGACGTCTTCCTTGCCTTAAGCGTGTGCCAGATTACTCATAAACCTGGACCATATGCCACTGCAATTTACTGATGGGCCCAAGCTGTTTTGGTAGATAGAAAATCCGAAGGGATTAGGGAGGCTCGATCCACATCCACGCTGAAAACAGAGCAGCAGTGGTGGGGCAGCTGCTTGCTCTCTTTGCTCAGTCCCAATTTAGGTCAGCAGCCAGCAGAAGTCCCAGGCGCGACGCTGGGGACGAGCCGGGCCAGGTCCCAGCCGCCGCCGCCACCGGGGTGCTCGCCCTTCCCTGCCGCTCCGTGGGCTCCTCGGGCTGGCAGGGCGAGATGGCCCTGGGGCTGTGTCCCCTGGCCTGGGGCAGTGCCTGCTTTCCAAGGAAAGGAGCAGTTCACCCGGACATCTTGCCTGATGTGGGTGCCCCTCATGGTTACCCAAAACAGAGGTACCCAGTTTGGTGCCTTAGGTTCTTCTCAGTGAGGCTGATGCTCATACTAAAGGTCAAGTGACACGAGCAAGCTGCTGATTCCAGAAAAGCCTGCGCACCCCCTAGTAGTGCACATTAGCACCTGTGACCGGGCTGCTTCCTAACAAATTCACTGGAATTTCTCCCTTTCCTGCCTTTTCTTAAATTTCTTCTCCCCTTCCTCTCTGAAAAGACCAGGTGCTTCTTGCTTGCAGCTCCCCCATCTTCCCTGCATGGTAGCAGGGAACTAACAAACATTGTAGGGAGCGTGATGGGACCCTGGAATTAAAGAGCCTGAGTGTGAAAATCCCATGTTTCCCCATGACAAGCATTACTGTGCCGCGTGCTTACTGTGCTTCAGATGTTAAACCGAAATAGCCTCAACCGTCTCTTCAGAATATTCCTCCCCTTGGTGTAATTTGTGCCTGTGACCTCTCATCGCTTAAGAGCTCCTCACAATCATCAGGTCCTGAACAAACTGCTCAGCTGCTAGAGCTAGCAGACTGCTCTGCTTAACACGGGGGCTTTGCCCCCTCCCTCGGGAGGAGTTGCCCTCAGCGAGTGCAGCTAACACCCTACTCACACGAGTATGTAGAGCTGAGTCTGGCCATTATTATTTTAACTAAGAGGTCACTATTTTTACCTTGTGTTTCTCATCTTGATGGTTGAAATGCACCAAGAAATACAGAATTGCCTCTGCCAGGCTTTAGAGGAAGGTGTGACAGAGGCTGCTAGCTAAAGCTGGGACTGGGCGACTCCGGAGCACGGCCTTGGGAAGCGTGAAGCAGCACAGGCTCACAGCTGCCTTGCTTGGCTGCAGCCTCTCCTCCCACAGGCCACGGACCCAGCTGAGCGCTCTGCGCCTCCAGGCTCCGATGCAGAGGGAGGAACTGCTGTATCGGCCCATCCGACCACTGCTTGGGCATGCCCATCTTGATTCTCCTCCTCCTCACACCAGTGGAATTGCAATAATTCCAGATGGATTACTCATACTTTCTTCAGGACCACTTTATACTGTGCCCCATCTGCTGCAAAAAGCACTGGCCCTAAATCTCACTGATGCTAAAATCCCTTGGCATCACTCTGGCAAAGTAAAACACCTACAAGGTTTTGTGCAAACGAGCCCCTTGGGCACAGGCTATGAGGTGCTGCGAGCTGCGGACGGTACCATACGATGAGAAGGGCATTTATTATTTATTTTGTATTTGTTTGCTCTTACAGATTTGTCCTTTTTAAGTTGCTTTGTCTGCGCCGTGTCCCCAAGCAACCCCGAACCGCACACGCCTCCTCTTTGGTCCGGGGTAGCCAAGAGCGAGTACTGTTACTCCCCGCTTCCCGTGCCCAGATGTGCAATGCAGATGGGGCTTGCAGAAAGGGACGAGCCCTGGCTGATGATGACTGTTTATAACTTTTATTAAACCCATCTTCCGTTTCTAATTATTATAATAGTTCCCACAAATATCGTCCATGGACTTTAAGTGTTTCGTTATTGTATGTTTTAATGAAAACTGGAATTACCCTGTGCTCAGTGCCACATGGCCCCACGTAGCAATGAGGATACTGAATAATTTTTAAAAATTTATAGTGTACAAGATGTATTTCCCATCTGTGGCAATGCAGTGGCTCCCAATTGCATTGAACTTCATTATTTTAACAACACCTCTTAAGAGCAATTGGCTTAACTCCACAGGATGATTTTATAATGACCTGAGAAGTGTGTTGTAATGTATACACGTGTAGAAGATTAATGGCATCCAAGTGATAGCAAAGCAAATAAACTCCCCATCCAAAACCAAGTGCTTTTATACTTCAGAGGGAATGCTCACAGTAATGCATTGGTGTGCAAAGTATTAATCCTATTAATATAAAGAGATATAATTTCCTTCTGGCATTTTGCAAAAGCTCAGCTCAACAATCACAGCCGTGACAGCAACAAAAACCTGTAGAGCTTCGAGCGCAATATCTGCAGAGGGATTATTCCCTGGGGTAAGATTAGCAGCACCTTTTTTTTATTCCCTTCTCCCCCACGAGTCGTTCTCTGTTACAAAGCAAAAATACACGAACTGTGCCCAACTTAAAAATTGATTTTGGGATGCAAGCCAGAGCAGATGGTTAGAAAAGCTAAATACCAATGATTTATTTCTTACCCTTTACGAAGCAATATTAGAGACAATGGACCTTATCAGAACAAATGAGAATAAACATGGGGATGCAGACTCAATACAGAATTAACAACCAACGCTACCAGATTCTATTATGCTATGATTAATTTTCAAGTTGTGAAAGCACAATCAGCAGAAAATGTCTCGCTTTACCTAATGAAACCAGTGTCAGGCTTGACAGTTTTGAGGTTAGTGCTCTGCCATTGGCAAGATACTTCAGCAGGGAAAAATACAGAAGATGCCAGGTGGAAAAGCAAGACAGTCAGCTGGAAAAATACAAAACCAAAACCCAAACCTCCAAACCAGATGAACAGTACCACGTGCTTAAAGTCTTCAAGAAATGGAGGTGAGAGGGGTCTCACAAGGCAAGCCTCTGAGATGCAAGCAGAAGCCTGTCGCTGTTTCTTTCCCACTCCTTCTAAGCTAAACAACTGTCCTTCAGTCTCAAGCTTTCTCCTAAGGATCTGAGGAACTCAGAATGTTAAAATAGCCAAGGGACAAGGACCAGTTCTTCTGATCTTCTGTATCTTCCTTTCGCTCCTAATTTTGCTACAGATGATGTTATAACTGCTCACAGCTTGCTTCTTTTCTCCTGCACAGACACACCAAGGTATCTGATTGCTGCTGAAATCAGAAAGACATAGATGCCTTTACTTCTATTTGCCTCAGTTCCCCCATGCATAACCCCCTGATGCCTCCACTGTAGATGCTGTAGCAGGACAGATGCTTCCACTGCAGACCTCCCTATTCCTCTGTCAGAGGAAGTAGGCACAAGACAGTACCTATTATGCTGTCGCTAGTGGTTACTCCTTGTAAACAGGTTATATTAATTACTTAACAAATGTTTGCTACTGCCCTATATCACCCTTAGGTTCAGTCATCTCTGCAGATAGAATATTCAGTACTGGATAACGGCTGTTGGCAACAAGAGGAAATGGACTTTCTGATGAAAATGTTTAAGGTCTGTTATTTGTGAGATGCAGCTGAGATGGTATGTAATGAATTTAGCCCGGTTTCGCTTCATTTACCATGGCTAACACATACAATAAAAGTTTAGTTTATATTCCAGTGCTGCCATGCATGAATATCTCATTATAACTGCAAAGACTTTTTATTTTTATTGGGACCTGTAACAGCATGGTGGTATGTTGATTATTAGCCATGTAGCAAAAATGCAGCAAGCTTTCCTTCCTTCCTTCCTTCCTCGAGCATAATTAAAACCAAGGGGGCCTGTACACAGGCCACTATTTAAGGTGGCGTGTTTTATTAGATTATAGCTACAGTTAATAGGACTAGATGCAGAGCATGGAAAAAATGGCAGGGAAGTTACTCCCCTTTCTTGGCATGCAATCATATCCGTGCCACGTGCACAGAGCGGCCCGGGAGCTGCAGCCGCTCCACCCTGATCCTCGCGAGGTGCCTCTTACCGCAGGGTGCCACATCTCTAAAACAGAAGGTAATTGTCTCCTTCTCCTTCTTCTCCCTTCCTTCCTTTCTGGTCCCATCATGGGTGGCACAGCCAGCCCTTCTGGCATATACAGCAGTGAAGATCCGTCACTGCTGAGGGTAGGGGATTTGGGGACAAGGACACCACCCTGGCTCAGATATCCTCATATTTTTCCACTCTCTCTTTTTTTGGTACAGGCAACTTTTTTATTGTAAGCTACTTATTGATGGAAGAATTGACTGTTGCCTCACTTGGCTTGCACAGGATCTTGCCCTCCTGCCCCTGCTCACAACATGCTTGGACACGTATATATGGCACCACTTGATGAGGGTATGGCCTTTGAGAGAGAAGGGAAAGATGATAACACTAGTTGGTCAGGAACTAAGCAAAGAAAGACACCAGAAAGGGGAATCAGATCTATTT
>NW_010582720.1:134399-188557 GCF_000705375.1 Tinamus guttatus
AGGAAAGAAAGGCTGCCATAGTTTCATAAATCAACATCATGAGTGGTGAGACCACAAAGGTGATGTCAGCCCTAAAATATGGCCAGCAGCAAAAAATCCCAGGAAAGCATCATATCCTGCCTTTGAAAGAAGAGGTTACTTGTGACATTTGACCACCTTGAGGAATGGGCACCCACTAGTGGTTTCCATAAAATCAAGACTTATTGACTTGATGACACTCCTGTTGGTGTTACAGGCTGAGGAGTTTCTTAAGCAATGAGGAAGCGCAGCCTGCTGAAAGCTGGGCTTTTGTTTCATATTCACCTCGAGACAAGTAAAGCAGCTCTTTCCCAGTGCTGAGCAAAAGGATTCCTATAAACACAGCTTATCTGCCTGCAGCTCCAAGAAGGTCATACTTCCCTGCTCTTCCATAACCGCCTCCGAGCATGACCAAAAGAGAGGAACAGCTGGGTGGAGGTGGAGAACTTTTAAGGAGTCCCTGCAAGAGTAGAAATGTCAGCGATACAAAAAATTTTTCTTAAGCTTCTGAAGAGCTGCTGGCTTATTGAAAAGGGGGACCCCAGGGAAGGCACACAGGAAAGAAATACAATGGCAGAAAACATCACAGACACTGCTTAGCCAGCGTAGGGAGTGAAAGAACACCCTAGGAAAGATCTTGCTGCTTAATAGGTAACATAATCCTTAATCCAGATGTCTTTTACAAAACTGTAGCCTTAAAAATATTCAGTCTTTTTTTTTCCCCTTTCATGAACATTAATAGTTTGGAAAACTACACACTAAACATTGCTCAAACTGTTAGTGCCCCAAGGGCTGAGGTTGCAGTGAGTCACTCCACTACATCAAGTGACCTTTCGAGAACCTTTTGCAGAATTGAGCAAGCAGCTGTAATCACAGAAGGATAAAAAAACATGTAAACTGCGCCGTTTTTAAGGGCTCCTTACTAGTAACAGGCCTGAACTCAGATCTTGTTGCAAGCAAGTGCAATGGCACTGGCAAGCAGTAGCATCTGTCCCCAAGAGCTCAACTTAGCCCAAATCTTTGCCCAGAAGAGAAAGAGCTGAGCAGTGGCTTGTTTTATGTTCTCTTGAATCCCCAGAAAGCTTTATTCTTTCCAGATATCCAAAATTCCCTCACTTTAGTCCCAAAACATTCACACAAATGTTAGCTTGCTCTCAGGCTTCATATCTCCATTTCTGCTGAGTTTCAGGATCCAAGGAATGACAGAAAAATGGAAAAATGCTTTAAATCCAGCAGATCAACCTTGGTCACTGGCTTCAGAGCAGCAAGTCTAAAAATGCTAGCTGCAGAAATACAACTGCTACCTAACTGGTCAAGTAAAGCAAATGTTGTGCTACTTTTTCCTTTCACCAGAAGCCAACAATGACTCAGGGAAAGCTTCTACCTCTTCACTGCATCCAAAGACCTGTGAGCGCTCCCTGAGCCACCTCTTGGCTCTGGCGTGGCACAGTGCGCGCGTAGTGATGACGGTGCTTCACGCTCTCCGTCTGGTTTAACATGGTGAGCACAGAACCCCTGCCTGCGTCCACTGGTCAGCTCTTGGTTATCCCCTCATCTCATGCCACAGATTTCCGGGGCTTTGACCCCATGGACAACAGACTTGACCTGCTGAATAACAATTTTGATATGACTGCTAGAGTTACATATGTCAAGGGAGATTTGCAGCTGAAATTCATGTGCTCACTCAGAAAAAAATAAACTAAAATATTCTGGAAGAGCTGAGAGTTTAAAAAAAAAGATCCACAGCCAAGGTCTGGCTGGGACAACTTGCAGGGTCTGGTTCTCCACACCACAGTGGTGGAGCGGGTGCTGCACTGTGGGCAATAAGGGAGTTTCGTGTACCTCATGAGTTGGGTGTTTGGGGCAACTGCCCCTCTGTCGGCAGGAGAGCCTTCCTGTGTGTATTGAGGCCATGCTGGTGAAAAGGAGCCTCCCTGCGCGTGGGGGTGTTTTGTTTATTCTCCTTCTCGGCAAGCCCCAGAGCTGGGATTCTTCCCTGACGCGTGGGGCCTGCTCTGCTCATGTTTCGTAGCAACAGGCTGGACCTCAGCCTGGAGCCAGGGCAGAGGGAAGGGAAGGCGTTTGCCAAACCTGCTGGGACAGGAGCCGTGACAAAGCTCAGCTCTGCACACTACAACGAGAACAACCTAAACTTTCACTGGAGATGCTACTTGATCCCTCATCGCTTGTTGGAGTTTAAGGTAGGTAAATATGCATGTCTTGCTAGTGCTGCACTTACTCATGTCTAAGCTCCAGACTACGATAGCTTGGTCCTGGCAGAATCTAATACACTGCAGTTTATGTGATTTTATCTTTCCAGGCCTTCCAGCTCAGTCTTGGCTGGCGAACAAGGCCAAACGTCCAGGCCAACAGGGGAAACTTCGCTGAAGTTTCTCCACTTTTATTTACTCTTCGAGTTTAGGCCTGGATTTGTGGCCAGATTTGCCATTTAGATCCTTGATCTACCAGAAAGCCAGATGACTCCCCTTGCATACACTCCGTACATGATTTTACACAGCAGCTACTTCATTTAGGGTCAGCTTAATTTACACTCAGAAACTTGCCTCCCAACCCACGTTTTACAGAAACCTCGATACTGCATAGAAACACCTGCTCTGGGGATCCGTGGCCAGAAAAACTCAGCAGATACAACTCTGGCAATACATGCTTCTGGCAGGGCTGCAGAAACCTGGTGGGTCACAAGTTCAGGGTTTTGACTCTGCACAGGGGATGGCTAGCACAGCTTTTCAGAGTGTGCGTAGCTGGGAGGGAGGGGGATTTCTCCCAGAGGCCTTTAGCGAAAAGCACATCTAACTCATACCATATGAAACTTGCTGCTCTTCCAATGAAGCTGTTGCCAAGCTGCTGAAAAACAGTGTTGGGAAATGCACCCTGAGCACTGCTACAGATATTTTTTTGTATAGTATAACTGAGATGTGTGTTCCATGTAACGTACCTCCTCCCTAAACCATCTGCATGGTCAGGGCTGTCCCTATGGCTTCCGGGAAGGAAGGATGTGCTGGTCCTTTGTATTCATAGCTCGCTTCCCATTCAATCCCAAGCCATTCCGTGCTGACTCAGCTCACTGCCTTGCTGCAGGCAGGCTCTTCCCTACTTGCCTTCCAGGATGGGATGCTGGAAGAGGGCAACACCCTGCTGTTCGGATCACCTACAAAATGGGGTCGCTGTGTGTCCCAGCTGGGGCTTGCTCTGCATGCCTTGCATGGTGAATTTTCAAAGTGGGGAACTTGCACATCCTTTACCTAGCATCCCCTTTATCCTCTTTTTTTTTCTCTAACCAATTTCTTTCTGTAAGTAGACCTGGATAATAAAATAACGCAGCCCTGTTACTAGGCTTAGAAAGATTCCCTGGTAGCTGTGCAAACTGCTGCAGACTTCGTATTCATCTTAAAAATACACCCTGTGTAATTTCTGTTACATGATTGGGTCTTTAAGCAAAGCGCATTCAATCACCATCTTGGAGCACCTCATAAACCTCTGCTTAGTATTAGAGTAATAACAACAGAAAGGACCTAAAATGCCTGTTTGCCTGAGGGTGCAGATAGTACCCTCAGGAAAACTGAGTTGTTTCTTGCAGCTCGGCAGCTGCTTCAGAGTGGGTGCCCGTGTGCGGCTCTTGCCCTGCAACATCCCCCTTCACAAGCTCTCACCTCTGGACTTCCCGTGCACCATAAGTCTCTCCTCTTCCCCATTCCTTCCAGTTTGTTCATGCTCCTATGCTTTCAAAATACTTCCAAAAGTGAGTTAGTTAAATGGCTGCATGCTGCTGTGTGGGTGAATGGAAATCAATTTCATTCCAATTTAGTCAAATATTGCTTAAAATTCCAAAGATAATAAAGGATCAAGGATAATGACAACTGCTTGGGGTGGGAGGGACGCTCAGGATCAGCTCCACTTCCTAAACAGAGATAACTACAGCATGAGCACCGTATCTTACCATGGATCTCCATGCACAGAAGTTTATTGGCTCTGAAACTGCTCTACAAGCATAAAAGGCAACGAGTCTGATACGGTTCAATATGGGCTGATGCAGTACAAACAGAAGTGCGGTGCAGGAGCTTATTTCCACTAGAAACTACGACGCAAACCTAACAAGGGAAGCGAAGGAGAACAAAAGGATTTCAAGAAAGTGACTCAAGTAGAAAATCCTCCTACGCCAAGAGGAGCAGAGGGCACTCATCTCATAGTTGTGCTGGTAAGGAAAAGGTAAGTGGCTTGGAGCTGCTCTGGGGAGCGCAGCCCTTCGAGGGGGCTTCCAGCAGAAGCTCTCAGGTAAATACCTGCTGGACCCTGAGAAATTGTTTGATTTCACGGTGCTCCCCTCGTGAACTGCTTGGGAGGCATTAAGTGAAGCAGAATGAACATGTGGGCAAAAGTATATAATGCAGATGGGCTTCAACTGGAAGGTAAGTTATAGCTTGCCCACATTAAAAGATCTTGCGAGCTTGATGCTGGAGAAAACCTACAGCACGGACTTGCTTAGAGAAAACACAAAATGCTAGCCTTAATTGTTCACCAAAATCAAACTCCACATCATAAATTAACATAGAAAACATTAGCATATTAGCATATAAAACATAGAAAACTCATAAATCATCACTGGAACTGAGGGATTCACAAGGCACAAAAGAAACCCAAAGCTCAACCCAAACATAACTACAAGAAACTTCTTTGTACAATTTGTTGCATTACTACTGCCTACTGTGCTGGAATTAGTTGTTTTTGGCAAGAGCACGTTCTTTTCTCTCCTTATAAAAGCACCATATTTTTCCTTGATGTCTTGTACGTTTTGTTATCTTTCCCCTTTTTGATCCTTTTCTTTCGGATCACAAGAAGCTATTTTGAATGGTGCGAGCAAAATTTTTCCTATTCCAAGCAAGCACTCATCTCTGTTGGCAGTCTCATTTTTATTCCTGTATTTGTTATTGAGACCATATATTTTTAGAATACTGTTATAGCAGAGATCACCAGGGGATGGCATTATCCTAATGCTAAAATTACATTTTTTCTTAGCTTGTGGCCGAGCTTTTGTTGTTATAAGATGAGCTTTGACTCTGTACTGTACACACCAAGCTGTTTGATAATATAAGCAGCCATATCCTCAAAAGAGGGACCTCAAGCCCTGAAAAAATTCCTGCCATGTACCCAAACTGTACTGAGAGGATCCTCAAAATGTGTTTAAAGATCTCCTTTATCTAGGCCTTTTAATTGCAACTATAGAGTTCATAATGATAAGTTTTGAAGCAGGAATCAGAAGGGAGTAGCCAACTAGCAGAAACATCCTCAGACAGAGAACAGAAAATAAAAACATCACAGATTGATTTGACTCATTAAAGGTGCAGGTAGAAGATCATGACAGTTACCTAAATATTTGGATAGTCTCTATTTTCTTTAGAGTGGTCTCACACGTATACTCAGATAAAAAAAGCGTAACACCTTCAGTGAGAAAATCCATTCCTAGCATCTTTCCTGTGCACACTGACCTCCCCAGTGCTTACACAGACTCTCACAGCTGGCCTTGTGCCCATGCAAGATGCGGCTGTATCGCCAACTGTCCCATCGCCACCTTCCAAGGACAACCATTTCAGCCCTGCAATGGTGACCGCTCGGCTGCAAAGACCCTCGGAGGAGGAAGCCATGTGAAAAGCAGGGGAGCTGCTGCCAGCGGGGCGTCTGAGGCAGCCAAGAGGCCAGGGCCGAGGGAGATGGAGTTGGAAGGGGGCAGCCGGGGCGCCGCGCGCGCATGGGCGGTGATCTGTGGGGCTCAGGCTGTCGCTCCTGCAGCTCCCGGCGCTTGGCGCGTGCCGTGCCCCGTCTGTGCCGGCGGAGAGGGGCTGCCAGCGCCGCTCCCCAGCCCCGATGCCCTTCTCGTGGAAGGCAGAGCGCTGCCCTGCACTCGGCTTGGGAGCCACCAGGGCTTTCATCGAAAATTTCAATGCACTATGAGCTTGCCAAACGGAAGAAGCTTGCTTGGTAAAATAAGGGCAAGTTCAGAATCCCTCTTCAGTCACTTGATACCAGTGCTTTCACCCAGGAGTGGGTAAGAGCAAAAAGCTCAGCACAAGATTTCAATTTACAATAAAAAGTGATGATTTTTACAATCTTTTTTAGCTGTTTTCCTTCTTCGACCAAGCAGGAATATAAATAATAATGATCATCAATCTATCTCTTCCCTTCATAGAAATTATTCAAAGAAACTTGCACTTTAGTAGTCTGAGAAGTCATTTGAAGTTCATCACTATGGATCCACAATTCCTAAATTGAACTTATTAAAATGAACTACAGTGCATTCTATAGGTAACTCTATGGCTTAGTGTGAAAATCGATAGATAAAGAGCGCTCCTGTATTAATTAAATATACAGGAAATGACCAGGAGGAACCAGTGTCTGCCTAGGTAAGTGCAATGAAATATCAACAACAAAGAAACTTGGGCGGTACAGAGAAGATTTCCACAGCTACCGACACAAAGAGCATCTCTGCAGCAATGGAAACAAAGAAACCAAGTGCTGGCAGGAATTGCTAGGCTAAATCCAAAGACCAAATGGATCAGCGCTCGGCACAGCATGGCTCTGTCTCAGCGCTCTTGGGCTACGTGAGCCCTGCCGGTTAAAAGGCTTCTCCGAACAGGTAGGTGATGGAAAGCTCACAGGTGTGATTTATTAAAATTATATGGCACTGCTGTCCTCCTCCTAACGGCACAGGCATTTGCTTGCCCCGTGGTACCTGTCTTTCACTTCCATCACTTCCTTCACTCCATCCTTAGAAATCAGTTTGAAACCTGACCAAGTGCAGGATGTGGGCTGCTGGCACCGGGAAGCAAGTCGGGCTCCTTAAAACAACATGGATCACTCAGCGAGTGTTACTGCCAACGTTATTGCCACCCAGGTATAAATATGTACGTGCACTATCATTTTCTTGTAACAAACGGTAAAAGATATCCCGGTGACAGTGAGGCAGTCATGGAGAAAGGATTACTTTATCACCTACCTATGACTGTGTTTCCCAAGCAACATTCGCACCAATCGGCAGCCCGGTGTGATCATTAGTTCTTGCACATGGCAGCAATGAAATTGTCCCTTCAAGTAAATCATCCAAGGATTTTTATAATCCGAAATAAAATTTTCTAATATTTTTTTCCTAAGTTTTCCGGGTTTAAGGTTTTAATCTTTTATTATTTATTGTACAGCAGTTGTGAAGGGCGTGATGAGAAGCCCTGCGTAAATAGTTGTCGCTGGAGGACCAGGGCATGCCAGCACTGCACTCGAGGCATTAATGATTTCTTTTCTCTGCCCTGTTACCTCAGTGCTCTTCCTGAGCACTCAAAGAGAACCAAACACAGCGGGAATAAAACAAAAGCAACTCCAGCAGCACTTTGGCCTAGGAGCATTTTCCCACCTCCTGGCTAGGTTGTTGATAAATATTCTCTAGCGATAGCACCAAAGAAGGAGCATGGCATATACGTTTTCTTTCCTTCCTCCACAGTCATAGAATCAAATTCAAAAGGACACACTTTTCTAGTGCTTTTTATGAGAGAGATCCAGACAGTTCCTCTATATTTGTTCGCTCTAACTTTAACCACTACATACAGAATTTAACCTTTGCTATCTTTACCAATTTTGTTTAATCCCTGCCGTGCCTGAATTACATGCTAATCACAGCAAAACACTGGACACTCCCTTCACTGCAGGCTTAAAAATAACCTTCTCTCAACAGAAAAAGACATAAAATATCTCATTAGAGCAACAGCACTACCAGGGACAATCCATCCTCAAGCATAAAAAAATTTACGCCATGCATCGTTTCTTTCTCCCTATATTCTCCAACGCACGGAGGCCCTGGGGAGCCCAGGAAGGGAAGCGGGCGCAGGCTGCCAGCAGCTGCAGAGGCAACTCAAGCCCGGGAGGCCACGGGAACTGCAGCATCGTTCAAAGGACAAATGCCCAGAGGCCACAGGAGGTAGCACAAAGTAAAGCCCAGCCCCACGGCCGCTGCTTGCTTCACATCGCTCGGTGCTATGAAAGACAGAGGCTCTGTTTATTAGCTCCATTCGTACTGGAGTTCAAAGGGCAACTGTGAAATATTAGGGGGCTTGATCATGCAGAGCAAAAATCAAGTTGAAGAGCAGGCTTTTTGGGAGCAGCTCGAGTGAACAAGTGCTCACAGTGCCCTTTAAGCCCGTCCAAATAAACCCCCATGCTCCGAAGAAAGCAGCTGAGGCTCTTCGGACTATTTTATGTCCTTCGCATTTTTTTTTTAATCTATCTGCTTGACTGTGTGCCCTACATTAGGGCCAAATCTATACAGTACTGAGGACATATAATTCATCCCAAATGATCAAGGATAATTATATGCTTAAAGAGCAATATGCAAAGGTTCTCCTACAGATAATTAAGGAGAAAACTCACAGTTCACCCATGTGGGAAGTTAGCCAGGAAGTGCAGACATACTTTGGGAATTCATCCATTATTTATAATCTGCGGTGTCTTGTCAAAAACCCTAAATGAAAAGTTAAAGCTTTAACACATTCTCTAGCATACTGCTGGGCCATCACCTCCCATTAGTTTTTAAGTAACACTCCCATTGGGCCAGATTCATCAGAAGGTTTCCTGGCACTTGCTTAAGCTCTTGGGACCCCAGTGAAGTTTTGGCTCAAGGAAGCTCAGAATCAGCCCCTGCCCCTGCCCTCGCTCTGGGATTCACCCAGACGTGTGCAGATGCAACTCCCGCACCCAGAGAGCCTGCCTGGAGCCCAGAGGTCGGCCATGAACACGCTTGTGGGCCAGAAGCAGACCCTCGTCTTCCTTACCCGTCCGAACCTTCCTACAACCCAATGCTGATAAAATAACCCCTCCGCACCTCTGCCACTTGTTTCCTGCTGGAAAAAAATCCCCATTTGATTTTCCCTCTTCATTAAAGAATAAAACAACACTAAGGTGCCATTTGCACTGTGCAATGTTCCTACAGTATTTCAATTAAAACAGCTCATCTTCAGGCCCATTCTTTTTCTAGACACCCCTACTTCCATCCACAGCTGAGGTGCAAAACCCAATTAGTTATTAATTGAGGCACGTTAAAATTCATTAACTCTGCGCGTGAAGCTTAAGCTATAATTAGCTGTCTTGCCGGGCTTTTGTTCTTTAATCTCCAGGTAGAAGGTCCCACTGTTAATAGGAAAGACAGTGCAGAATCCTGCCATCCCTCCTGGGGTTAGTGAGCTTGGTTCTGGTGGTGGCAGTGTGACACTGGCCCCAGTGAGGGCTTCACGTGTTAATGTTGTCCTGTCAGCTATTGAATACCCTCTGCCATGTATGAATTGAAGCATATTTTGAAAGAACAGGGGCATAGAGAGATGGAAATATTTTTCAGAAGGTCATTTCCAAGACACTCTGCGTCCTGCTCCAGGACACGTATACCAGCCTCGTTACTCTGTGCATATCTTTCCTTCCAGCTTTGCCTCTGCAAGAATTTTCATCTTAAAGAGCTACTGAAAAAGTAGCTCAAGGCAAATTCTTGTCTCGCATATGGAACCACACGTAGCCAACCTTTACTGTAAAGCAAAACGAACACAGGAATTAATTTGCGTGACAAGTGTCAAGGTGCAGTTTTGCAGCAATGACGCTGGAATCTGCACGCGCTTCTGGGCACCTCTGCTCTCTGCCAGGATGTCCCGGTTTCTGAAGGAGGCAGCTTAAAAGCAACCTATGTACGAACGAGCTCTTCCCCAAAGCAGCCACCTTTCGAAAGGCTGCACACTGCAGAAACGCTTGGTGAAGTGGCGCCCTGCTTCTCCGCCTGGTGACGTTGACGGGAGATTCGCCTCACCAAAAAAGGAGGCTGCTGTGAAGGCCTGGGCGGACGGGGAGGCCAGCCCGGGAGCCGCTGGAGCCAGGCCTCGCGCTCCGCGCTCCCCCCGCTCCTCATTTCTGCAATGTGCCAGCCTACACATTGGAGCTGGCACGCGCCGAAAGCAGCCGGTGCCAGGAAACAAGTCTGGTGCAGATTATTTCCCTGCTGGAGCAAGGAGGAAGCCATGGAGACTTTGGGCGGTGCAATATGGTTCCTAACCCTGCTCCTGCTGCACTCAGGCAACGGTGGCTGAGCGGGCCAGGCCGCGCGGGCGGCGTCCAGCCCCTGGGGCTGCTTGGGCACTTCAGCCCCTCGCCTGTGGCGCCAAGGAAGTGCGAGGGGCCGGATGCTGTGCCGGGGGCAAAGCAGGGTTAGACCCTGTCCCAGTACCCTCTACTCTCTGCCCCACAGCACAGTGACGGATGGGGGGACACTGTGGCTAGGGCGAGAAAGATAGATAGAGAGAGAACGAACTACATTAAAAGCCCAGTTTTTATTAGGATGAAAGGAGAAATTTTCCTCTTGGCACTGTGACAGGGACAGCAGAAGACTTGGATGGCATTTGCTGTCCCTTAGCCCAGGGCTCATCAAGTGCACTCCAGGTACCAATCTGGAGAGGTCTGGGGCACAGCTGGAGGAAGGGAGGGCAAAGGAAGCAGCGTGTGGAAAGCGGAGGGCACAGCCAGGACATGCTCCGAGGTTTCACACTGCCTTGTGCGAGTGTCCCCTACAGTTTGTCACATTCTTCCCCTCATATAATAACATGGGGACACAGAGTCCGTAGCTACACAGGCATTATAGAGGGGCCTTTAACAGGGGACCTGCCCCGTGCCTTGAGCCGGGAGCAGCCGCTGCAAAGCTGCGCTGGGAGCCTGGACCCCAAGGCCACGTGCTGGGCTCAGGCATGTGCATGGACTCACCGATACCTTCGCTTCTCCCTCTCTTTTCTCTCCCGGGCTCCTCATCCTCCCTAGCGACTTAGCAGCCACACATGAATTAATTTCTCGGTGCTGAGAAGTCAGGGAAGCAAACAGGACCTTTGCAGAAGCCCAAGGAAAAGAAAAGAAAACAAAAAACCCACAACACAGCAATGACCTTGCAGGATTTTTCACATGCCTCTGTATCAATCGTACATGTCCTGCCCTCACAAGTCGAAAAGTAGCGCTAGTACTAATATTGATGATGCTGTCAAGCCTTTACAATAGATGCCTGACAGCACCGTGTTAGCCCAAGATACAGATAGTTCAGGCAATCAATGGCTTGAGGAGTCTCATATGGCAAGAGCCACACAGTGCAAGTACAGAAGAAGGAGTGTAAAGTGGTCTCGTTCGTCCTCCTAATCCTCACAAGGCTTCATGCTTGAGGGAGACTCGCACCTCAGTGCTGCCAGAAAAAGCTTGTTTTCAGGAGAGCCGACCAAAGCACTGAAACTCTGCTCCTATCCACAAGCATCAGGAATGCTGAATTAGCCACTCTCTGGTGGGAGGAGCTGAACGTAAAGCAGGGGCTGATAACAACCATAGCACGCTTGCAGCTTCGAAGCCTATTACATTTGCTTGCGATCTCTGGGCTTTCCTCCTTCCTATAAGCCTCTACACTAACAGAAGACCTTAGCAAGAAGCCTGTCTCTGCTCTAAATCCAGGTGGCTCCATTAGCCTATCAAAATATTAATTATGGTGTTAGAAGATCAACGTTTGTTTTGCCAGGAGCAATGAATAATACAAACAGTACCGCCTAAAATCATTATTATTTTATTTAGTTCAGAAGCTCTGATCCTGTGCCAAAACTCCATGAAAACCAAGTGTG
Organism: Tinamus guttatus; assembly: GCF_000705375.1. Next base: position 146,093 of record NW_010582720.1, read on the forward strand.
TTGTGAGCCAGTGAAAGGTAATGGACACAAAGGCATAGAGAAGACCCTGATTCCTTTATCGATGTGGTACGGAAAGCCAACAGTGGCACCCGTTTCCCCAGATTACACCTACGGACAGGCCAGGTTTTTCTTTCACTTCCCCTCTGGAGTACGTGTAAGGCGTAGCCTGGAGAATGGCTGCTCCAAACACAAAGAAGTTTCTTGGGTTGCTTCTTTCTGAAAGCAGTGACCCAAAAACTCTATCATTAGTAACAATAATTAAAAGGTGCCATAAGAGGGAGTATATGGATGATTGCCACTAAAAGGAACATTCTCATTAATTTATTACAGATTTTTAACTTGGCTTCATTAGGACATGTCTGTTGAAGGCCATTTAGGACTCTGGGGATATTCCTCTACTTTAGATTCCCTTCATGCTTTGGGAAGAAGGAAGGCAGGAAAGATTTGTTGGCTAGTGTACATTTTTGCAAGTGTAGCCAGGAAATTATCATTTTGCCAGTCTTCTAGCCAAGAAAAATCAGCCTCTTAAAATCAAGGATGTGATGATTGTGAAGCCATTTAAACATGAGCATCAAACACTGGTCCCTCTAGCATGACAGAATTTTAAACCAATTTTTCTTCCCTCTGCAAACCTGCACACACTGGAATGACCACTGCTATCTTTGTATATCTCAGTCGTGTGCCACCCGGAGAAGGTCACCCTTCCATTTGCTTTCTCCACTTCTCCACAATACTGATCTTTCTGCTCTGGGCGCGTGCTTTTAGGAAGAGTCTCTCCACAGCACAGGCTCTGACACGTCTGACTCTCACAGACATACTCAACTCTACCCCAGAGAGGCCATCGCGGTGCTGCTGTCCAAATGCTCCCTCATTCCTTGTCTGATGAGCTCCTCCAATGCACAGTGCACAAGGTTGTGAGGACCTCAGTATTTCTTTCAGTGTCATTTGGGCCTCTGACTCCCACGAGCTCTTTTGGAAGAACATGCTTCATTGAGTCTTCCGGATAAGAAAAAGTTCACTCTTAGACCTACAGAAAAGCCACAGAAGCCCTGCAATGATAAATAATGGTGAGCACTTGGGAGAAGTTCCCTAGCTGGACAACAGCCATAAAGCAGAGGTAACTAATAATTAAGAAACCCAGCAGATACTAAGTACGTAGCCCTCTCTAATGGAGCAGAAGACAGGGAAATATTAAAGAAGTGCTAACAGTTGGCTTGTTAATGCTCTGAGAGTCAATTTCTTACAGAAGACACAAATAGGAAGGCAAAAATGCAATTAAAGTCTATTTTAAGGTAAGCAGGAGAAAAATACCCCAATAACTGTATCTTATTATATGGCTATTTTGCAACTAGTTGTCTAACAGGCATCACTGGTTGCCTTCTGCCCTTGTCCAGGGCTGGTCTGACAGCACACCAAGCAGCTTTGAGCACAAGGTGCCTGTTAAAGTAAGAAAATGGCCATGAGAAAGGAACTACGCCTAAGGGAAGCTTTTCAGGAGATGCAGGCCGTGGACTGGCCCGACTAAGCAGATCAGAGGGCACTAGGGCTCCTTGGCCAGTATCTGCGAGGCCCTGAGGTGGGTGAGGAAAAGGCGCTGCAGTTGCTGCGGTTACGGGGCAGCCACCGCAGCGGCTGGGAGCTCCTGGCAAAGAGCAGCAGAGCATTTCTGAAAAAAATACACTAGTTCTCTATCACGTTAGAAAAAACCACCTTCATATCAGCATAGCTTTAAACCAAATTGCTCTTACTTTTAAGGTACTTTTAGAAACAGAAGCATGATTTGCCGAGGAGCAAGCGAGCCGTCCTGCCTGACCCAGGTGCTGGCGGAGGCCAGGCCTCCCAGCCTCATGGTGATGGTCTCTAGTGGCTGGACACCTGTAGCGCCACGACCAGGGAGAGGGAAAGACAGTCATGTTTTACGAGCAGGATCTAAAACAAATTTTATTGGAAACTTTTATGTTTGTAGGTTTGAGTAGTTTTTATAGAGACGAGTTCTGAAAACTGCCATAAAATTTTGCCTTAGGGGTTATGATTACATTTGTATCTTTCCCAAACTTATATAAATAAAGACGACAGCTTTTACTGTAGAAGCTTAAAAGGTTAGAGTGGTATTTGGTCTGTGATGAACCTTTTATAGATATGATGTTGTAAGAATTTATTGTTAAAGATCAATAAAAAACACACAACTTTACATTTCTTGATAAAGCCACAGCGATTAGAAAAAGAGCTGTTAAAAATGTGGTCGCCTCACTAGTGGGAGTCTTTCTGCTAAAATGAAGTTTTACGGCATTTTTGTTCACTGGAAACCACTCTAAATCTTATAGTAAATGGGCTGCTTGCAGAGGAGACGTAGTGTGTGGCGCCACTGCCCCCTGCCCACAGCAGGGACTTCCCTAGGCTCTTTATGGCACCCCTGATCCACGTGCCCCTTCTTAGGTGGCTAAATGCACCCAGTCCCTACCCAGCTTCCCTCCCTCCCATCGATATTCAGAAGAAACAAAATGGTTGCTTCACTTTCAGACCCATTTTCTAGGTCCTAGCCCTGGAAAAATCAGAAAATGGGCTTGGGAAAGCAAAGAGCAAGAAGGAAAGCCCCAAGGTGGCTTCTTCCTCACCTGCCACGCTGGCACCAAAGGCTTTGCTGCTGGAGGATACACATGTGCCAGGCAGGCGTTGCGCAGCAGGAGCGCAGGCTGCAGGGAAACACTTGCTCTCCATCTAAAATGGCATCATACCCTTAGGCCCTTTGTAAAGGCTGCTCTAAAGTCACCTGAGAACATGGTGTTTTCTGAGCACAGGACCTCTCCCAAAGCCATGTGTGTGCCTAGACTGCCTAGCCTGACCTACAGTGTGACACAGACCAGAAGCCCCCACCTGCATGAGAGCCATAGGAGGCCCTTTAAGAATTAGCACCTCCAAAACAGCAAGAGGTATTTCAACACTGAATTTAAGAGGAACTCATTTGCTGTGAAATGCACCCATACACAATTTTCATAAGCTAAAACACTGGATCAGGACATGGGCTGGGAAAGTTTCTTCTGGGAAGCTGGTCTCATGAGGCTCTCGCTCTGCACTGCAGAGGACAGGCTAGAGGTGCGTCCCTTGTCCCTCTGAAAAGCTTCAGGTGCTTCCCCTCCCTTCCTCTCCCCCAACATGCCCACACACACCTGCATGCCCAGAGCCAAGGAGCCCCCAAAGCGCAGCGGCGACGGCAACGCAGGAGCAAACACCTACAGCTCCAGAACCCAGGGGAGCACATCAAGGAAGCACTGCAACGTGCCTCAGGGGAGGACGGCAAAGCCTGCGGCAGGACTGCTACACTTGGTTTGCCAACACGGAGCAGGTTGTTTGTAAAGTGAACACTCCAACACTGGAAGCTAGGATGAGCAGACCCACTTCCCCTCAGAGTGAGGGGATCTGAAATTTCTGTGGAAAGGCTGGTAACTTGTATGTTGCAAGAGGGTGATTAATCAGTGAGGGAACCTCCTTCCAAGTGTTCAGAGCAAGCACAACGTGTGGCACAGGGAGGCGCTAGCACGGATACACCCGGCCGATCTGAGCACCGTGGGAATGCGCTCCCACTAAAGCGGGCCCAGTGAAACGTGCCTGGGCCTTTATGAGGTTATGGGATCCTGACCATGCACCTGAATGAAACCTTTGGCCCCCAGATAAATTCACAGAAAATAAATTGCAGACACTCATTCAAAAATACACATTTTAAGAGAAATATTGACTTTAAATGAAATGAATGAAAAGCCTTAGAATTCAAACAAAACATTAAAAACACAATGAGGCATGACTCAAAGCAGCTCTTTTTATTTTTTCAGCTCACTTACCTCTTCTCTTCTTTTAATTTCCTCTTAACCAAATTCTGCTTAACACAAAATCCTTTGTTCCAGCCATGGGAAAACATGGGTGTCACACAATTCCATTTAGAACCAACATATTTACATTTGCCTGAAACAATCTATTCTGGTTTAAGCAGGTTTTTAATAATTATCCCTTCACCTGACACAACATTCCCTGATAATAAGATTTGAATATTTCCTACCTTGCAGCCTGTGTCTTCTACCCTGCATCATGACTGCACATCTGGGGGCTGCGCTTCATCACTGCAGACACAGCTGGATTGCAGGGTCCAAAGCAGAGCAGGCACAAGGCACCGCAGTTATCTCTGCAAAATAAACATGCGAGGTTGAAGCTAAAACGTGTTAACATTTCTTGCTGAAACACTTTCCATTGTGTGAGAAATTTGAGTACATTTTAACTCTTTAGCTTGACGAGACAAAATTCCATTTTAAGCCTTTGAGGGCAAGCAGGATTTCAGTAATCTCTCTCCTCCCACCACCTCCCCATTCTTTATGCCTTGTGTTCCCAGAATGCAAGCTCTTGAAAACTGAACTAATGCAAACTTACTTTTTAAATTACTTCAAACAAGTTTCTAAATCTTTACTCTTTCTAAACCCTATGTTTATCCGAGCAGGAAAGGGCACTAGCAGGGTGGGAATTTAGGTTGACAATCACCACACACTGAGCAGATGATGAAAAGCAAGTGCTGGCATCTAAATTCTCATGAGAATTAAGCAGCCTGAAAATTATTCACATGAAATTATTCACCTCGGGAATTAGACTGGGTGTGTTTTTGTTAAATTCCTTCTCTGTTTGCAGTCTTTCTAGGTGAAGGAAAACATGTTAAAACCATCACGTGATTTATTTGTTACAAATTGTCTCTTCAGGCCTTTGTACAGTTATAAACTCCTAATTGTTTGAACATAAGGCTTACAAATGTACCACTAACAACCAGCACCACCACCACAGGTCATCCCAGGCTTAAAAAGAAACTCGAGGTTCCTTGGAGTCCTTCGTTTTATTTTTCTTTTAAACAAGAATTGGTGCAACTTCGATCAAATGAGATCCAGTTTTAGCAACATGTGGTGGGGACCTTTTTGATAAACAGGGATTTTGCTGGGATTGCATTTGCTGTCCACTAGGTTCTGGTCACATCTAAGTATGAACAGGAATGTGAAGAAAGTAGGGAGAGAGAGAGAGCAGAACTAAGAAGCCGATTCCAAAAGAAAGCAAGGAATAAAGCACCCCTTAGTCACACCAAACAAGGCCTTGACTGCAGCCTAGCCTGAATAGCCCTACTGATGAAGTCTTAACAGAGGGTAAAGTGAGAGAGTTGGGGCTGAGGTCTCCGGGGCTGGAAATTGTAGCCTTGAGCTGTGTTTTTTTCTTTTTTTTTTCCCAGCTGCAACCATGTCAGCCTGCTACAAACACTCCCTTGTCCTGGGCTCTCACCTCCCCAAGACAAAGACTCAAAACTTTACTGAAGGCTATTCCTGTAAACTCTTGTAGATCCCCTTGGCAGCATATTTTACATATATTGACTGGACTCAAAGGACTGAAGCAGCTAAATATTGCCCAGGGGTAAAAAGAGTTGCAGAGATAGTGGAATATTGCCGCGAGCGGGAGGCTGAAGGCAATATGCACAATCAAAGGAGCCGTTGTTACCTAAGGCGATTTTACTGCTGCCATCTCCGGGGATGGCCTGTGTGCGTTTGTCGTCCTTAAAGTGTTTCTCAGGATGCTTGAGACTTTCTTTGCACAAGGTCTTTGCACACAATCAACAGCCGTCTGCAGGGAAACTTCCCAACGTGCGAGGCTTTACAGTTGGCATGGCAAGGAGCTTGACTTGCTGCCCTGAGTCTCAGCACCAAAATGTGAAGCCCCAAAGATCATCCCTAGAGCGAATCCGCAGCATTGAGCCACATGATCCAACACGTGCCATGAAACATGAAAGGGAGTAGGAAGGGCTTGAAATTAGGGCCTTGACCATCCTGGTCATCAGAAAGGGCATCGTGCAGTGACTGTTACCTCTACTCCATCTGGCTCCTGCCCTGACTAGTGCAAGGGTTTCAGCCCCAAGGCTCAAATAAGAGAAATCTTAGGAAGACAAATCTTAGCACTGGTGAGCAAAGCTTAATAACAACAGTCTATTTTCTCAGGTTACTATGCACTGGAGAAAGGACTGACCGCTAAGGCGGTCGGCAGCCTTCGCCATTTCCCCGTAGGTGCAACCCCAGCAAAGCGTTTTGTGCTGTGGCGTTGCATACGCTGAGCCCACGAGCACATCCCTAATGGGGAAGGATGCACGAGGGGGGCTGCATCGCTCAGCTCGCAAAGGGGGGTTTTAGTTAACCTTTACATTTTCCTCATTAGACTGAGTAGCTGTCATTTTTTTCTTTCCCTTTTTTTTTTTTTTTTAATTCCTGCCTTGGAATTGATTGTGTGATGACAGAGAGCTAAAAGCAGATTTACTATGTGGCATATCAAGCATAATCCAAGAAAAGTCAATTTTTATAGGCTTTTTGTTGTTGTTGTTAGGTCAGTCCTGATTAGTGCTGTCATTTAAAAACATCCCAAATAACCAGGATAATGACTTAAAGCCACGCTCCAACTTCATCCTCAAGAACTTCACAAGAGCTGCATCAGGCAAAGCAAGTGGCATTCTCTGACTGGGGATGTGCCAGAGAAGAGAGCAACTGGAACTGCCCAAAAAACCCAACCTCACCCAAAACGAAGCCCCTGGAGTCCCTTTGCCCGCTTTCTCTTCTCCTTGCAGCCATGCACAAGGGCTACAGGCCGGGGCTGCAAGGCAGGACCGCGTGGCAGGGGTAACTCCGCTCACAGCCCTCGCGGGCTGGCGCTGCGCTGTGCTTCTCGGAGGACCTCTCCAGCAGGTCTGCCTGCTGGCCTCTCCTGGTCTCCTTTTCTCACACAGCGGGTGCAGACAGGATGATGAAAGCTTCAGGGAGGCAGCTTTTTGCCAGCATGCATCTTTTTGTTATTGCCACAGGTTGGCATCTCCAAAGAGCAAGGAGAGGGTGCCAAGTTTATCACTGCCCAAGTTTTCTAATTTACAACCGGCACAACTGAAAGCTGAAAACAGAGCAATTTTGCAGGGCAATTCTGGGAAGTAACCATCCTACAGCACCAATTATTAAAGCCACTCACACACATTAAAACTATAAAGATTAAAAATATAGCACACTTGTCATTAAATATGAATGGAGTCATGTAATATGTATTATGTAGCGACGCGCTGGCCAGCCGCGGGTGCCTCAGCACGGCCCTATGGCAGAGCGGCGCGGCCCGCGGCCCCAATCAGCGTGCGTTTTGTCAAAGCCCAGGAACGAGTTTGTCATGCAAAATAAACACAGATGTTGCGAGCGCTGACTGTAGCTTTCAGGCAAGGGCTAGGACCACAGAGCGCTTTAGGAAAATGTGCCTCTCTGTGCAAGCCTGCTGTCCCTGCACATACTGTATTTCAGCATCAGCTGAGGCTGAATGAGTCATTTAAAGGGCATATCCTGTTGTTGTTTTTAATTTGCTTTGCTGCTCATTGTATTTCTCCTCAATACTCTGTCTTGAAACATATTCAAATGGCTCCCCGGCCTCATGTGCCTGGCATGCTTTAGTGACACAGACACTCTTTTCCATGTTTCCGCTAAAGCAGCGGCGTGTTTTCGAAAGGCTACACAGTTTATGAGCACCGCAGGCCTGGCTTTGCCTTTTTATTGCAATTGTTTTCCTCTTGCCTCTCATCCAGCTCTCCTGAGAAATGAATCATTCACTCTAGAGCTGCGCCCAGGAACATCTTGCTCCTGTGCACAGCTCCCCGGGCCCAGGTATTGCATACACCTGTGCTAACCCCTGTGCAGCTACACACAGACAACACCCCATGCTCTTGTCACTGCTTCTCCCCCTCCTTTTCACTTCCTGCTAGGGAACAGCCAGCAGTTCTGGATTCACTTAACGTTCACCTTAGCCAGGGGATGGGACCTAACAGCTTGCCCTATCCTAACTCAGTGGGACACGGGTAGGAGCGCTTGCCTTTTCAAGGCAGCCAAGTGGTGGGTGTACACACGGGCTCTCCTTGCAGCCTAGATCACACAGTCACGACTGATAAGGAAGTTTCTGAGCTCCTTTAAGTCACTGTGAGACATGTGCAGGCAGCCCCAGGGAAACTGGCACCCGGATGTCCCAACAGGAGAAATAGGGCCTGATCTGATGCACCAGCCCATTGCAACCAACGCTACAATGAGGCATACAAAAGCAACGATCAATGATGCTATTTCCCAATCAAGTTATAAGGCAGCCTCACATTGAAAATGTTTTTTAGGGATAAGGATATAAGTGTTAATTAAAAAAAAAACCCCAACACACAAACCCTCACAATCCCAATAAACTTCTAAGTACTACTAAAGCTCTGATTGAATTTGAGCTTTCAGTCCTGTCCCAAACCAGTAACACATCAGACATACATACATACTAAGTACAAGTTCACATATGTGTTAAACTTGGTTCCTTGAAAACTCTCCTAATTACAAAAGGCCCATTGGCCTAACTACAGGAGGGAATGGGGTTATTTTCAGAAGCCTGTGAAAGCCCTCATGGAGTTGCTGTGTTGGTCTCAGGCATTTTATATCAGTGTAATTTGATTCAGTTCCCTGCTCTGAATAAGCTTTCCTGGCATATTCAAGGTTATCTTGGTAAAAATGTCTGCAAAGCAGAGATTTTTCTTCCTCTCCTAATTATGCTACAGATTCAACCTAGACAAGGATTGACAGATCCGTGAGAGGGAAACAAACCAGTTACTATAGATCTTGCCTAACTACTCAGAACTAAGCAACAGAGCTTGAATTTCCAATACCAAGAGTCAAATTTGCCTAGAAAACTGCATACAACCAACCACAGGCAAAGCAAGGAAGACTAAGCAAAGTTCAATGAGTAATTTCAAAAACTGAGTCATTTCAGATTTCAAATAGGTGCAGGAAACCTGGGATATTTGCAGAGATCAGCTCTGCATGGCCCAAGAGGCCAAATTTGTCAAGTAAATTACTCACAGAAGAGCCTTCTCCCAGCTCCAGTGAGCGGCAGTGAGCTGGAGACGAGCGATAATTCATTATCCGGGCATCTCCGTCTGAGCAGGGCAACACAAGTCATTTGGCGTCTGTGGGCCTAATTAGGTGCCATTAAACGGACTGATGCTCATTTTCCTGCTGCACGACTGAAAAGGCAATTTGTTTGCGTGAAGCAGTTGCAAAGGTGAAGGAAGCTTTAAAATCTGTCTGTGCAGCCCAAGCACAACCGAAGCCACAAAATAGCACGTCCCGCTGCTCCGCATCCATGTTCGCCTTATGCATTCCATAGCAAACACGGCCAGTTGCACAAAACATTCTGGAAGAAGGACCTCAAACCTTTACTGCTGAATGCAACAGCCCTGTGTGATACACAGTTAGAAAACAGTTATTAAAACAGAGACTTCTTGTAACTATATATAAGCATCAGGACTCCTCCCCAAAATCTCCATCTCTGTTGAAAGATCAGTGCTGCACTCCTTGAGCTTACTCCTGAAATAAGAGTTTGGGAGAATGCAATGGGGATCTACAAAACTACCGAGGACTTGGAGGAAGAGCATGAGGAATGACGACTTGCCGTTTCTCAAACTGAACAAGTTGAGCAATATTAACTGCAATGCTCAGGCAGGTTTCAAACATCCTGAAAGATGACCTTTACACAGGAAGTCGTATATGCCAAAATGTAAACAGATTTTTAAAACAATTGGGCAAATCCATAGAAGAAATATGCACTGGGTTAAAAAGAAACTGATAGGATGCCTGCTTTGGGTCACTGCAGAAGTCAAGGAAAGGTTCATCTTGGCTATAAAAGAATTCAGGAAGGGATGCCAGTGCATAGCAAGCAAGGTGGTACCAACTAATCAGAGGACTAATGTGGAAGTGTGGATGTAGAAGAGGATCAAATTCAGTTTGAGCAGCCTCAATACTGCTAAGTTTTATTTATCTGTTTTGCAGACTTCCAATCAAGCTCTTCCAATCAGGGGAAGGCCAGAGGATATCTCAAATGTGAAATATGAATAGAATTTATCATACAGAGGATGATATTTTGTTATCTCCTTTTTTACTGTACTTACCCTTAATTAGTTTAAAAATAAATCTCCCTTAAAAAAAAGAATATTTCTAGGCTATTCCAGAGGCTGAAGCAACACTCACTTATTAACTAACTATTAAGACCACCTTAAGTAATACGTGCACTATCAATTGCTCCCTCAGCTCCTTCCAGCCAGCAGCATGGATCAAAGCTGCTTGCATTTACACTTGTGTCACCAGTCCGGTGATAACAGCATTTTTTTGGTGACACTGCAGCCTTCGTGGTCAGGAGAACCTTGGCTTTCAAAGAGGTTACTAGCACTCCCGCTTAACAGAGAGCAGCTGTAAACCCCAGGAGCAGCAAACACTCCCTCTTTGCTCATGCCAATCTTTAAGCTGAGCTCCGGTGGTGAGGCGGGGAGCGGGTAAGCTCACGGGTCAGGGCAGCGGGGCTGGGAGCCGCTGACGTGCGCCCTGTGCCCGGGGCACACGCCTGGGCCACGGCCACATCCTCTCCTCTTACGTAAGGAAGGGTCTGTGGTGGGAGCCCAGCGTGGCAAACGCGCGCTGGCCACGCGCAGCACCTGCTTGCCCGCTCCGCAAGGCCTGGTCGGCCAGGCTCCCCGCTGGGCCCTTCCTCGGTTAATACCCTGAGCTCTGCAGAGCTCCTTGACACCAGCTGATGAGGTGGCTTCTGGCTCCTCATTTTTAACTGCCAGCTAAAGTAATCCTACGGACGTGTGCCCTGGACTCGCTTCTACTAATCCCGTTTGCTTTGAAATGGCCAAGGAAAGGGGAAAATGAAAGAGCCAGTTTGCATTTTCTGACAGTGTTTGTACACTAGCAACTCATCCATGGTACAAGGTGAGGACTTCACCCTGCCTTTGCGCTGGTGCTTGGAAAAGCTGCCACAAAATCCAGGTAACCGTTACTCATTTCAGGAGGCAGAAGACAGCTTCCATTTTCTCTGAGCAGAAAAAACAGCAGCCAACAGCTTGGTGTTTAGCCAGAACCCTACATATGGATAAAATGGGGTCACCTCCCGTTCTCAGGAATTCAACATTCATGCACAGCTGTGTTAGCTGGAGCAATACCAATGCATGATATACCAGCAAGAGTGGCACTGGATCTTTTCAGCTGAGGAAGAAACAAAAAGAGAAATGAGAATAAATGGGAGCAGAATAATATTTTGGGTCTTTTGCAGCACTGTCAAGCTCAGAAATCTGGAACCCACAGTGTTAACATGTATAAGCTGCTTCGACAAGGGAATATATACTGTTAAATCTTGGGAGTTATTTAAAATGCCAGTGAGTATAATAGCAGTGCTCTGAAATAACCATTTCATCTGCCTACATTACTCTAAAATTAATGAATAATGAAGCGATGCCCTTCACATTCTCTTCCCTTTCCATTCCAAGATATATTGATCAGATGACATTTATTTAAGTTTGGGATAATGTATTAATTTCAAGATAATTATTCAATATACTTTTGTCACTGTTGATATGCTTCAATGTCATACAGGGGCCAGGGGATGAATAAACTGTTATCTGACATTGCTGGACAGGGTGCTAGAAATAAATGCAATTTTTCTCCTTGAGAACCATGGCCTTAGTTTTTCCTTTTCCCTTTTTTTTCCCCCTCTGGTGGGGGAGAGCACTGAGGAGGGTGCTGTGATGGAGCGGAGCCAGGCGAGACAGATAAGGGGAAGGAAAAAAAAGAAGAAATAGGACTGAGGCTCTTCTGTTGTCACTGGGGTCAGCCTGATGCTTAGCAGAGCTGACAGAGCCCATCCTTAGTGGATGCCACTGCAATATTAACACTCATTTGGAGCAGATGTGGCTAAAAGCATGAAACATTGAACAAACAGCTGCCACGGATCCAGTGCCATTGCGTGAGCACTTATGTTCTATTAATGCGCTGCGCTGCACTGCCCCGCTCTCACTGCCGCCCCTTCTGCACAGCGGCATCGCCTCGCGCCACATTCATTTGGATGGAGCAGTGGCAACTTTTTTCCTTTTTCTTTTTCATCTGGAGTGTTTATGTGGTCCCCCACATATCACCGCTGGAGACGGGCAGCAAAGCGGGACAGGAAGGATGCAGAAAGGCCCGCTCGGCTTGGAGAGAGCGCGTGTGTAAATCTGGAGTCAATCTGTTGACTTATTTCAGATTTTAACTGGTGCGACTGAGAGCAAGAAACGTGCAGCAAGCAAGGTGCAAGTAAGATGGCTTATTCTGAACTTAAGTTTCATTTGAACCCTAAAAATTCACATAGAGAGACAGCGAGGACATCTCGGGATTGCAGCTAGGAGCAGACCACTCATGGAGTGCTCAGTAACTACAGCAAAGCGGTGGAAAGAGCATATTTTTGCAAGTTGTGAGAAATTTTTTTTTCTTAAAAATTCATTTCCTTGAGAGAAACAAGTCCCAGATGAGCAGTGAAATGACCATTTCAAATCTCTGGGCAAGCCAGAAAGGTACCACTTGCTTCAAGACACGTGCACACACACACACCTTGAGCGAACGCTGCATTACAATAGTACACAGGATTCCCAACCTGGCTAGTACAGAATGAGCCTCTTCACAAATGCCTCTCAACAGCCACTCCAGCTCTCTTTACAGGGCAAAACACAACGTGATACAAATTGCCAAATACTAATTCCTGTCAGCTCTTGGCTCCTGTGGCTTCCACCCCTCTCACGGACAGCACACAATGTCTCTGCCAGTGCTGGACAGCAGTTTAGACGCAAAAGGGAAGGCCTGATCTAGTAGCTGCAGGTTTCTAGCAGCTTAACTGGGACACATTTGTTACCTTAGGATTCTGCAAGCAACCTGGAAGCTGTATTTTCAGCCCCAGAACCAGGTATTTGCTATTCAGGTTTTCCAAAGCAAAAGCAGCCACTGACACTTGTGAGACAAGTTGCAAAAGAGGACACAGGAATTGGGGGGAATTTCTGATACCATGTGCTGCAGCGCAATGCACATTCTCCCTTCGGTGCCATAAATCACACTTGGCTTTGCGGTCTGTGGCATTTGCCCACAGACATGGACTCTGATTTTCCTCTCTCAGTCATCTGAGTTTGTGGAGGATACTGAGAGTTGTGCCAGAACTGGCTTGTTGTTTTTATTACCTTGTCGTGCCTTTCTTTGCAGATGCAAGCATGGGAACAAAGCAGCAAGGAAGAAAGGATCAGCAATGCACGGAAAAGGCTTCTATTGATGAAATTAAGGAAACATCAGAGAAGTAAAAATAACACGGCAGCTCAGCAGGTTGCCCTGACGCAGTGAAACGGCAACTCTCCGCTCCCGCAGCATCAGTCGCAGGATCCGAGCACAGCATAATGAAGTGTCACTGCCATCATTAATGACGTGACAGACTGTCCTCCATTAATTTACCTGACGGGCAGGTCTGCCCTCTGCTCACCTCCCGCCACCTTTCAAGCGCGTTCCTAATCCTCGGGCCTCAAGTAGCACAGTCTTATAAATCAAACTGTCAGCAGCTCCGCTTCAAAATGAGCAAAATCATGCACTTAACTTGCTTTTTCCTGTGTCTGTCACCTTTCTGCCCGGTAAATCAGAGACTGATGTATATTTGCTACCTCCCTAACAGGATGGAGAAAAGAGTCGGCATTGGCACCTCCCCAAAGGCTCCAAAATTCACAGTAGTGACAACTCTTGACCTTCCAATGCCTTTTGATCACTGAGCAGGATTCATAGAACTGTATTCCCCCATTCTCCTGTGTGTTTTTCTTAGTATTTATACATCCCCAACTGATGGATAACAGCTGGGCAAGGAAGGTGCTAAGAAGTTTCTTAAGGTACCTCCAAATCTTCACAGTGTGTAACATCACCTGAACCCCCAATATACCACCAAAAACATCTCTAAGAGATACTGCTGAATCACATGACGGCACATAACCCAGGACTAATTTGGAATTAAATGTCAGGCACGGAACATGAATAAGCCACAACTGATTCCCAGGATGCACATTAGCCTATATTCCTTTGAAGGGATGCTCTGAAGATATCTCGGGAGGCATGTGCAAAATGCCTGAGTGACTTAGCAAGTCAATGAGACTGGTATTTTTAATTCACAAGGAGCTTTAGCAAATGTCACTATATATAGGGCTAATTTGAAAATATATTGGACAGACACAGGAATAGGTGCACACTTCATATCTATGATTCACATCGTACACAGAGGAAAAGGCCAGGAAACTGGTGTCCAGTTTCCATGCACGGTGCCCGTCCATAGGAAATGGATGCCGGTTCCTTAAGATGTCGGCACAAGTTCCTGTATTTGTCTCTCGTTTCAGTGACCCATATGGACACTGTAGCACGTCAGCAGCCCAAACGAGAGGCTGTGCCAAGATCTGCACCTGATACTGCTCTTTTTCTAATTGATCCTAAGTGAATTCTCTGCCTCTTATAATACAGTGCAAGATACTAAATTTAACGCATGCGTTGTAAGGCTGCCTGGCCATATTCAATCGCAAGATCCTGGGTCAGGACTTAAACTGAGAGGAAACACATGGAAACAAAGCACATCCTCCCTCTTCTTTTCTTTCTCCTAAAATAAGATACCCGGCTGCTCCCGCCTCCATCCACGTAGGTAACCGAGCGCCACGCTCTGCTCTCCAGCCCTGTACTGCGGGCAGAGGAGGTTCTCCTGGCAGCAGCTTGCGGGCGAGCAGAGCGGGCGCCCGGCCGAGCTCTCAGCTGGAGAAGTGTGAACGTTCCCCCCTGCCAGGGCCCGCTAGCCTGGCAAGAGCCAGGACCTTCCCGGGAGTGCCGTGGACACGCAGTCCTAGATGGCTTCCTATTTTTGTTGGTTGGAAAACCAGAAGTACAAAGCGAGTGCCTGAGGACTCTCCAAGGAAAGTGCTTTGAGATCTGGTCATGAAAAATGCAAGGAGAGTCAGCAAGACTCTAAGGGTGGAGGCCAAGATGGTGTACCCACCAGAGACACTCTGCAGCAATGCATACTATTTTGAGACAGCTCGCTCTATCTTGGCACCAAGCTCTAAACCAGAGTCCTCCTTCCTTCCTTTCCAATTCCCCAGGGAACCTGTGCAAACTTTTTTGCAGTTGGCTTCAGGTTAAACAGCCCAATTCTTTCCTACACTTCCCTTCAGTGCTTTAGCACACAAGAGAATTAACAAAAACAAAACAACAAAAACACCACCAAAGCCTGTGCTAAGGAGTATGGCTTTCATATTAATTTCTTTCAAGAAGTCTGTCTTTATCCTCTGAGTAAAAGGGAAAAAAACCCTGTATGATAAGCAAGGTTATTCTGATTGCATCTGACAGCTTTAAAGTGCACCCCTTTCTCCTCAAGAGACTTAGATCCTCTCGCTAACAGGACTTGTAGCTGCAGAAAATTACCTTGTCATCTGCAACACAGTGTTACAGGCTGGTATTGACAGTGCAAAGTGTCAGTAACTGATGCACAGACCAGCAGGGCTAAATAATTAATAAGCAGCACACAAACCGGCTCCCACTCCCCTCTCCCCGAGCAGGGGCAGCCGGCACACACGGCTCTCCACCACCCGAGAAGGCAGTTTCCCTCTCTTGCTCCGTCTGAACCATCTCAACACTTGCTGAAAGACTTAGCAGACAAACCAAAGGCCATTGAGAGAGGGCACTGATCCAAAAAGGGCATATGGAAGTTCTGCAAAAATTTCCCAGCTACTCTTCTGACTGGAGGGGCACAGAAGCAGCCTCTGCACAAAGGCTAAATCAGAGAGGAGTCTCCACGTGAAAGGTCAGTGACTCCCCCGCTGAGCCGTACAACAGCGTAGCGCCTACTCCACCTTGTAATCACACATGGAAGCACAAGGGGGAAGAAGACAGAAAATCTATCCTGGTAGAAATAACACCTTGTGCTACTGGGTATGGAAAGTGCCTTGCTAAAAGCTATTTTAAGGATCGAGATGAAGTAAGGAAGGCACTGAAATGCTCAACTGTCTTAAAGGTAAAAATACAAAGTGATGTAGATAGGAGAGAGGAAAAATATCATGTTTGTTCTGCTGCTTCCAGATTTACAGCAAGGCACTCCATGTTTTACACCAAACTCCCCTGAATGCCCAAAGGAAATACCCTGCATCTGACTTCATCCATAGCTCTGCTGTGACAGAGGAACTGCTGGATGCATCTCTCCCACCCTGAGCAAACCTAGCTGCTTCCAATGGTGTCCCCCTACTTCTTCCCTTCTTCCTTCTAGTTTTATCAGGAGCCTGTCAGACATGGAAGTGAAGGTCTCACAGGAATTACGTGTTGGCTACCTCCCGTTTCCCTGTCCACCACAAGCAGAGGAAACATCCCAGCTTGCCTAGTTAGAGCTGAAGTTCACCTGAAATGCCTTGCTTAAAAAACTGCACTGTAAATCTTATGAGAGCTGGCTCTCTTGATTTCACATTTGCATTACAGAGCATACAGTCTGTCCTCACCTTTGCGGCTTCATACCTTTGAACTCGTGGCCCCATTTTGCTCTTTCTGCCTTTATCAAAAGCTTATTCTATTACAACTTAGAAAAAATAAGACCTGCTCACTCTTAACACATTTCAGATCAAACAGAAATATCAAAGCCAAAGCAATTTGCATCTATCAAGTGTAATCAAGATCACTGGCAACGCTGCTGTGGCAAACTGGGTTTCACCTGCCCTGTGAGTTCAAAGGCTACAGCAATAACCATTAGTATATTTGCCACAGACAGGGCAAGCAAATGAGCAAATATTTAAACAGTGCCAAAATATCACAGCGCTCCTCCTCTGCCTCAGAATTGGATGTGTCAGCTCTGAAATTGTGTGCATTTTCAAGCAGTGCAGCTTACTGCCTGAAAAGCCAGCACAGAGCCACCATTTCCACGGCAAATTGCTTCATAAATGTTAAGTTAAAGAATAACGTTCCCTGTCCCATGGCAATTAGGCAGTGCCTCCTGATAGACAGAAATAATGTGTTCCACATAGAATTCGTTATTTACTGTGCAGGAAGATGGAAAGAATCATGTTTGCATGAGCAATTGATTGAAAAGAAAATCCAGGGGCCAACTTCAGGGCGCTTGTACCCTTCTCTGTTCCAAAGGAAGCCTTTCACCACCGCTGTGTTTCTGAACAAGAACATAAGGAGGAAGGGTATAACTGCATTTGAATTCATCAGGTGAGTACAGGCACACAGCGCGTACTCTCAGGTAAAAAGGAAAAGCAGAATGACAAGTACAAGCTCCACACTTAGCAAACAGGTCACACAAATGTTGAAAGTAATGCAGTCATGATAGGGAAAAGCAACATCCTTCTAATCTGGAAAAAAAAAGCTCAAGAATACACTCAAGTAGTCAAAAAGGTGCTAGGGGAAGAGCAAGCAGGTTGGCACTTTCGGTTTCACAGTCAACCAGCTGTGATGCATGCTTAGAATTCAGCAAATCTGGGGGCGCGTGGGCAGTGAAACGAGCCAACATGCCGGCCTCATCCGCCCGCTCTGGAAGTCACTGACTGGAACACTAAAAACCCCACATTCTCCCTCCTCCTCACAGAGGCACAGGGAGGTATTTGTGAGCTGCACCCTGGCAGCTTAGGACACCCCACAAAGCAGCACCATAACATGGTGACCTTCCCGCAAGGAGCCCAAGACAGGTGAGAGGGGGTGGCAGGAAACTCATGTCAGAGAGACGAGCACTGGGCCAGAAGGGGACGATGGAATAGTGGCACAGAACTGAAGATTATTTCAAGAAAATCTAGGTGGTAAGGTAAGCTAGGCAAGAGGTAAGTTTCTGCTCTGTACTAGAAGCTACGTTTCTTTGAGAGAGCTTGTGAGAAAGAAAGGAGGAGTGACACTGAAAAGATTCCCTCACCACCTGGCATTACTTGATCTCTCTTTTGAATGTACATGGCTTTGAACTTCCATTAATTCCCTGCTCTGTTGTCCTGACTGGGTACCAAAGCATTTTGCCATTTCAACCATTAAGAGCAATGATTTACTAGGGAGTTTCAGGAGTAATTTGGAGGCAGTTACTTGAAGACTTAAGGGACAGAACCTATACCAGCTGAAGTCAGTAGCAAATATCCTGCTGGCTCCCATGATGAAGGATCATACCCCCATTTACTATTCACCATGAGCAGGGTTTCTATTTAAGCCCTGTACAGGCTGGCATGAAGGGCTTTTAGTGAGGTAACCCTGATTAGATCTGACTGAGATCCAACTTAATTTCTCAACTAGACAGTGATCTTTATTTACCTGGATACTCTACCACTGGTACGGGCTGCAGTAAGTCTGCACTGGGCTTTTCTAAGTCATCTGGTAGAGGAATAACTGTCAAGGGAGGCGTTCACGTGTTCAGCGATAGCAGTGAGGAGCAGCTCCACCAACTGGTCTCTCACCGAGTGTGGGAATTTCACCACCACGTGTCCTTGAACCCCATTTACTCACAATCTCTCTGCACAGGTTGTTAAAAGAAACAAAACCAAAATGTCCCTACCTTGGTGGCTCAGCTAGTAAGAAATAAATATACCGCTAATTATTTAAAAGGGTAAACTTCTACTTCGGTTCTACAGGTTGGAAAGAGCCAAGTCCTCCAACATCGTTGGCTTAGGTGGCAACCTGTGCTCATGTTAGAGACCACCAGGACAAAGGAGGACAACTGGTGCCCACCAAGAGACCCAACTGCTGCCTCTTCTGTCCTTACCAGGGCTGGAATGAAACCCTCGATCTTTTGAGGCTCCTTTGTGGCTAATAAAAGGCGGAAAGAGTCTGTGACAGAGAACCTCAGCAAGTAGCTCCCAGCCAAATTGCTTCCTACCTGTCCAGCTACAGGAGAAACAGATGTCTTCTCTGGAAACAGCTGTAGGTGTGCCCCAAAGCCCACTGCCCTCTGACCAACTGGTCAGTAATTTTATCTCCCAGGGGCCCAGTAGGAGACAAAAGGCCAAGACAGAAATCAAATCAGATGGAGAAACTTGGGGCAATGCCAGCATGCAGGAGTTGGTGGCCCATGGGATGACTGTCGTAACTGAAGGTTGCTATTAGAGTGTGCAGAGGAAGGTAGCGATGGCAAATTACCTGGATTTTTCTGATCGACAAGAGCCAGCTCGTCCTGGCTGGAGCCAGCAGCTGCACACACTGCGCAGCACTCGCTGGCAGAAGGCAGGGGTGCCAAGGACAGACACCTCGCTACACCCATGGGCTCTTCTCCAGACTCTATGGGGTTATTTCTTCCTTTATTTTTTTTTCTTTTCTCCTTCTCTCCAGAGTTTTTATATTTCAAGAGAAGCACTGAGCAAAGTGTGATAAGAAGTGTTGAAGCGTTACCTGAACAAAGGTGAAGTCAAAGAAAGACAGAAAAAGACGAGGCACTTGCCAAAATAATTCTTGCAGGTTGTGGAGATGAATTCAGTCATGCTTTGCAAGGTTATAAGCAGAACTGAGTATGTTTTTTTTCTGTTTTGCTTTGTTTTTTCAAGGCACACTTTGCCTTTAAAGGCAAAACCAAGTCTGTCCAGCCCAACTTTGCCTTCTTTACAGTGTCAGAGACCACTAAATGCTGGTACAAGCACAGGTAACCTAGAGATTCCAGTTTGCCCAAGTCAGGAGGAATGCCTGGTACTCCTGACCCAGCGACTGAACCAGAACATGCTCCATTTGCCTTGCACCATGGGGCTTGTTCTTTCACACAACAACTGGAGGGCACTTGGACACAGGCCACCAGCTTTCTCTTCCCCAGAGAGTGCTGTGATATGCCCTGCCCTGGCCTATTCTACGGCTCATAGAGGGCAATGTATGAATGTCAGCACACAACTTCCTGCTGTTAACCAGGACATGCATGTGGTGTCTGGACACGGGTAGCAGGTAAAAAAGATAAAATTAAACACTAGAGAGAAAATAACTGCTTAATTGACTTTGTGTTATTGTCACTGTGGCCAAAGTATTTTGAAATTTATAATTCAGACACTAAAAAGCCAGATATGCCAGAACTTCTCTTAATGACTGGTGGCACAATTTAGGGCCCCCTCAGGACTGCTCTTCTCACAGACAATCGTTGGGGCTACTCCACTGGCCTAGCCATTTCCTTCCTCTCCTGACCCATCTATCCCCACCCTATCCCATCTCCTCCTAAACAGCCTCTGTTTTGGGGGAGACACCAAGGAAGAAAGATGCTACCTGGGAAGTAGCCTTCTACAAACTGGGTACCCTTCTTCAGTCAGATGTCCTCATAGCAGCTACCAGTAAGCTATATGGAGAAAGAAGAGCAAGACTGACCTCAGATTTGGTCCCTCATCCTTTGAGGTAACCCAGGCTCCAAGCCTGGAGCAGCTTGTGGAAGTGCAGCTACGAGAAGGGCTCTTCTGGGCCAGCCAGAAAGCGCACGCAGTCTGGTACTGCGTATCTGATGATGGACAACAGCAGATGCTCCGAGAAGAATATATGAACACTGGGAATACTGAGTAATATCCATGTATGAATATTCCCCCCAACCTGACAAAATGCTCTCGTGTGACCAAATTGGAGATTGGGGCCCCTGAGAATTCAATTTACAACAAAACGTTCCCCTAAACTGGCGCTGGCTACAAAACATGGCAGTTTGCATGGGATTAAACTTCCTTTGTTTTCATCCTACCCTACCTGGCTGCTTGTAGGACTGCGAGGAGTTAGGCCTTATTATTATGCTGCCCTGTACAATTAAGATTTTGTAGGCTGATTTAAAAAGGAGATCTTTTCCTGGGTGACCCGGGGTGGGGTGAGCGTGGAGAAGCGCGAGGCAGGCACGTTTGCATGTGATAAATAATCAGTTGCATGCAGTGTGTGATTCTTGTTAAAATCTAGGCGCTGGAA
Source organism: Tinamus guttatus (assembly GCF_000705375.1). Next base: position 166,870 of record NW_010582720.1, read on the forward strand.
CAGCTCCGAATCACACTGCTCCCACCTCCACCAATCTCTTTTGCATCTCATTGGCATTTGAGAACGTTAATTGACTCATTATTTCAATTCATATTCTGGGAAGGAAGTTGATTAAGGAAGGCAGATGCAGAATCTCCAGACACATTTGTAGCTGCGTTGTTTGTCCCGGCAGTTTACTTGACTTATTAGAATACTTAGGAAGCAATAGCCATGAGAACTGGGAACGTGGCCTGTGAGAGGGAGCCCCTTGCAGAATTTGTCTTGGAACCCCCAACAACACCCTTGCCCTTGCTCAATTTTTTTTTCTGCTACAAGCTCAAATAGAAAAGGAATTCCTTTTAGGCATTTGGGGCTAAAAAAAAAACCCATGTCAACATATTCACAGAAACCTAATGCCTAGCATTTTTCTTGAGTTTTTGTTGTGGAGAGCACCCTGCATCTAGGGTGAAGCAGTAATTCATTGCCCAGATCTCATGGGCACCCCTTGGTAAAGCACATGCACTACTATTTACAAGGCAAAAGCTCCATGTCAATGTAAATCAAAAACTTGCCTCCTATATTTCTGCAGATGTTGCTAGCAGAACTCCATGAAACATTCAGTGAGGAATGCAGAACATTAATAAAGATCTGCTCCGGAGTCTGACAAGCGTCTGCATATCCTGCACACTCAACTGTTCCAGGCTCCTGTACAAAACTCTGCCCAGGCACAGAAAAGAAACACCCGCCAGTTTTCACCTGATCTACACCTTAGGCTGTCAGTAGGCGCCCATGGTGACTGCTTGTGAATCTATATATCGTGCTACCCCAAACCCAACAATCTCAAACTTGATTTGCTCTCAAACCACAGGATCTATTTATAGAAAACTGCTGTGTGAAACAGAAGTTTCACACAAATAAAGACAGGAGGCTCCCCGTGTCCTCTGTGCACTGCATTAATACTCACGTTCTTGAGAAGAGCCCCCTTGGCCACTGCTGGCCATGGCATGAAACCCTCCGGGGCCCGGCAGGCTTCCCCCATGGAGCTTCCCTCGTGGAGATGCCTTGGGAGCGGCGCAGCAGCGGCTCCTCTGGAGCTGTTACGATCGGCCATGCAAATACATAACTAAGGACTGCTTAAAATGCACATTATGTAGATATATAATAAGGGTCATCTTAAATGCAGTTTATTGACCCGCTGGAACTGCACAACTCCTCTGGAGCTGCTCAAAAATACATATTTATGCTTTGAAAGGTGGCATATCAACTCCAAAGACTAGTAGCTCCTCCACCAACAGCTATAGTTGTCTGTGTGGGCATAAGACTTACATGCTCTCCAAAGCTGGTAGATATCCAGAATTTCCATGGAAACTTAACCAAACCTCTCCAAAATGCAATACATGCTTGGCAAACCAGAACAACTTTGAATCTGACAAGTTAGATTTTGCTCACCAGAAGGCAGATTTAAGCACTGAAAAAAGCTGACTTGTTTTTCAGTTCTCTCTATAGACCAGACAATGCATTAAATCATACTGGTGCTCAATGCCTATACACAGAAGCAGCCCGCTTCATCTCACAGATCATCCATTTGAGTAAATGTTCACCAGTAACAGGAAAAAGAAAACAGTAATGAGATGGATTTCAACTGGTGTTAATGTCAAAAAAAGAAGGTGCTAATAGCAATCTTTCAGAAAACTGAACACTCAGTGATTTCTTTTAATAAGCTTCAGAAGAAGCTTAGTCCCCATGCCACGGGAATGGAAACAGGCATCTGGACTAAAACGGCAAGAAACAGGAAAGGTACTTGTTTCAGCTCAAAATTTCAAGGTGCTTCACTTGCAAGATACCTCAGTGTTTATAGTTTGATTCCAATGTCATCTTATTAATCTAACAATAACACAAACCTCTCCGGTGGCTTTTAACGTTCACACCCACTTAATATATATCTCATCTCTCTTCTATTCCTAAGAAATTATCTGATTTTACAGACTACAAAGTAATGCCAAAACAGAGTATAAAGGAGTCAACAGTACCCCTATAATTATACGTAGCTCACTAGGAATTCACAGATCTTGTCTCAGGCCCGTTACTTGCTGATAACATCAAGGTATTTCAAATCGGAAGAGCTAAGAGGATATTATTCTACACCTCTTTAAAATAATCTTTTAGATGATTTGTGAAGTAAAACGACAGCTTCTTCATGTTACTGTTTGCTACGTAAAGAAGGGGCAGCATCTCTAGAAAGTTCCAGCTCGCATGAGATATTTCAGTGCATTTTGCAGCGAGGCAGATACGTTTTAATATCAGTTCTTTGGTGCACTAATTGGACACCATGAGACAGAACTATCAGAGTCACCTGCCACTCAGGTTGTTTAAATTACCTCTGTGAACAAGTTCCTGTACCACAATACACTGCACATTTCACAGTTTGCTTTACCTTCTGTGTCGCAGCACCTGTTCCAAACATAATGTCACAGTATGAAATTCAGAACCACTCTTGGATATCCCTGCTCACACCAGAACTTGGTTACGGCATCAGTGCCATGCTGTCCCTTTGATGGGTGACACGTGATAACAGAGGTCACTGGCAACCTCTGCCAGGAGAGGCCACAAGAAGGCAAACAGTCACACACCTGCAGGGAAACTCTGTTCTTGAAAAGATGCTGGCAACAGAAGAGGGATGCAGAGAATTAAAAAGTAAAAATAAAATAAAATAAAATAAAATAAAATAAAATAAAATAAAATAAAATAAAATAAAATAAAATAAAATAAAATAAATAAAATAAAATAAAATAAAATAAAATAAAATAAAAGGTGGGGGAAGGATTTAAGATGATACTTGGGAGGTTCAGATAAATTTCATGTGGGAGCTAAACATTTTTGCCCAGTAAAATTCTTACCACAACGAGGTAAGGTGCTCAGGTTTGGCGACTCAAAAATTGCCAGTCTGCGGAAATTCTTCAAACCTTCTCAGGTTTCACCACTGCTATCTCACATGTTATTAGCATACAGAATCACAGAATAGCTGTTCAGAAATATTCTGACAGAAGAGTTTTCTGTCACAAAGCGACTACTTGTCAAATCAAAATGTTTAGCATGTTTTGACAATATATCGCTTTCCAAAATGACAAAGGAATTTCTGATATAGTGAATTCACTTCCTTGAACCTTTCATTTTGATGTTGCATGTTGCTATAAGTTCTTCCTTTCAACATTTTATATATACATAGTAAAACACAGCTAATGAGAACAAAGGATTTTAACTGGCTTCAATGTTTTTTTCCAGGAAAGAGAACACGAGAGGTTGCAGTTCCTGATTTGTTAGGCTTCATTTCACCTGTGCTGTTCAGAACTCCAATTTCCATCTAATTCCAGATGTTCATCACAACTTGGATGACTCCAGAAGCCTCCATAACGCTGGCAATAGCATTTTAAAAGAGTGGGGCAGGTGTCTTGCTCAGGTTATGTCCTTTTTCCTCCTAGCAACTTGAATTGATGCCCAAAGCTGCCTCTTCAGGCTGCCTAATCCCATCCTCCTTACCTGTGCTCTAGCACAAGTGGTACTGTTGTACATGGAATAGCAGATCTGGACAAGGAAACATGTCACCTCTTTACCAGACTTGGCATGTAATATACAACCCAGTTTGGGCCCAAACGGCACCACCATCCGATCCAAGCTGCGAGAAAGGCTCAGCCTGCTGTTCACTGCTCCTGAAGTGTCTGAGGGGGAATAAAAGGCATTCGAAGAAAAAAGCTGGCTTCCTGACAAACACGTTCCTGCAAACACGATTATCTTTAAGGTCTGCTGCTTTAACAGTAGTAACTAATAATAACAGACTGCCCTGCATGCGATACTGGGTGGCTGCAGATTGAATTTTCACAGGAAGAACTCTTATTTACTTGCTCTCTCTAATTACCACTTTAATGTATCATTTGTCAAGTGCTGCCATGTGTCTGGTTTTGCATGGGTCAGAAGATGGACGGCTCCTTACAGCGGCGCTGTCCTAAGTCACTTGTGTCCCCATGCATGGTATGAGGGTGACACAACTGATTTCCCCCTGCATGTCAGCACCTGAAGTTATTGCTAGCAAAAAAGCTAGCAGATATGGGCAGGTGCAAATCTGGTTTTGTTTACCAAGAGGGTGCTTGGAGAGTGGACAGACCTCCAAACTTAGTCAATTCAGTGCCAGGAAATCACCTCTGGATATCTGCAGCTTAACTACAAGAGGGCAAGCTGAACTGTAGCTGCTTTGTTTACAGAAAACTAAATTAACCAAATAAGACTATTTGGACCCATTCTGCTACATGTGTTGTGAAAGGGCATTTCTTTTAAGTGCCCTTTTAATGATAATGTCAGGCACTGGGGTTAATTACCACTCCTGACTGCTGATGTCCGGAGTCTAAGATTCCTTCTTTCTTTTCAAAGGGAGCTGGTGATATTAGTGTAGGTTTTCCTTCTGTTTTTAATTCTTTGTCCGTGACAGATTTCACAGCAGGAAACAGTTCTGTGGCATATGGCCACTAAATTACAGAAACTTCAGAAACTTCTGTCCATGAGTTAATTTTATAACTAAAGAAAATTGTTTAAAAAGGAATCTCAACTACAGATCACAAAATCCTTTCCCTCTTTACATATGCTTACATGTGCTCTCTCCATCCCGGTTTGATTGACCACAGATGTTTGACCTCTGTTCTACAACTTGACATGAGGGATGAAGAACAATAACTCAGGACATCAGCCACTAATGGTAAGGTAAGGGATTAAGGTGTACCAAAACTATTTATCATCTTAGGAAGCCAGACAAACTCAAATGACTATATTTTGGACACTAACACTACACCTGGACACATTCTCCCAGCATCTAAGACCAACCCTGTTCCTTCTAGAGGAATGAAATAACTGTACAAGTTAACTGTCCAAGTATTATAGAAAGATTAGCTCTATATTTCTTAACTCTAGTAGGAGTTAGGAATTAGCCATTCCTAATGATTAAAAATGAAGGACTTGATACACAGCTTCCCGTGTGCAAAGCATCCACCACCCAATGTATTGGTGAAGGCAGGAAACCCTCTTTTTTCGCACTGAAATCCAGGCTGACAAACACACAAGCAGTGTGCTCATGCTGGGAAAATGGAGCCGTACAAATGGCTGAGAGCACGTAGCCTGTAACTGCTGCAGCTGTGTGCAGAGAAAGGAGCAACACCCAGCAGACGCAAGGCATACGAATGAGTGAAAAATGCACCTACAGCTTGGAAAAGCAAAGTAGACCTCCACGCATGGCCATGGAAGGCAGGAGGAGCTGGGCACTGGCCGCTTGGCGTACGGGGCTTTGCATGTCTGCGGTGCTGCGCCCTGGCAGGCAGCCTCCCACTGCGGGAGTGTTGGAGAAGGAAGCGGAATCTGGAGGTCCCAACAGCTCCAAAGCACCAAGCGGGACATGGTGCTTTCCACCTTGCCTTAGGAGTCCATGAAGGTGTTGGTTGCAAGCAAGAATAAGGCAGCAATTTTGCACTGGCACACACTTATCATAGAATCATGGAAGCCTTAAGGTTGGAAGGGATCTCTAGAGATCATCTAGTCCAACTCCCCTGCACACCGAGAAAAGCCGCCCAACTCTCCATTGGCCTTTTAATAACGCCATGCCTCTACTTTATCACACTGAAAAGCAAGAAGATGAACGCCGCCGTGCAAAGTGCCTGATCGGATCTGGCACAATCAAGGTTTCTTAGTGTGAAAATGTGCAGTTTCCTAATGTGGCTGACAGGAAGCCACACTCAGACCTTTTCAAAGGCTTTCAGGAGTTATTACTTCAGATTAACTATGGCATGAGCAAAAAGGTTTAAAGTCTTGTTTGTAGTTAGCCCATGGCTCTAAATTAGCAACTTATCCCTTAAATGATCAATTGAGTCATAGGTGTTAATGAGTGAAGTTTAGCCAGAGGGATGGGGAAGGAGGAGGAATGCTCGCAAGCCACTGCTTTGCAAAAAGGCAATATGAAAATCTCAATAATTTCTAGAGTCAAATTGCATTTTAATCAATGCCTCCCAAATAAGATGAAGAAGTCACACTGTGACTTTCCCAGCTGTAAAAAATGGAAGTCTGGTTTCACATTTGCATGATTTTGAAGGTCAAATGCCTGCTATCCAAGTCTTACTGATCCATATGGACTAGAAATGCCACAATATGCAATCATCATGAAGGCAGATTGTCTCCTGTAAATCTGTCCTTTTTGTAACACATTCAAAGTGTACCGTATTGGATGGATTATAAATCCATTCAGGAAACACAAGCACTACTGCGCCGAGTGCCTGTGGCTGCCGAAACCCCGTGCGTGCGGGTGAACATGCCTGGACGTGCGCGTGCGGAACTGCGTGCGCATCCGCACGCGACGCAAGCGGAGACAGATGGCCCAGTGCTGCCCTCACTGAAGGCAACGGGAGTTTTGCCATTAACTTCCGAAGACGGAAGCTGGGAATTGGGCAGAAAGGACTCTTATTAGCACAGCGCTGATACTAGCTGGGTTTAGGAAGAAAAACACTGGTGCAGGCATGAGAAAACGGGTGCATTGTTGGAGATTTTTTTCCCAAAGGGAGCACATTATCTCCTGCCTCCTTCTCCTTGCAGCCGTCTTGGCGATGCGAGCGGCCATGAAACAGATAAGTCAGATACTTAATTGCTTTTAAAATATGTCAGCATTTCTTCTGAAGGGAGGACTGAGAGGCCGCCACTCTGCACCCCAGCCCACGAGTACACAACAATTGCATTTTGCAACTTTAACAATTTTAACAAATCCTTTTACACATTGCCATTTTTTCTTTCCAGCACATGTAATTGAAAAGAGACATATGGAGACCAGCATGCAAACCCTGCAAACATTTCAGCATAGCTTCAAAACTAATGCTAATCAATTTTTTGAAACAACAACTTTTTTTTTTCTCCCCCTTCTGTTAACTCAAGGGCAAGTTCTCGGCAACCCAAGGTAGTTCTTGAAAGAGAGGCCGCCCAGTAAATGACAATAAAAGGCAGAGAGCCTCCCCCAGCCCCTCTTGGTCCTCTCAGCTTCCTTCTTCTGCATGCCATGCACCCACAGGGCCACGCGCAGCACACGCATGAAGGCCTTGGAGTGGCGGGTTCGGAGAGCTCAGCCGGCACATCTGGGGCAGCACGGACCGACAGCTACACAGCAGTAATTGCATCTGCCTTTCCTTCCTTTTTTTTTTCCTTAGCCCTCCGTTTTGGTGTCAAGAAAAAAAATGTAATACAAGCTATCAAAACTCTCCTCCTGCATCAATGCGCTGAGCATTACCTGAGAACGAGGAAGGCACAAGATGAACAGACCTTTACAACAGAATGTGCATCTGCCAAGACAAAAATACCCAGTGAGCTTCTGGTGCTGGCACAGTGACAGTATAAGCAAGCTGTCTTTGCAATGATTTTGCAAATGATCCATTACAAGATTTGAGCACGAATTCTGCAAAGGCCGTAAGGCCCCAAGGGCAACACATTCTATATACGGCCACCTAAGCTCTCACCAGATAGACAGGGCTACAGGCTAAAAAGAAATCCTTCCAAGACTTTTTGTACAAATGCTTTGCAACAGACTTGTGAGTTGTTTTTTCCTCTCTCTCTCTCCCTCTTCTCTCTCTCGTTTTGTTCAGTTGCCTGGCATTTGCTAACCCACAAGCTGCTGTTTCCCTTTCCAAAGAAGCTCTGATGGGTGGAGGGCCAGGAAAAATTAGCCCAACTGATGAATGCAATCTCGACAGAAAATATGTTTTTTATCAGAGACCACATGTTGCCAACAGCAATTAAAGTAAAACTGGGAGATTTCATGAGATATAAGCCTACAAAAAAAAAAAAAGAAAAGAAAAAAGAGGAAAAAAAAAAAAGAAAAGGACTCATCAGGTATCTGTCAGCTCAAGTGGATAACTCAAGTGCTTGCAGAGACTGCAGCAGCCAGGGAAGGGGCAGTCACACAGCCTCAAGAGAGGTGCCAAAGCTGCCACCCCAGGGCTGCAGGGCAGGCTGGCTGGCCTGGCTGACATCCCCCAGGCTCAAGCGGATGAGCTTAGAGGCTTAGAGTTATCTTCTTCTCTCTTTTTTTTTTTTTTTTTGCATAGAGTTTGGCCAAGTATTCAAGTACAAATGATCAGTGACCACAACTTGAAGCTTCAACTGACAAAAGTTCAATAAAGATGTTTGTGTTATGTATTTCTACCCAAGAAGACACTGAGGCTGGATGCTTTAGCCATTAGAGGAGCTCAATAAGTGACAATAAATAGCATTTTAGAAATTAAGAATGACAAGAATTTTACTGAACACAAGGCCTAAGAGTTGCGATCCATTTTACCCACTACCCATCCTAGACAAAGAATTCACTGGAATTCTCTTCCAGTGAGCACAAGAACCCTAGTGCACTCTCAAGTTAAATATTTCCGAAGGTTTAGTAGCGAATGCACAAACTCTGAAAGGCATGACAGAATACGTATGTAATTCTAGTGCTAAAAACAAAAATAAAAAAAATAAAAAAATAGCCCCACAGACTAGGATGAATGAACTTAAAACAGAAAAACAGCAAGTATATTTGTTATTTTATGATGAAAAGATAAATTGTGAGTGATGGTTGCACTGGCTAACATCCACGTGCACCCAGCTCAGCCTGCACACCCCTGCACCAGCACAGAGCGCCCAGCGGTGCCTGCTCCTTTCAGCACTCGCTTACGCTCACCCCAGCCAGCGCACAGTTTCCAGAGGTGGTGAATTCCTCTGGGTATGTTGCTCTATGTAATGCCTGCAGTTCAAAGAAAATTGCTAGTCAAGGACTAAGAAATAACACAGGTCCTTGCCCCTCTCAAGAAATGTTACCTCTCGAACTCTACTTTCTTAAAGGAGACAAACTGCCTTTGCTTTCTTTTTTCTTTTTATATTCATATAAAAAATGAATATGGATATTCATATCCATATTGTTGTGGCGAGCACTAAACCAACAGGCTCTCAGAAGCGAGTAAACCAACTTCAACCAAAGCACATCCCTGCTGCTACAGTGCCCAACGGCAGCAGGTGTGCTGTGCACCCTGCTCCAGGCCTACAAGCACGACGGCTCGGCAAAGCTGCTGCGCGTGAAGAGCATCATCTCTCCGAGGGTCAGCAATGCCCCTCGCTCCCAACTTCCGAGCTGCTGCAGCAGCAAGGCAATGCCCTGTGAAGCAACTGCTGCCACAGTTTTTTGTCCTCTACAAATAATACTCAGTGATGAGTAAGCTGAAGCTGGCAGGACTCCACTGCCTGCAGTAGACATGTGCTGAATTACACCTTCAACGCACCCGCCCTTCTCATACTGGAAGGCACGCGAGTCCTTGGGCAGGCCTGCCCAACCTGACTCAGCTCAATGTGACGGCCGAGCCAAAACCAAGACAAGGTTAGCAGCTCTGTTCAAGTGCATAGGGCAGCCCGGCTCTGCCAGGAAGCTGTTGACAGAGAACGTCCCTTAGCAGATCGTGAAAATGCTGAAGGAGTGACTAGAAACAGGAGGGGACGCAGCTCCGTAGGACTGAGAATGTTAAACAGGGCATAGGGGGAGATATTCAAATGGTCATTTTCCTCTTGCTAAGCATCCATTCAGGTCAAACTTAATAGACATAAATCACACCCAAAGTAATATCACAGATCTAAAACTGGTGAAACAGTGAAATATGATTCAGAGAATGATATTTCACGGGCAGCAAAGAAAAAGCAACTCCACTGCCCTCAGTGGTGTTTGCCCGCTTGTGTCACCTGGGCTTTATCCTCTCCCTCACGTACACATAAACAGTGTTGATCTAGTGCACCCTGGGGGGCTCACTTGCAATCTCCAAAAGAATAAATGCATAAAGTAACCAAATGATTTTAAGAGATCAAATATGAAATGAAGTAAGTTGGATGCTGCTGGGCTTCAGAGCCTCCTGTTCTTTGTACAGGACCGATAAAAGCAGTTACCTGCTTAATCAGTGACCTAATGCAAAGAAAACCAGCCAGCTGTTGAATAGACTTTAATTTATTATATATTACATCCACATGCGTATCTGCCTTCACCAATTTTTAAGTTGTGAATCAAGTCCCTACCAGCCATATGAGAAGGAAGTTAGTAAGCGGATGCCTCATTTCCTCTTAAGTAGGAATAAGCTGCCATGAATTATGTACAGACCACCAAGTACCTCTCAGAAAGGCCTATGTGACACTGATGGAGTCCTCTCCAAACAGTACAGGGATTGACCCTGGCGCACAGAAGGCTCTTCAGAAATGGCACCTTGGAAGCTATTTTGCACAGGCCATTTTGCATTTGCCCGGCACACTCTGAGCCGGGGGAAATTGCTCAGGACTGCTAATGAACATCACCACTTGTCACACACCTGATTTTAGAGCCAGTAGGGTAACCTGGTGAATAAGCGCCAGTAAAGGGCTGTTTGATACGAGCCAAACAGCGCTAGGGATTGCTGTGTGGTGTTCCGAGAGGCAGCCGGGGACTGCTCCACTCGCGCACGGCTGACAAGCTCCACCGCGGAGAAGCGGAGAGCCACGAGCGCTGCAAAATCCTTGGCCTTCAAGAGCACAGTTGGCTTTTACGTATGACAACAACAAAAATGCTCGTTTGCTACTTGAGTCTTGCCTCTGCATGACCATTTCTGTCAAAAGCAATGATTGCTGCCTCTGTCAGCAGTACGCGCTTTCAATGGCATGTGGCTAAAACCTGTGCCGTAAACAAGCAGTGAGCTCAGGGCCCTGCTTGCTCCCCCGTAACAGTCACATCAAGTGACATTTGCATTTGGCCCATAAGCAGAGGAGTTCACCTGACACAGGGTGGCCCAATTAATGCTAAAGACCTTGTCTCTCCGATGTCGGGATTACCCTGGATTCCAATACAGCTCCCATTTAACAGTATTACGGAGGAATCCATCACTTGTCCAGGGGGAGCGGTGCACTGAGCTCGGCTGTCGGGAGCAGTTGCTTCTCTGTGAGCAGCACATCAGGCTGTGTCTGAGAGACTGGAGCTGACATGCAGCCCGGCTCTGGTGGCCATCAATTACTTGGAGCCAAGACGGCAAGGCCCTTGCACAGGGCGAGCGGCCGTGGCGGGGCCGGGCAGGGGGAGCCACGTACAGCCCCACACACCCCTGCGAAGCTCGCGGGGCTGCACAGCAAGGCAGTCAGAGAGGAGAAGGAATACATCCCCTACAGCACTCAGGGCAAGGGAGCTAGGCTGAGATGGGGCATGGTCACCATACCACCCATGCTGCATTCTTTCCTAACAACAAAGCCCCACATAGGCTCGGTTATTTCCTAAACTCATTTCCAGATCACGGATCTTGTGATGAGAGGTACTATTTTAAACTGGACCAGTGTAGAGGTTAGGAAAAAGCAGACAAGTTTCCAGTCATGCATGCCCTTCTGTATCTGAAAGCTTGCCTATTGCTCCAGCTAAACCCTTTTTTTAAAGCCTCCATTTCCCAGGTTGGAATATAAACTTCTGTTGATACCTGAAAAGACAGTTTTATCTTTTTTCCATTAAGTTTGTGGGTGCTCTTATCCTTATGGCTTTGAGTTGACTCCAATTTTAAGCATATGAGGTAAAACTAAACATCTTTAAGATGAACTGTAGGTTGCTATGTTACCATGACAGTAGGTTTGTGTTGTAGCTGGTGATGGGTTGTGCTTGCCTGGATGGTAATTGCTGTCAAAATGCAAGGGGTTAGTGAACAGGGCCCAGGGGAAAGGGCAGGATGGCAGTCTACACAAGACATCCTGCTAATAGGTCTGAGAGCAATTACTGTATGGTTTATGATCACCATATTTAACCCTCTGTCTCTCAAACACCCAAATGCCTTTGCTGTCTCTGTGCCCCACAGTGAATGAGGCTCACGACAGCCCTATATGACCATCACTGGCTTTGCCAGGTCACAGAGCCCATCTGGGCAACGTTTCCATTGCAAGTTGTCCCTCCCAAAGCAATGCTATGTGCTTAGTCTGCAGGCATCCTGAAACAAATACTGGAAAATTTGAAATATCATCTGTTCAATGATCTCTGAAACCAATGGTGAACATTTAAACGCAACTTTAGCTACTAACCAAATACAACAGGCACAACCACCTGATGATCTTATTCCATAATGCCCAACCATAGAAAATCAGGAAAAGATCTAGATTCAGCTTCTTACAAGAATGAAGACATTCACTGTATAATAACTTGATATATATCAGATGATATATATAATTTGATCATTCCCTGGCTGTACACTGGAACATGATGCAGCAGAGGAGAGATCTTCCACTGGTATGAGTAAGAACACAGATATTAAGGGCACTGCTTGGGAAAACACTTTCATCAACTGCAAACCAGCTTCTGTCTGTGCCCGGTCATGCAAGGACTGCAAGGACAAACACCCGTTGGAACTTTCCGGCACCTCAGATCCCTTTCCTTGCACAGACACTCCTGGGAGTAGATGCCCCTGCCACCGTACCGCTGAGACTGACCACTGTCCCTGGGATGCAACCAGGCCTCTGTCAAGCTCCACAGTTCAGAACTGTACCCTGCACAGCCCCACGTCAATTATCATCTCATTCTGATTAACAGTACCTTGATGGCAGTTTCCTTACTCAAAAAGTAACATTTATTAGTCTGTTTTAACGTGTTGTGATTGTAACTCTAATGCTAATAAGAAGTTTAACTTCATTTTCAGTAGGGTTAAAAACCTTGTTACAGTGATCATAAACCAGGGTTTCAAATGTCATGAAAGCAGAGTTGCAGCTCTACATTATTTTTATTTCTTATTACCCTCAGATCAAGTCTTTCAGAATCCCACTGAGAATCCAGATTTTGTTTAGATAATCATTGCAACAATAGAAAACAGTCAATGTAGGGAAGTAGCTTCTGCTTCCTTGGTCTTAAAGCCACCCTAACATTACTTGCCTTAAGTTCTAATAAAGTTTTCTGTATCAGCAGGCCTTAGTTTTGAAGACACGTAGGCTAAGGCTCTGTCCCTGCCACCATCTGATGGATAAACATACCTACCACTCCATGAACCCCACAGGCACAAGAAAAAGTGGGATTGTGCTTGAACCCTACTGCATTGCTAGATCCATTTTACCAAGTGGCTGACTGCTGATCCCTCTGTATTCAAGGGAAGCTCCACATTCAATTTTTTCAGCTGATTCTGCATCTCAAGAAGAGCTGGAAATCAGAAAGCTTTTCACACGGTATACATTTAAGTTAAGTCATCATATCTATTCAAAGCCTATGTAATACTCCATTATTCCTACAAGGATGCATGACATTTTTACTGTTGCGTCTGATCAGTTAAGGCTACAGATCTGGGAGATGTAGAGGGCAGAGAACAGGTAGGCAGATCTTTTTTTTTTTTTCAGCAAAGCCAATAAAATGCAAATTTCCAAACCAAATGCTAAGCATGTGAAAACCTGAGTAACTCCAGTGCAACTGGTGAAGCTTTACTCTGCACATTAGGCCAATAGTCTTACACACAGTTTCCCTCTGAACACTGAAATGAAGATGACCTCAACTTATCTTACTGAAAGCTAGGCCTATTTTATCTTTTACCATCTATCACGTTTTAATGCCCTGGCCTATTATGACACATTAGGAACATGAATGCTCAAGACAAACTTAGCTGAGACACTCGCAGGTGCAACCTTCCAGGGCTTTTGTAGTGGTTACAATATTGCTGTGGAAGACTGTATGTGCCTGAAAGAAGATTCTGGGAGGGAAATGGAGAAAGGTGAGAAAAGGAGAGATTTTCTATGTCAAAATATTTCCTGTTTTACCATACAAGTAATATGAAATCCCACTGAAACCTGGAGGGAGGCTTCCATATGGCAGGGTTCCTAAGTACTCAATACAGTGACTGCAAACATCATCGCTGGGGTAAGAGGAGCGATTCTGCCCAAGCCCTTACGAAGGTGAGTCAGGCCTTCCCTAGCACGGGGGCGGGCAGGAAGCAAGGAGAGTGCTCAGGGACCGCTGACGCATGGGAGGCCTAACTGGGAAAGGTCATTCACTCTCATACACCTAGAGAAGGACCATACTACACCCTTCCTGGTCTTGCCATACTGGTGTTTTTGGAGTCCCTATGTAAAGGGAACAGAACAGCACTGGGAGCATAGGAGATAACTAATCCGTAACTCCATATATGGGATTCCCGAATGGACATGTTACTGCGTAATATTTACTAGTACCGCCTAACCTAAGAGCCAAGAGAGCATTAGGGGCTCTCCAAAAGCAAAGCAGCTGCTGTGTTTGCATCACATCAAAGTGCCCCTGCAGGTGAGACTGCACCTACGCTCTTGGAAAACACTTTTTTTGAGTTTAATCACATTTATATGATATAGAAACAGAAATGACTCATATAGCAGTGTATATGGGGACAGGTGCTAATGTATGTGGCAAGTGTAAACAATATAGATTCTCTTCAAAATGATTTTTCCCTCTTGTGCAGCATCCGCAAGCATTACTAGCAAAAGTGATGTAAAGGCGAAGACCTAAAAAGAAGGAGCTTCATGTGGAGAGCATTTGGAAGCAGGACCAAGTACAGTAACACAAGTTCTACTCCCACTCGCACAGTTTCCAGCTTATAATCACTTCCACAAGGCAGCTCCCCACGCTTGGTCCTTTGCTCTGTAAATCAGAGATGAGCGTTCCTTGCCAATCTAGAAGCCCATGACCACAGTTCCCTTGGAGACCAGAAGGGAGAAAGTGAGCTCAGTCTGCTGCTGAAGCCACCCATGGGCTGGAGAGCTCTGATGGGGCAGAAATGCAAGTTCTTTTTGGAAGACTGTCACAGGCCCCAGACTTAGTGACACTTCTCTCTCACACCATCACAATCAGTGATGCACTTGGCCACAGAAGCCGCTATGTGTGATAGCAGTTATGTCCAGAGGACCATAACTAAGCATTCAGTCCAGCAGACCATGAGTCAGGAGAGCCACACTTGATTCCTGGCACTACCACTGGTCTACAAGCCCATTAGTTCCTTACCTCTGTGCTCCTGAGGATGGTCTTTAAATTTTTTAAGTCTAGAGGGTGTTGCAGAAGTGCAGCAAAGGGAAAGGAAAGACCTGCGGTGTTGTCAAGTACAGGCACTGGTGCACTCTCCCACAAAATGTGGGACGGGTCCAGGCCTGAGGCAAAATCTAAGCCCAGCCCCCATGGCAGCTGTTTATGTGTTCCATAGATGTTGAAGGATTTATATATCTTCCTACAGAAACCTCTGCTCCATCACCAAAAGGAGCCTTTATTGGGAATTGGACTCAAAAATACATGCAGTAGAAACCCAGTGGCATCTGCTTCTGCTCTGGGACAAGAGAGATTTAAGAGAGCAGGGACCTCCCATCCCTCCTGTCCAACTCAGACGTTACATCTCCTCCCTGCTACCCCTCCCTTCTCTGGAGGCACCCCCGAGACTGCACAGCGTCATGCGGGCAGAGACGCTGCAGCGCGGGGACGCGAGAGCAAAGCTGGTTTACTGAAACCCTTTCCGCTTGCTTTTTCCCCCTGGCCCCTCTTGAGGCCTTCTGAAGTGAGGCAGGGGAAGCATCTCATTTCAAAATAGGCCATCGTTGCTGCAAGCATGGGGCTTTCTTCCCAGGGTCACCCCTATTTTTAGAATTTCCAGAAAAACTACCATGCTCCTTACTACATACCCAACAACGCGGACAAAGAGGAACCGTCTTTTGCCCATCATGGCCTTTTGCTAATATTTCTCCTTTTGCTAATATTTCTCTTTCTCCAAACACTCGTTTGGAAGGCAGAGTAAAAGAAAAGGAAGCTGTGGTGAACTAAGATGTACATACTCACTGAACACAAACCACAAGGCATCAATGTTCTTCTCCACTTCTCATTTCTTTCAGGATAGGGCCAATACCACTCCCCTGTGTTTACATTTGGGAGCTCTGAATCTTGCAGTGCTAAAGTTATGCCGAATGCATCATTCTGATGGGACTGCCAGGCATTAATGTGAGTACAAAGGCAAAAAAAAAGAAGAAACAGACTCAGAGACTGACTCACATCCAGAGTCAGGCACAGAATCAGGTGTCTCTGAGGGCACCTCCATACCCTCACATGTAACAGCACTCCCTTTTTCAGCACGACACTAAGAAACCATGTATGCTTGCTTGTCTGGTATCTCAGGACAAGGGATCCCAATAAATCAACAGGCCTGGCACAGCAAGTGTCACTGAGGTTGGAGTTGCCAGATCTACAAATGAGTTCCCATTTTACCAGATCTTGCTGACTATCTAGGGAAAATACAGTGTGTTCATAAGTATTTAAGTATTTGTCCTTGCTAGATAACTAGTTCTGAAGCAGGTCCTCACAGCTGAAGTATCACAGAGCAGTAGCACTGACAGGCAAACACATCTCTCATCCTGCATAGCTGGGTGAATTCTGCACAGAGATCGACAGCCTGTTTGTGCTCCAAAACAGCTGGCAAATCCCCACTTGCCAAAAATATTCATCCTTCAAAGCACAGAGAAAATAAAACAGGGATAAATATGACTAGTCTGACTCACTAGCTAAAATAAAAGCTACTTTTCTTGTGCATACGAGTGACCTTTATGTGACCTGATGCATTATTGATGAAAAATGTGCTGTTTGTGAAGAGATGGGATGTGGGAGTCAGGGGGTAGAAGGTGAGGGATGTCAATGAATAAAGACTGAAGATTTCACTGAACTGCTGGTTATTTGGCACGTCAGTAATTTCATCTACTTTCCTGCAGTCAAGTGTTTCGCAGCAGACAACAAAGACTAAGCTGGCAGCTTGCTGAAAAGGGACGGCAAGAGTTTCCATGAAAAATTGAAGAGGTCTCATTTCCTAAAGCAGAAATGTTACCAGCCACACTCCTACCTTGCCTGCACTGAAAAAGACAGGATTTTCTTTGGGAGATTCATTTCCAGTGACTTACTGCAAAAGATCAGTGTGGCATTGGTTGCTGACGCTCAGTTTCATACCTTCGAAGTTTTCACCTCCATTTGCTGAGTTCCTCTCATTAGCTAGGTCCCTTGAAGCTGAAATCCCTCAAGCAGACCAGTCAAGATCAGAAACTGAGATCTGCTGGAAAAAGCATCCTCTGCAAAGGACATTCTTACTCATCAGTGATCTCCCTGGGACTTACTCAAGCTCTCCATGTTGCTTACACTAACCTTGATAATATTACCACAAGTGAAGGCTATGATATTCTTGCAGGCTTTCCTATACTTGTTAGACATTAAATACAATTATTCCTTTCAGGGAACTGAACCAAGCTCCAAATGTAGCATGGAGCTCCATTCCACACCTACACCTGATAGCTTTATTTCCTCTGAGTCCCTGGAAACTCTCTCAATCCACAAAGCAACTACAAGTGTTTAGTGACCTCCTGCATCAGCAGTTCCATCTGTTGAGCACCAAATACATTTTCCTCATTTTAGCTGATGAGGACCAGTGGTAGCATCCTGTGTCCTACTGCCCAACACATCAGCAGCAAGAAGCTGTAGGTTTTCAAGGCATCAGATGTTTCTTCATGAGAAGTACTGGCACAAGCTGATAATGCTGCAGTATATCACAGGCCTTCTGCTATTCTTCTGCTATAAAATAAACCAATTTCTGGGCAGTGCTACTGTGTGCAAGCACCACAGAGAACTTTCAGCTAGACTTGAATAGATCAGCAATACATCCAAGTCTTCCTTCATTGGTTTTCACTACCTGGCAAAAGGATGTTTGCGATTTCGTTCTCTTGCCATTTTAGCAAAGGTTTCCCCTGACCCACACCGATACCCAACCTGTCCTGTTAAATTCAACATAAAGCACCAAGCACAGTTCTAGCTATACAGAAATAGTCTTTTCAGATATTCTGTAACAGTTGTCACTTCCAGACAGATCAGCTAGCAAAGGCACCTTTGTGTTAGAGAGAGCAAGGCTGGGTTGACCTTTCCTCCTCCTACAAGTATTGTAGGCTAAGACTGCACGCACCTGTGCATGTTGTAGATTAGCATCCCTTAAACTATCTCATGCATTGAATTTTGTTTTGAGGGAACAGAAGAAAACGAAGATAATATCTGCGTGGTGCTCAGCTTCCCTGAAGGCGCTGAGACCTGGAAACATTCCTATAGCAATTCCACAAGCCCGGCTATACTGCATTATCTAATCAGTAGAGGGCTCCCTCGTCTCTGCCAGCCATATACATTGTTCTGTATATTTGCCATCTCACGCACTCACTTGCACTCACGGAAGATCCAGATGTAGGAAGCTGTCATTTCTCATTGTCCTCAAATCAACCCTAATAGTAGATAATACAAAAACAGACAGGCTTGGAGAATATAAGCCCACTCAACAGAAAAATCGGTGTCCAAATGCAGCATGTTTAGGAATATTTCACACGTAGAAAAATCCAGCTGTCCTAAAGATTTCTCCTGCTTGTACAAGAATTCAGCAGATTTTGCAGCTTGTTTAATCCTCATCCAACCCCAGGCTTCATTCACACTTGCAGCATGACTATTTCTAAACATAAACATCCTAAGTCCATAAATAAAAATGGATTTAATGAAAAGCAGATACCCAAGTTCAACACATGTTTAGATAAATGTCCAGGTAGAGTGAGGAATGCAATAAATATTGATAGTAAACAAGAAATTTCTTCCCTACAAATCCTTGCCAGCAAGTCTCATCAGTTTTGAATTGAAGAGGATGAAGGGAACATGTCCTGATGAAGCACACAAACTGCTCTACTAGAAGCATTTCCAAGGGAGGCCACTATCATTATCATAGAATCCACTTACAACTAAACCAAAATCCACTGCAGTTCCTTTGCTCGCCATATTAAAAAAAAAGTGCCCCTCACTGGAAAACAGCCCTTGCAATTACAAAGTAACTGAAGTTTCTCAATTATTTCTGCTTTTGAACAGATGAGTTCCAGCAAATATCTATGCTAACCCCAGAATAAAAGGCAAGCTCATTATTTCCCTTTTAAATACTGATAAACTTGTACATTATTTTTTCCTCTCTCGCTTCTGTGGCTCTTCCTCCTTCAGCCCAAAGCTATTCTCCTGCTTTGCCTTCCTTCCCTCTTGGCTTCCACACTCCCAGCTTCTGAGCTGCTACAGCATGATCTCCTTGGTCAACTGTCAATTGCTGCAAGGGAAACTGGAGAGAAAGCTGGAAAAGAAAGCAAACCTAATTTCAAAAAAAGAATTTAGACATCTTAAATCAGGACACCTTCAGCCTATAATAAGATGGGAGCAGATGGTATAAGGAAACCCTTAGAATTCCAAGTAAAAAAGGGCAAAATAAAGAACAGAGTGCTGTCCTTCAACAGCTCCTATGCTACATACATATCTTTCTACCTTGAATATCCATCCATTATCTTATTTTTGCACAAATGAGACTATTTTCAATTTGCTGTGGAACGTTATATCTGTCCTTTTGACCAGTGTGCTAGAACATTAGTATAGGATGTGCTTGATTTTTAACAGAGAAGACAGTAGTTTTCACTGAATAACAGCAGTGAACTCATGCGCAAGTTTTATCAGTTGAGATCAAAATTAGATACCTTTGACCACAAATGAGCACTAGTGTGGTACTGATCCACCTGGCATGCAGAAGGAAGCTTGTATACAGCAATAACGTCCACAAACAGTTTGATTTTTATTTGTCCAGACAGTTTTTGTACATATCCTTCCTTGCTTATAAAATCATAGAATAAAGAAGTTTACTGCTAATATCGAAAACTGACGCTTTCAAGACAGGCAATTGAATACAGTTTGCACTCAAGTACAGACATCTAGCTCTCCACTAAACTCTGAATTTTCAGAGAGAATTTATTATTACTCCTTCTAGCTCACTCCATTACTTCATTACTCATCCATTGCTTTGGACTCAGTATCACTCTACTCCAGTCTGGCATCTCTCAGGTATACTTGAAAACTAGTACTTGAGAAACAGGGTGTCCGAGTGAGATGGATAAGTTCTTCCTCTGATAGGAAGATGCTACACCTGGGTAATGACAGAGCTTTAATTTGGGCGTGCAGTGAGCAACGAAAGCCATCTTTGGATCATGTGAGGTGACACACCGCTAGCGTCTCTCTGCCCATACCCAACTGCGTGGCCCAAAAAAACCAACAGTGAAACTAACCCCTTCTATCTTGAAAACAAATCTCTTTACTATCCAAGTTACCAAAAACATACTTGAACCAGTAACCTTCTGGCTTTGCTGAAAAGGTTTCTTTAACTAACCTCTACGTTGTTAACCTTTCTAATCCAATTTGATGTTAGCAAACATCAGAACCCATTAGCTCCTAGATGCAGCACAGACCTCTCAGCTCTTGATATTATCTGACCTTGTCAACTCAAGCAGAGTTGCTAAGAAAACATGCGCTCTAACCATTCCAAAGCAAGAGTGAGCAAGGTCTCCAGGAAAGGTCTCAAGTAAAGGTCCCAAGGAAAAGTGTGTGTGTGCGCACGTGACTGACTGAAGAAAATATCTCCCTTCACTTCTTCTCCAGATATAGGATCCTGTTTTTGTAAGATCAATTCTTTAAGCCTTCTGAGGAGACATTCAAGAGCAGAATGCACAGGTACACAGTTATGCCAGGAAAAAAAAAAATACTTCAGGGGAAGTTTATAATTTGAATCTCAGTGCATTATAAAGGCCAGATGGTAAGCAATTGTGATTTTGGAAGTCACAACTGAAGATGATGTGGCTGAGTAAAGATGATATATTCTATCATCAAAATTATTTACTATGCAAGAGAACTGGAGGGTGACCAATACTGTACCTTATATTTTAATATTGGTAGAGGTGAGCCAACAAACCTTACTTGGTTATAGGATTACTAATATAAGTTTATTGAGCACTTGGACCATCACCTGAGAGACACTCCACCCAGACATCTTTGTTTTCTTTCCTGTGTTCCTTTCCAAAGCCAAGGTTGTTTCTGACATAGAAGGTTGTTTCTGATTATAGAAGGAATTCAGCACATTAGAGCATCAGAAGGACAGACAACCAAAGAAAACTCCTTACATTTTCTGCCATAAAATTAAATGCATTTCCTAAAAACCCATGACTAATTTCAGAGATTACACCCTACTGACTGCCATTTGGTTGTGAGTGTTTAAGTTGCTCCCGCAAATCACTGGCCTTTGCCTGCAGGCACCTCCCTAAGAGGAACTGGACATCTGATAAATTTATGATAAAACCACACATAGCAAGGTCTTCTCCATCTGCCAGAAACTCATTCTTTTCTTTTAAAGCAGTGGCAAAGGGAAGATGTCAGCAGCTTCTTGTGAGATGAATGCAGAAAATGCATTTGTTACAATGCCCCACGTAGTACTGAACTTTAGGATGCAATGAATTGCTTGGGGATGTTGAAGAAAGCTTAATTACAGTCTCACTGAAATACGAAAATGAAAACATGAAATATCAGTATCAAAAGTCTATTAGTAATTCATCAATTTTGGCTTTCTGAAAATTGCATCGCCCCTCGATGCTTTATGGTGACCAGGTACAAAGTTGGTATTCACAAAGCAAGAGACACCCAAAGAGCACAGGTAACAGGCGAGAAGCATGTTAATTTGTTTCTTTGTTTTGTTGTTTTTTGTGTTAATCTTCCAGCCTCTTAAGGTTGTCAGAGTGCATGGCAAAGATGCTGAAAGGCAAGCTTGCAAGAAGGAGCACAAAAGGAGCTTTTCTACTG